>JAPXFQ010001102.1:0-53651 GCA_028564705.1 Apricaphanius iberus | reverse complement strand
CTGCTTTCAGACAGCAAGAAATGTACCAGAAGATCTGGATGAATCCTCTGGGTGGGGCGAATGGGGGGTACGCCGTAAACAGTGCAACGCAAAGTAATTTTTGCAAGAGGCCTGACGAAACAGCAGAACTTCTCAAAATGCTGGTCTTTGTGTGCAAATATGAGCACATAAGCTTAAAAGACGAAGCTGATTTGAAAACAGAAGCAAAACAAAAGGCGTGTGAAGCAGGCTTTGATGTACAGCTGTTCCTTGCTGTAACACGGTTCACCCTTCGCTGCCTCGCTGATTTTTTAAAATACAATTTTACATGCTTTCTTTACAGCGTACTAACAGGCATTGGGTTCTGCGTCTTGATTGTAGGCAATTGTTAATCTCCTCCATGTCGCGTTTCCTGCACTTGCCGAATGTATCATGTCTGTTTATCAGAATCTTCTTGTCCAAAACAAAAAACAGCACAGACGACGACCCATAATTTTGTTCCTCACTCGGAAAAAGACACACCCGAGCGGGCGCGGACAAACTGCGTCATATTAATACTTGTTTTAAAATCTAGGAGGGTTTGAACTGTGAGAGTATTTAAACTAGCGAGAAATGTGAGTAAATGTTGATGTACGTCTGAGAAATGTGTATAATGTGGGTATAATATAATGAGGGGTTTACAGCCTTAAATAATATATAATTGTGAAAAATAAAGATGACAGCTTCGTGGATTTTGTCTGTAATGTAACCCCACAATTAACAAAGGACCGCTGTATACGTATACATGTCAGTGTGTGCGCTCACAGCTTTCCCTGCTCCCCTGCCCCACGCCACCTCCACCTTTTCCCGAACATAACCCGATAATCTGAACGCAAACACCCTACCCGCGAAAAGTCCGCTCTTGTTACTAGGTGTTCAGTTACAAAAATACCGGTAAAGGTTATACAGACAAACTCCGGAAGGCGCTTTCCAACTCAAAAGTAAAACGGACTTCTGGAAAACACAACTTACCTCTCAAACCACCAAAAGTACGCAGAAATAGCCGTAAATGCGCCTTCGGAAAACCAAGAGGACCAAAAAAAAACCCTAGGCCTAAATAATGAACTTTTATCGATGAACAGCTAATTCGTGTGTCTGGCAAACCGATACCAGCTAATCAGAGCACATAAAAAACTAAAAGGAGTCAACGATAAAGAAAGCGGAGTCAGAGCTCCAACCTGTATGCATGCAGGGGCTGAGTGTCTCTGGAGTCGCAGCGAGGGCTTATTCACACCTGTGGAGCTGCCAGGGTCCTGGCTGCTGATTGGCTTAAACTGTTTTTTCAAAATGAAAATTGTTATGGAATGCTGCAACATTTGAGGTCTGATAGGAGCTTTTTAAAAAAGCAAATAAATCACAAATGACGTGACAAAAACAGTTGAAATGTACATCATTAGGTATCTGAGGTACAGAGTGCGTAAGGCAAAGCGGACCAGAAAATTATTATGGGACTCTATTTGTGGGGTTCCGTTTTATGAGGTTCCAAACCATAGACATTATGTACGTAAACGCCTCATTCTGTGCTGCAGAATGATACAGCATGGCGGCCATATTGGATGGGTCTCCTCACTACAAACCATACTAGAGTCTATGCAGAATGGGCAGCTATCTGGTCATTTTTATTTAATTATTTGAAGAATCCATACTGTATGGAGAACATAGATATTCGACATGTGCAGGATAAATAAATCTTAAGTTATAATAATGACCCAAAAAGGATTATTTATCTTCAAGGAACAAACAACAGATGATGAATTAATAAGTTTGCAGAGCACAGGGGGGGAAATCACATTAGAGATTTAACGTACAAATTAAATTCATTTTTATGACTAAAATTAGGGGGAACTTATTATGCCTGTGTTTTTATGCAGCCTATGGTTGCAACAACCAGTGTATTACTGAAACCAGATAATATGGGGTTAAGTAAGAACGAACAGTATTATGACTATAAAACTATGTAATTGAAACTCGTGCTATTTGGCTATCAAAGAAATGCTAACGGAAGGAACTAGAACCCTCATTGTTTCTAATTATCACTAACATTTTTGGGGACAAACTGTCCATGTGCCGTGAAGCCGATCCCAGCTACTGTGCCTTCATCCTCCTCCAATCTACTACCTGCCTTATGTTCTTTTTTACAGTCTATGGTTAAAACCAGCTGATGGCTCCTTCAGAGGGAACGGTGAAGGTGATCGAGCAGCAGAGCGTTTGATTCCTCTAAACTCTACAGAAAATCCTTCACCAACTATTTGGTTGGAGCTGAGATTGGTTCAGAAGAAGTGTTTTTATCTTTTACTCTGGTTTTAGTTCCGTAAGTCCAGTAAGGAAGAGTGAAAAAAATTCAAATTAACAATCAAACTTTTTTTATCAAAATACAAAATTTAATCATTTATATTGGTATTAATATGCCATTACATATGTCTGATGTCCATGAGGCGTCTACAAATACAATGTCTATGTTCCAAATGAGCCAGAAATGTAGGCTATGTCTATGTTAAAACCAATGGCCGCTGGCCGCTCTGCTTTGTGACCGCATACCATGGAGGCCGCCATTGCTCCTCCATTGCTGCAGTACCTCCATTTGGCCGCTAGGCCCATTGAAAAGCATTGGACTTTAGACACGTTAAAAACAACTTTAATGCCTGGTGCCCCATTGTTTTAAACTTTCTATGGCTACATATTCTTCCTGAGATAACGCTGGGCTCATAAAAAACCTGGGCACCAGGCTTGTTTTCGTAAGATAATTTTTTAAAATCTTGCATAATTAATGAGGGGGCTGGACTAGATAGACAGGCCGTTAACTTCACTTCCTGGCCAAGCGGCTAGGCTAATTGCTGGCTGCGCAGCCGCAAGGTGCTAGTTGAGGCTAACTTCGCTCGTTGACCTGAGCCAGCCCAACGTGCCGTCGTCGACCTTGGCTGATTTCACTTTTGGAGAAAATATTTGGATGAAACATGCCTATTTGCTGTGTTTACGGATGTACTAATAAAGCCCACAAAAACTGTGGCTTAAGTTTTTTCCGGTAAAATACTTTAATTTTTTATTACATAATTTTCTCTTGTAGTAGGCTAATTTTGTAACTTGACCAGTGCTAATCATGCTAACGCTGAACCGCACGAAATACGAAATGGTCAAGTGAAAATATTTGCTTTTTGGTAATATATGTATGACCTGTGTTAGTTATTTAGATTTGCAATGACTGGTTTCACAAATCGTTTCGCTAGCGCATGCAGAAAGTTACGAATATAGATATGAAAGCTTTGTGAATATCATGCACAGAGGTTAATATCTCATTTAATTGTGTCCGTCTTTCAAAGCAGCCATGAATATTATGTTTTAGATGTCATAAGTATATGGTATATGTTGTGAGAAAAACGGGGGTGAGAAAGCGATGAAAAAGCAACAACAACTCGACTTAAAATCAAAAACTATACAAAAAAGCACCCGTTTCGGATCTGATCAGCCCATTACATGGTCGTTATTATTATCAACATCCGAATCGGATGCAAAAAAGTGCCAAAAAGAAGAAAATTGATTTGACATTCATTTAGCTTTCCAGTGAACACTGGCCAATACTTAATATGTAAACTCCAGTCCAGAAACTTTCATATTTGATCCAGTCTAACTGATGAATATGCGCTCAGTTAAGGCGGGTGGTAAGAGATGAAAAGCCTAGTTTAGTAGTGACACAATTCGACAAAATAATATCAACATTCTGATTCAGTTCCAGCAAAAAGCTGTTGCTATACTAAGTAACAGTCTTTTTATTTCTTATTGAGCTGATTGAACATCATATACTGGTAAACAGTTGTTGTATGTTATATTTTTTGGGGCTACTTTATATAACAGTCTCGTATTAAATATGTTTTATATAATCTTTAGTTAGCATTCAGAAGATAAAAGTCTGTTTTTCTATTATGCATGGTTGTAAAACATATCCTTGACCAGTATTTAACTGGGACAAGCTTTTAAGTCATAAAACTCTTGGGTAAGTTTATTGCAGGCTGTAAAAACAGGATGTCTTTAGATAAGAATGGAAGTCAGGTGTAGGGAGGAAGGGCCAGAAAAGCCTACTCCATGGTACGGCCATAAATTAGGTCAGGAGGAAACCTTGGGACTAACGTGTGGTCTGATAAAGTTCTGGTGGGAGTATGTGTGACCTTTGAGGATCTCTGAGACAAAGAGTTTTGCTTAAGAAGGACCATAAACCATAAAACTCAGAATGAACTTTTAAGACATCCTGTTTTTACAGCCTGCAATAAACTTACCCAAGAGTTTTATGACTTAAAAGCTTGTCCCAGTTAAATACTGGTCAAGGATATGTTTTACAACCATGCATAATAGAAAAACAGACTTTTATCTTCTGAATGCTAACTAAAGATTATATAAAACATATTTAATACGAGACTGTTATATAAAGTAGCCCCAAAAAATATAACATACAACAACTGTTTACCAGTATATGATGTTCAATCAGCTCAATAAGAAATAAAAAGACTGTTACTTAGTATAGCAACAGCTTTTTGCTGGAACTGAATCAGAATGTTGATATTATTTTGTCGAATTGTGTCACTACTAAACTAGGCTTTTCATCTCTTACCACCCGCCTTAACTGAGCGCATATTCATCAGTTAGACTGGATCAAATATGAAAGTTTCTGGACTGGAGTTTACATATTAAGTATTGGCCAGTGTTCACTGGAAAGCTAAATGAATGTCAAATCAATTTTCTTCTTTTTGGCACTTTTTTGCATCCGATTCGGATGTTGATAATAATAACGACCATGTAATGGGCTGATCAGATCCGAAACGGGTGCTTTTTTGTATAGTTTTGATTTTAAGTCGAGTTGTTGTTGCTTTTTCATCGCTTTCTCACCCCCGTTTTTCTCACAACATATACCATATACTTATGACATCTAAAACAAAATATATTTATGGCTGCTTTGAAAGACGGACACAATTAAATGAGATATTAACCTCTGTGCATGATATTCACAAAGCTTTCATATCTATATTCGTAACTTTCTGCATGCGCTAGCGAAACGATTTGTGAAACCAGTCATTGCAAATCTAAATAACTAACACAGGTCATACATATATTACCAAAAAGCAAATATTTTCACTTGACCATTTCGTATTTCGTGCGGTTCAGCGTTAGCATGATTAGCACTGGTCAAGTTACAAAATTAGCCTACTACAAGAGAAAATTATGTAATAAAAAATTAATGTATTTTACCGGAAAAAACTTAAGCCACAGTTTTTGTGGGCTTTATTAGTACATCCGTAAACACAGCAAATAGGCATGTTTCATCCAAATATTTCTCAAAAGTGCAATCAGCCAAGGTCTACGACGGCCACGATGGGCTGGCACAGGTCAACGAGCGAGTTAGCCCTCAACAATCACCTTGGCGCTGCGAGCCAGCATTAGCATAGCCGCTTGGCCAGGAAGTGAAGTTAACGGCCTGTCTATCTAGTCCAGCCCCCTCATTAATTATGCAAGATTTTAAAAAATTATCTTACGAAAACAAGCCTGGTGCCCAGGTTTTTTATGAGCCCAGCGTTATCTCAGGAAGAATATGTAGCCATAGAAAGTTTAAAACAATGGGGCACCAGGCATTAAAGTTGTTTTTAACGTGTCTAAAGTCCAATGCTTTTCAATGGGCCTAGCGGCCAAATGGAGGTACTGCAGCAATGGAGGAGCAATGGCGGCCTCCATGGTATGCGGTCACAAAGCAGAGCGGCCAGCGGCCATTGGTTTTAACATAGACATAGCCTACATTTCTGGCTCATTTGGAACATAGACATTGTATTTGTAGACGCCTCATGGACATCAGACATATGTAATGGCATATTAATACCAATATAAATGATTAAATTTTGTATTTTGATAAAAAAAGTTTGATTGTTAATTTGAATTTTTTTCACTCTTCCTTACTGGACTTACGGAACTAAAACCAGAGTAAAAGATAAAAACACTTCTTCTGAACCAATCTCAGCTCCAACCAAATAGTTGGTGAAGGATTTTCTGTAGAGTTTAGAGGAATCAAACGCTCTGCTGCTCGATCACCTTCACCGTTCCCTCTGAAGGAGCCATCAGCTGGTTTTAACCATAGACTGTAAAAAAGAACATAAGGCAGGTAGTAGATTGGAGGAGGATGAAGGCACAGTAGCTGGGATCGGCTTCACGGCACATGGACAGTTTGTCCCCAAAAATGTTAGTGATAATTAGAAACAATGAGGGTTATAGTTCCTTCCGTTAGCATTTCTTTGATAGCCAAATAGCACGAGTTTCAATTACATAGTTTTATAGTCATAATACTGTTCGTTCTTACTTAACCCCATATTATCTGGTTTCAGTAATACACTGGTTGTTGCAACCATAGGCTGCATAAAAACACAGGCATAATAAGTTCCCCCTAATTTTAGTCATAAAAATGAATTTAATTTGTACGTTAAATCTCTAATGTGATTTCCCCCCCTGTGCTCTGCAAACTTATTAATTCATCATCTGTTGTTTGTTCCTTGAAGATAAATAATCCTTTTTGGGTCATTATTATAACTTAAGATTTATTTATCCTGCACATGTCGAATATCTATGTTCTCCATACAGTATGGATTCTTCAAATAATTAAATAAAAATGACCAGATAGCTGCCCATTCTGCATAGACTCTAGTATGGTTTGTAGTGAGGAGACCCATCCAATATGGCCGCCATGCTGTATCATTCTGCAGCACAGAATGAGGCGTTTACGTACATAATGTCTATGGTTTGGAACCTCATAAAACGGAACCCCACAAATAGAGTCCCATAATAATTTTCTGGTCCGCTTTGCCTTACGCACTCTGTACCTCAGATACCTAATGATGTACATTTCAACTGTTTTTGTCACGTCATTTGTGATTTATTTGCTTTTTTAAAAAGCTCCTATCAGACCTCAAATGTTGCAGCATTCCATAACAATTTTCATTTTGAAAAAACAGTTTAAGCCAATCAGCAGCCAGGACCCTGGCAGCTCCACAGGTGTGAATAAGCCCTCGCTGCGACTCCAGAGACACTCAGCCCCTGCATGCATACAGGTTGGAGCTCTGACTCCGCTTTCTTTATCGTTGACTCCTTTTAGTTTTTTATGTGCTCTGATTAGCTGGTATCGGTTTGCCAGACACACGAATTAGCTGTTCATCGATAAAAGTTCATTATTTAGGCCTAGGGTTTTTTTTTGGTCCTCTTGGTTTTCCGAAGGCGCATTTACGGCTATTTCTGCGTACTTTTGGTGGTTTGAGAGGTAAGTTGTGTTTTCCAGAAGTCCGTTTTACTTTTGAGTTGGAAAGCGCCTTCCGGAGTTTGTCTGTATAACCTTTACCGGTATTTTTGTAACTGAACACCTAGTAACAAGAGCGGACTTTTCGCGGGTAGGGTGTTTGCGTTCAGATTATCGGGTTATGTTCGGGAAAAGGTGGAGGTGGCGTGGGGCAGGGGAGCAGGGAAAGCTGTGAGCGCACACACTGACATGTATACGTATACAGCGGTCCTTTGTTAATTGTGGGGTTACATTACAGACAAAATCATTCAGCTGCTGCAGAACCGTGGCAATTTACAGACAAAATCCACGAAGCTGTCATCTTTATTTTTCACAATTATATATTATTTAAGGCTGTAAACCCCTCATTATATTATACCCACATTATACACATTTCTCAGACGTACATCAACATTTACTCACATTTCTCACTAGTTTAAATACTCTCACAGTTCAAACCCTCCTAGATTTTAAAACAAGTATTAATATGACGCAGTTTGTCCGCGCCCGCTCGGGTGTGTCTTTTTCCGAGTGAGGAACAAAATTATGGGTCGTCGTCTGTGCTGTTTTTTGTTTTGGACAAGAAGATTCTGATAAACAGACATGATACATTCGGCAAGTGCAGGAAACGCGACATGGAGGAGATTAACAATTGCCTACAATCAAGACGCAGAACCCAATGCCTGTTAGTACGCTGTAAAGAAAGCATGTAAAATTGTATTTTAAAAAATCAGCGAGGCAGCGAAGGGTGAACCGTGTTACAGCAAGGAACAGCTGTACATCAAAGCCTGCTTCACACGCCTTTTGTTTTGCTTCTGTTTTCAAATCAGCTTCGTCTTTTAAGCTTATGTGCTCATATTTGCACACAAAGACCAGCATTTTGAGAAGTTCTGCTGTTTCGTCAGGCCTCTTGCAAAAATTACTTTGCGTTGCACTGTTTACGGCGTACCCCCCATTCGCCCCACCCAGAGGATTCATCCAGATCTTCTGGTACATTTCTTGCTGTCTGAAAGCAGCTGATAAATAAAAGTTGGTTCATATGAAAAGAAAACTCCGGTTAAAGACGGGATGGCATTGTCCGCAAATATTCCGGAACATCTATCTGAAAACGGCTTATACTGTATGTCAGCAGGCGCTCAAACCAACTCTCTCTTAGCGTCTTTGTGTAAATTGGCTGGTGGTGGACTAGGAGGGTATCAGCCTGAATTATTGTCCCAGTTTGCTCCTGACAGCAACCATGTTAATAACACATTTGATATGACTTAATATTGATCATGTTTCACTGTGTGTTGTTCACAGCGTCCGCAGTGGCTGCACCATCTCCTCCTCGCCTTGTTTCAGCTCCTCCACCTTCTTCAGACCCTGAACAGCTCACCAGTCCTGCAGCTCAGGTTGGTCTTTATACCTCCCTTTTATGTTGTTGAAAACGTTTCGCAGACAACACAAGGAGAATATGTTTATGTATCCATTTTTTATGAATCGTTAAAATGATAGTGGGGTTCAATACATTGATAAACGCTGGAGCTCCACAACATCTACTATTCCTCATGAGTCCCGCTTTCCGTCCCATAGAACCCAATGCCCTTCACACTGACCAGCACATTTTTTAAGCCAACAGACTTTGAATTTCTGCCTGGTTGGGTGTCAATCAATTTATAATCAACGCTATAATAGAAGACAGCATCAGTCATGAAGAACTTGCTCACCTCTGAAACATCCATAAACAAAACACAATTGGGTGGTGCTCTATGGCGCTTGCTGCATTCTTCTTTGACCTGCTGTGACATCACAGGTGATACACGTGCACAATTGTTGAGGGCGGGGCTAGAGGGAACGGGAAGGGGGGGGCTTGGTACGCGGGATTTTAAAATTTCTCTCTCCTTAACAACCTCAGACAGCAGTATTAACTGGTTTTTTTCTATATGGGTGTTTTACCCAAGAAATATTCAAAACATATATTTCAGTAGAAGAACAGAAATATTTCTCAAAGAACAATGATCTGTTCAAAGGAAAAGAACATTGTTACACAAATGAAAAGCTAAAACAGTAGCAACTAGAACTAATAATGACATACAAACAGCATTATTTACAATGTTCTGGTATCTAACTTTCATAATAATAAACATGTGTATAAGAAGTACTGTGGTGTTTCTGTGAAATTGACAGGGATGTGTTTGTGCACATTTAGTGTCAGGTTGTCATGTCTAAGGCGTGGAAGCGGTCCATGCCACCAGAGCATCAGGAGTGGCTCAGCAGGGTCCTGTTTGAAAAGGACCAGAGAGGCAGGGCTGTCCTCTCCCAGCACCTGCAGCTCTGGTACTACCCGCCTGGTGTACAGCCAGCCTCCCTCCTCTCCAGACGACTTCTTCCAGTGGCCGTTCTTCCTCTGGGCTCCGTACCATAATGTTGCGTTACAGCGTGTTACAAGTGTTCTAGCTGCGCACACAAGCTCACCAGCTGTGGGCTGTACAAGACGGTGCGCAGGGTTCTGGACCTTGACGGCTGGTACTACATGGGTACAGAGTACCTGGAGTGCAGGTAAGCATCCCACCGCAGGCTCTCATAGGTGAACAGACATTTTCCAATGGGTGTGACATTCTTTTGTGTGGCTTTGCAGGTACTGCACGAGGAAGGTGGCGGCCTGGTCCAGGAGTGTGAGGGAGCAGCTGAAGTGCAGCCATCAGATGCTGTTTCCTGTTGTGCTGGGTTACAGGTATATGACAGACAATGGGGATTATACGTTTTCCAGACCCCCGGCTGCTACTACTTTTGACTGAATTTAACCGTTTGTGTTCTGCAGGCTGTTGTGCAGCAGGGCGGTGCTCGGCCTGATGAAGCGGCGGACGCTGGGTAACGGCGCCACCCAGCTGCGCTCCTACCTGGTCGAACGTCACACTGAGGAGTGGATGACCAGGAGCCTGCACTACCTGCAGACCTGTGCAGACTTCCAGGTGGAATATGACATAAAACTTCAATGGAAAAAAGGAAAGTTTCTGGTTCTAATTTCAATAAAAGCCAGCTCATCAAAGCAAGTCCTCGGCAGCATGTCCAGACCTAATATTAAAAGGTCGACTGTTCTGAAGCTTGGGAGCTGCTGCAGAAAAAGCTCTGTCTCCAAAAAAAAATTTGATTTTGCCCTTATTGTAACCATGAAAAGCATCTGTGAGCTGGATGTTATTGTTCTGACTGGAATATGGGGTCACCAGTAGCTCTAACATATAAGAAGGGAGCTAGGGCATTAATACACTTAAAAACAAACAACATTTTAAACAGGATCCTGAATAAAACTGGAAGCTGGTTAAGCCACTTTAGCACAGAAGATCCTGTATAGTTTATGGCTTTATCTCTGATAAACAGCCAGTCATCAGGTTATAACAGGGACTAGTTCATGCACATCACTGACAGCTAGTTTTGGGTTTTTTCTCTTTTCTGTGCAGGAAAAAAAAACGGATGGCGGCGGAGGAGAGGACCACCGTCATGGCTGGCATCTCTCCACTGCAGGCTCCCGCAGAGGCAGGGGAGCCGTTGCCACCGGCCATGGAGCTCCAGAGGCCAGAGCCCGCCCCCAGTGCCTCGGCAGTGTCCCACAACCTGCCACCCCTGGTGCCAAAGCCAGAGGAACAACCGACAGCGGCGCCAACTCAGGTCACCGCTTTGGCTCCGTCCTCCTCGGTTCCGTCCTCCTGGGCTCCTTCCTCCTCGGCTCCGTCCTCCTCGGTTCTGTCCTCCTCAGATCCGGCCACACACACCCCGAGGTCCACAGCGTGGAGCAGGAAGAGACTGCAGCAGCTGCACAAGGCAGCGGCCAAGGAGGGCCAGAATGTAAAAACTCGTGCGCCCACCTCTAACAGTTGCAGGCGCTGTGGACTTCGGAGGATTAAAGAAACGGGCCACAGGGTTCTGAGAAAACCCTCTGGAGAGAGGGTTTACTACTGCCCTGGGGACGCCAAGGGGCTGGACCCTGATGAGTGGCTGGCCACTCTGTAAATACCTTTTTTTTTCTTGTAAATATTTTCTTGTAAATAAATATTTTCGTGTTATGTAAATAGTGGCCCCTGAAGGAGGCTACATGTGGTTGCGGCCGCTGTGTCCCACGTCTTGATGAATATTTCTCAGCAACAGGGTAGAAATATGAAGATCTTTTGACAGAATTGTAGGATGCTTAGACTCCAAAGGCAATTCAGATTTACTGAGCTGACCTCCCACACGCAAGACTCCATCTTCCAGCCTTGGACACAACTTGTATAGGTGACTGCTTTTCTTGACATTTTGTCCCTTTTCCAAACACACAAGTTCCTCTGAAAACTTTCTCCTCTGGCAAAACTGAATTATAGCCAGTTCAGCCTTTTCAATGTCCTCTACTGTAAAACATCCTAGGAGAGCTGTGCTTTTAAATGTGCACATTTCCTTCTCTATCATTCTCTGCTGCTGCATGCTACCTTCACTCTGATTGGCTGTAAGCTTTTTCCTCTTCCTGCTACAGGATCACAACCATTCTTTGTATTTTAGCCACCACGCTACAACTTTCTTTAATCAGATCCAGGAGGAATAATGATGGATCAGGTGGGTTGTAGGATCCTCTCCGGTTTGTACAGCATTTACCACAGCACTTTTCTTCACTTCTGGATCGTCCTGAGAGAGATGGCTCAAAGGCTCAAGGTTCACAGGCCATTCTGTTTCGGGTTGGCAAAGAAACGGAGGTCCCATTAACCAGAGTCTGTCATTCAGAAATGCCTCCGCTTTGACCCCTCTGGATGCTGAGTCTGCAGGATTTGAAGCTGTATCCACGTACCTCCACTGAGCAGGGTGAGATGATTTCAGTATCTCTGAAATGCGATTGGCAACAAACACTTTAAATCTGGAGCTTTCGTTCTTGATGTATTTTAGCACTGTAGCACTATCTGTCCAGAACACCGATTCCTGAAGACACATGCGTAGCTCTTTCTTCCACAGAGAGTCCATACGACTGGCCATTGTTGCAGCAATCAGTTCCATTCTGGGAATGGTGACTGTCTTTAGTGGTGCAACACGAGCTTTTCCCATAATGAAAGCGCTATGCCTTTGGAAGTGTTCATTCTGTAACAGCAGGTAAGTGACTGTGCCATATCCTTCCTCACAAGCATTGCAGAAATGGTATAGTTGTGCAATCATAACATCTCCAAACTCCAGAGGTTTTAGACATCTGTGTAACTCAAAGTTGTCCAGTAGATGGAGCCCTTTCATCCACTTAAGCTACACTTTGGAGACAGATTCTGGTATGGGGTCATCCCAACCAACTCCTCTTCTGCACAAATCCCTCAAGATCTTCGTTGCTGTCAGAACAAGGGTACTGAGCATACCCAGAGGGTCATAAATAGAGCTGACAGTAGAAAGTATACCTCTGCGGGTGAGTGGTCTGTCCTTCCATACTGTTTTAAACTTGAAGGTATCTGACGTGATACACCACTCCACACCTAGCTCTCTTTCCACAGGCACAAATTCCTGTTCCCGATCCAACTTCCTCACGCCTTTAGCTCGGTGAGACTCTGGGACGGCCTCGAGCACTTCAGGTCTATTACTGTGCCACTTAGTCAAACAGAATCCCCCTTTTTCACACAAAGACATGAGCTCATGACAGAGGGTCAGTGCTTCCTCCTCTGTTGCAACTGACACCAAACATTCATTCACATAGAAGCAGTGCTGAAGCTTGTCCACCGTCTCCTCTTTATACTCATGTCCAAAATCCAATGCACATTTCCTGAGGGCGAAATTGGCACAGCTAGGTGAAGATGTAGCTCCGAAAAGGTGCACCTTCATCCTGTACTCACATGGTGTTTGGTTCAAGTCTCCTTACGGCCACCAGAGGAATCGCAGCAGGTCAGCATCTTCTGAAGGCACTCGCACCTGGTGAAACATAGCTTCTATGTCAGCCATAATGACCACAGGTTCCCTCCTGAACCTGGTCACAACTCCAATTAGTGAGCTGGTTAGATCGGGGCCTTGCAACCGCTCTTCATTCAGAGATTGTCCTTCTTTAACTGGCACCACAATCAAATACAACTCTGAGTTTTCCTTTTGTTGGGTGATGGACACCATGGTGTGGTAAGTACCACACCCTGCCATCATTTCTTTCCAGCTCTGAACCAGGGACTCTTTCTGCATAGCCTTTACCCAGGAGGTCATTTATAAAGGTGTTATAATCCATGTGAAACATTGGATCCCTCCGGAATCTCCTTTTCAGATGGTATAGGCGTTGTTCCACCACTCTCCTGTTATCGGTCATGCAAAGGTTTGGGTGTTTCAAAGGCAGAGTGATCTGGTAGTGACCATCAACATGTTTGGCTGACTCTGTGACCATGTTCAGAAACGTCAAGTCTTCCCTGGACATACCAACTTGTTCCTCCACGGCAGATTCTGGAAAGTCCATCTTAAATTGCTGTTGCCACAGTTCATCCAACTTTAAAATGGATACACGGTTCACAGTTACCAGCTGATCACAGTAATTGGCCTCCCCACCATTTCCTGTCAGTGGTCCATTTACCGTCCAGCCCAGCACCGTCCTTACAGCGTAGGGTCCATTATGCTCACTGCGGATGACTTCCAGCGGTTCCATGGCTCGTGGGACATTTGTTCCGATCAGCAACTCAATTCCAGCTTCAATCTGTGGTAAGTAAATGTGGTTTAAATATGGCCATCTTGTCAGATCCTTATTTGTGGGTATGTTTGTTTTGTGGACTGGCATTGAAAACTGAGTGTATGCTTTTGGCAACTCAATGAAGTAGTCATCTTCGAGTGCGGCCACCTCCAGCTCTGGCACTATGCAGCTATTGACCACCTTCTCCTGTCCCATGGTCCTCAGAAGAATGTTGGCTCTCTTCCCAGACAAATTGAGCTTCTGCTTCAGACTTTCTGTACAAAACACTGCAGTGCTTCCCTGGTCCAAAAAGGCATAAGTGAGGACGATCTTATTGCCTTTCTTCGCCTTTACTTGGACCGGCACAATAGGAAGCTTGCAATCCATCTCACCAGCCCCAGTAAGCCCACTGGAAACCAAGGTTCCGTCCACTGTCATCTGGACGCTTCTATCAGCTGTTTCTGCCATTGGCACACTGTCCTTATGGAGCACAGTTGGGTGTTTTTGACCACACTTGAAGCATGAAACTTTCCTTTGGCAATTTTTGCTGATGTGTCCTATACACAGACAGCGAAAACAAGCACCATTTTCCTTCAGGAACTCAATTTTCTCCTTGTGTGCCATTTTTTCCAACCGTACACACACATCCAATGTGTGTCCTCCTGTGCAGCAGGGACAGATCTTCTTGGCTGGTAGCTTTACATCCTTGGTTTCGTTCATAAATTGGGCTGTTCTCTCCACACGATTCACTGTGGTACCAAAGCTGGTTCCTCTGAAGCTGGAGCGAGGATGAGGTTTGTGTTTAATTTGATTTGTTGATGTAGCGGTGTCCCGGATGATTCCAAACACAGGGTCTGTCAGGATTTTCACTTGTTTCTCAACAAAGTTGACAATGTCCATAAACTTTGCTCTTCTGTTGTACCTTTCCTGCAGGTCGCATGCGTGACATCTCCAGCGGTCTTTAAGTTTGTAGGGCAGTTTTTTGATGATCTCCAACATGTTTGTGGGTGTATCCAGATCATTCAAATACTGCACATCTTCCATCGCATTGCAGCATCCGCGCAGAAAGAGGCTGTACTCCTGGAGGGCCCTCACATCCTCCATTTTAATTATGGACCATGACAGAGCTCTCTCCATGTATGCTGCTGCCACCTTCTGCTCATTGCCATAGTGCTCTCTCAATAGAACCTTCGCCTTCACATATCCTCTATCTGATTGAATATGCTGACAGCTCCTCACTAGCTCTTTGGCATGTCCTTTGGTGTACTGTTCGAGGAAATAAAGTCTGTCACAGTTGACGTTTGTGTTTCGCTCGACTCCATTTTCAAAATCTTTCATAAATGAATGTTATTTGAGTGGGTTACCATCAAAAATGGGAATTTCCTTTTTTGGGAGTGCAGCAAGGCTTTGTTGTTGCATCAGGAGTGTTGTGATTTCATTTTGTTTTCTCATTATATCCAATACACTGTCATTTTGTAATGTGTTAGTGTATGTGACATTGATTACAGAATCTTCAGGAGCCGTTAAATATCGTTGGAGCATATAAGAATGACCTAGGGGCTGTCTTTTGTCAGGTACATAATTGACTTTAGGTTTCACAGCTGGGTGTATGGTTTCATATGCATTGGGTTTGACTTCAAATGGAAGTGAAGGCAGAAATTCAGTAGCATTGACATTAAGTTGTTTTGAGCGTGTCTTTTCAAAGTACGAATTCATCCCATCTGAAATCTTTGACTTTGATTTACTGCCGACACTGCTTTGTACTCTTATAACACTTAGTCTTGCCATTTCCTCAGCAATTTCATTCTCCAATAAAAGCTTTTCTCGTTGTTTGTGTAACTTTAACTCATCTTCATCCAGTGCATGTTTTTCCATTAATGCATTTTGTTTTGTTGCCAGAATTGCAAGATTTCTTTCCGTTTCCAAACGAGCATATGAGCGTGATCTTTTGGTTGTATTTGAGATGCTGTCACAGGGCCGAAGTTCATCCTGATGGTCTTGTTTATCAAGAACAGGTAATGGAGGGTCAGGAGCAGGCAAATTCTTGTCTTTTTCAACAGGAGTTTGTTCTACATCCTTCATTTCCTTTGGTAGTTGCTCAGAAATATTTTTCTTTGTTTGTTCATTCATTTCATTTGAGTTTTCATGTAGAATTTTCTTTATCCATTTTTCTACTTGTTCCTTGAATGCATCACTGTTATCCATAATACTAGAAAACCAGTCCTGTTGTTTTTTATCTTCATCATCAGGAAGTAATGGTAGTAACTCATTGTGCAGGTCAGAGGCCTTGTTACACAGTGCATTCAAATTGTTCAGTTGTGAGCAGATTTCAGTTGCTTTTTCCTTTGATTTCATGTGCGCTTTAATTTGCGGTATAAGCACTTTGATTTTATTAACGGCACTCTTGCGCTCATGCTGGAGCCGTTCGATCCGATTTTCCAAAGCTTTGACAGTCAGTTTAATTTCTCTTTTTCCATTTTCCATGTTTGAACTTTCAACAGCGTTTATTTGACTCATTTCCATTAGATTTTATTTTGTGTGGAGCGACACAATCACAGTTCATCAAGAGCGCATTCCTTATCCATCCATAGACATTGCGTTTCAAAGTCATCCAACATATTACATCAAAATTCATCCATAGACATTGCTTTCAATTGACAGAGCAGATTCAATCCAATAATCTCAACAAGCAATGGGCCTTCGTCATCACCAGCCGCCACTATTCATGCCATAAAGTCGCGTCATCAAAATCAAATCAAGCACGGAGAACTTGCGCCACAATCAATGCGCCAATGCAACCAGCGTAACATCCATTCAATACATTGTCCTCATTTGGCATTAAATGCATTGTTATCGCAGTGGGGTCCTTTATCCACAAAGATAAACAGGTTGTGGCCTACCTGTTCCCAGGTGAATGGTTGGTGTGGTGGGGCCTGTGTGGCACTTATCTGTGGCTCCTTAATTCTCGGGCTTATCCTTACTTGATGACTTGCTTCATCGGCGCTTGTGTGTGGCTTGATGATTTTCATTAAACGCCACTTTTTTTTTGTTGACAAAATGTCGCGGCTTCCAAAAACAAACCTTTTAGCCGCTCAGAGTTTAAGGTCGGGTCCTCGGGTTCGCAGATTTGTGACGCGCTATGGCTTGTATGACAGAAACGCTGATATCCAAAATGCGTTTTGGTGCATTTATTAAACCACAAACAAAACAGCACAGAGCTATCACAGTGCAATATGAATGAATGAATGAATGCTTCGAGCAGTGAAGCGCAGCGGTCAACAAAAAATACGGCTACTCCCAACCCTGACTCTCACATCTGTGATACAGGTGAGTGCACCTTTACACACTCCTTCCGTACGAGCACACGCCCACTCTCACGTGAACCACCTGCTGTGCAGCACGCACACTCAAGCACACAGTGCACCTCCTCTCCTGCCTGTATGTCAAAAGTATTAGGGATGCACCGATCCAACTTTTTTGGTCCCGATACCGATGGCTGGATTTTGTGTATCTGTCGATAACCGATACCGATCCGATACTATTTGTGACTGTATGGAGGTCCTGTAACTATGGCTCCGATAGATCATGTGCCATGGCTGCTTGGCCACAGGGATATCCATTTGGCTAAATAACAGATTTAAAATATAAAATTACCACAAAAATAAAATTTCAAGTGAAAAATTAATCTTTTTTGGTGAATTTGTTGCAGATTTTCCCCATTTTGAGTATCGGTTCATGGTACCGATACCAGTACATTAGGCAGTATCGGGGCCGATACCAGTATCGGTATTGGTGCACCCCTAAAAAGTATGTTCAAAGTGATTCCTGTATTCAGTATCTTGTCATTTTAGTAAATTTAGTCTATTAAATTAAATTCAGTGTATTTACACTAACCAACAGATGGGATGTCCAGGAAACGGATATCCAGGAAATGTACTAGGAATGTTATTTACATTCAATTACACAAAAATTCCAATCAGTTTAAAAGTTTATTATTTGAGGAATCCCAGCATCGAGCCGTTCGCTGGAGGTTGTGTAAATTACATACAAGGCAAAGCAATTTTAGTTGAAAAGCTTTACATGACTCTGATAAGTATGGAGGACCAACTCTGCCATAATTGATAATGAATAAATAAATGAGGAAATAAATTTGTAAATACATAAATATAAAAAAACATCAATCTGGGAATAAATAAATACAGAAATAAATGAAATTTAAAATACAATCACTGAAACTCTGTCCCCTGATTGGTTGTCACGTTGTCTCGATTTGACGCTGGCGTTCAGATTTTTCCAACTCAAGCGATAGACGCCATGAGCGCGAATGCACAAAATGCACCAAATAAAATGCAGTGCGAATTTTCCATCGCGTCTGTAGTGCGAATTGTTCGCGCAAATCAGGCAGAAAAGCTTTTTCACGACGCAAATCTGCTTCTGAAGTGTCGCGGGACCCCAAGTCGCGCTTCATCGCGCTCCTCCATTGATTTTACATGTAAACCTGAAGCTCTAGTGGCTCCAATCGCATTTGGTCTGGACACACAGTAAGGCTTTGGCATTAAGACTGCTAAAGGCCATGGAGGAGGTCATCCATCGCGACCAGACATACTGCGTTCCAGGCAGGACCATGGTAGATAATATCTACATATTTCGGGATATTTTGGAGGTCTCCAGTTCATTGGAAACCGTTGTTGGTCTGATCTCATTAGATCAGGAAAAGGCATTTGATCGTGTTGAGCACTGATTTCTTTGGAAAACCATGGAAAGCCTGGGGTTCAGCGCTGATTTTATTGCCATGATCAAGGTGTTGTACAGTGATATTGAGGGTGTGCCGAAGGTCAATGGTAGTCTGTGCTCCTTTTAAGGTGTGTAAAGGTGTTAGGCAGGGCTCTTCCCTGTCTGGAATGCTCTATGCACTTTCCTTGGAACCCCTCCTCTGTAGACTTAGAGCAACATTGAGTGGTTTGTTTTTACAGGGCTCTGAAGAAAAGCCTGTTCTATCAGCTTATGCTGACGATGTAATCGTTTTTATAACAAAATCAAGCTGATATCAACATCTTAACTGGTGTTTTAGGTGACTTTTTAAAGATATCTTCTGCCAAGATGAACTGGGTGAAAAGTATTACTCTAATCACTGGGAGGTGGGATGATGGTGTTCCTGTCCTTCCTCTTAATCTGGAGTGGAGAACAGATGGTTAATTTTTTTCTGGGACAAATTTCATTGGGTACCCCAGTCTATTTTATTTTTACCTCGGGAGGAGGGCGGCCAGGGCCTGGTCCATCTGGCCAGCAGGACAGCTGCTTTCAGGTTATAGTTTGTTAAATGATTTTTAACAGACTTCCAGAGCATGCAATGGAAGTAGCTGCGTAGAACAACTGCTCCCGGCATTTGCAGTATAGAAGGCTCCAATAAACTCAAAAACCTTAAAGATACACCAATAGAAGAAGCAAACTTAGATGGGGCAATGGTAAAGGACAGGAAAGGCAAGCAGAAAACCAAAAAAACAACTGAAACCCTGGTAGGACGAGACATTGGAGAAACTGAAGCTAACATAGATAGCAACACCGTAACTAGCAATAAGGCTAGTGCTAACAATGAGGAAATTACTGAGGACGACAATATTAACCTCAAGGTGATACTAATGGAAATCAAGGATTTCAGAAAAGAAAACATGCAACAGTTTGAAGAAGTTAAGGCTGAAGTCTGTAGAACCAATGCGAGACTCGAGGAAGCGGAGAGCCGTATTCTAGAAACGGAGAAAGGGGTTCAAACGGTGGAAGAAGTTGTTGTGGAGCTACTGCAACTATAATCAAAACTTCAGGCCCAACTCACCGACCAAGAAGGGTGCTCTCGTAGAAACAATATCAGAATATATAATGTAACTGAGAATGAAGAAAAGAATGCCACGACGATGATCGATTTTGTTGAAAGTCTGCTGAGAGAAAAGCTGCAACTTCCCCCCACACTGAACTTGCACATTGAACGAGCGCACCGTGCCCTCACAGCTGTCCCCCCGGAGGGGGGCCCAACCCGGTCCATTGTTGTACGCTTCCTAAATTACAAAACTAAGGAAGGCTTGGCAGATGAAGGGGTTCCAATGGAAGGGTAAACAGATCAACCTGGATCATGATTACGCACCCAGTGTTCTCAAACAGAGACAGGCATACGCAGAGGTGAATAGGATCCTGAAACAGCGAGGGATACGTTTTCAGACCCCCTTTCCAGCGAAACTTTGAGTGTTTTACCCACACGGAACAACACTTTACAACACAGCTGAAGAAGCTACAAAAGACATGTCTGATAAAGGATTCCCAATCACTGTTTACAAACCTGCAGAGAACCTGATGACATGGATTGGTAAGCTAACGTGGACCACGAAAGGGAATAAAGGCAGACAGCGACATGCACCAGAGGACACGGGACAAGCGGGTCCACCATCAGTCAATGAGAGACTGCAGCAGTTCAGACGGGAATCGCTGTAAACACATCACTTGAGCAAGTATATTGCTGAAATTTATATTATCCAGTAACAGGGGGAAATACATGAGAGAAGACATGCGAGAAATAGAGAAATGCCGCCTTATTTTTACTATATGCCGGGGACGAGTGTTCTGTTGCAGTATTAGAGATCTGCGCGAAGAGGACATTTTGTTTGGGGGCCCACTCTGAGGTGAGAGGCTAACCCCCCCAAAGACGTATTACATCACGTCTTATAGGGTCATGTTCTATGACCCCACTAATGGAAGTCCTGTTATATCTTTATTATTTGTTTCATTGTTACTTTTTTAGCTGTGGTTCAAGGTAGCTCTGTTTGGACAAGTGGTTATGTAAGCTAATGTTTTCACTGACAATAATGTTCCCACCTTAAATATGGTAGACTCTAACCAAACTATCAATATCCTCTCCTTTAATGTGAATGGAATCGTCAGCCCACTTAAAAGGTCTAAGATATTGTCTAAACTGAAAAAAGAAAAGGTTCATGTAGCCCTTCTATAGGAGACGCATCGCATCAGATCAAGAACATAAAAAATTAGGTCAAGGTTTTTATAAATATGTCTATGCATCCTCATATAGATCTGGCCATCGTAGAGGAGTGGAAATATTGATATCACAACAAACGTGTTTTGAATATTTATCTGATAAGAAGGACAAGGAAGGCCGATAAGTATTGATTAAAGGCAGAATTGATGGTTTTCCGGTTACTATTCTCAGTGTATACGCACCACCAGGGAGCGATTGTGGTTTCTATAAGTAGTTGTTTGAGCTAATGGCATCTGAAACTGAAGGGATATTGATATGTGGAGGTGACATGAATATGCGTCCATCTAAATTAGATAGTTCCAAGAAAGATTTATTACAACAAAAATAACTGATAAGGAAAATAAATTGTATTATGGATGAAACAGGAATCATCCATATCTGGAGGGATTTCTACCCTTCCAGTTATGACTATACACATTTCTCTGCTCCCCATTCCACATATTTTAGAATTGATTATTTTTTTACTTTTAGCAAAGACAGACATAAAGTTAAAACCTGTGATATTGGTACAATTGACCTATCAGATCATTCTCCTATATACTTATCAATATGCTTAAGTAATATCTGTAAATCAACATCTTGGAGAATAAATTCTAGCATTTTGAATGACTCCAAAATAAAGGAGTACTTTAAAAAAGAAATTGATCTATACTTTCGAGAAAATGACAGGGGAGACGTATCACCAACCATTCTATGAGATGCCTACAAAGCGGTTATACGGGGGAAAATTATTGCTCGTACTTCAGTAATTAAAAAACAGAAAAAAGCAAAAACTTACCAAATTGCAATTTGATCTAAAGGAATTACAAAGATATTATAAAAACACTTTAAATAATGACAAGAAAATGGATATTAAAAAATTACAAAATGAAATTGATGCAATATATTCTGACGAGGTGGATAAAAAGTTTATTTTCCTTAAACAAGACTATTACGAAGCAGGAGGGTCATCAAAGTGGTTAGCTTTCAAAATGAGAAAGCAACAGGCTGATAGTACAGTCTACAAAATTAAAATCCCACAAACTTACACTATACATAACGATATTATTGGAATACAGCAGAGCTTTGAAACATATTATTAAGATCTGTACTCTCAGACTGAGCTAAACGATGACGATCATATGGAAACATTTCTGAAGTCTTTAAATCTCCAAGAAGTTACAGAAGAGAACAATATGTTAATTAAAGATATCACTGATGAAGAAATTAATGCTGCAATCACAAGATTAAAACCACACAAAAGCCCTGGCACTGACGGTTTCACATGTGAGTGGTATAAAACCTACAGGGAGGAATTGATCCCTAGATTAAGGGCAGCTTGTAATTGGGTCCTTAAAGGAGGGGAGGTCCCCCCTTCATGGAAAGAAGTGACTATTACAGTCATCCCAAAGGAAGGAAAAGATCAATTGAATTGTAGCAATTACCGACCAATATCAGTTCTAAACCTGGACTATAAAATCTTTATGTCCATAATAGCCAAGCGACTTGAGAATATTATACCCAACCTAATTAATCTAAGATGGTCATTCCTATATAAAATCTTAGATAAGTTTGGATTCCACCGTACAATTATAAATACAATTCAGGCGATCTACAACAAACCAACAGCCAAAATTAAAATAAATGGAAGTCTCTCAAAATCAATCATTCTTTAAAGATCATGCCATCAGGGCTGTCCCCTCTCACAAACCTTATTTGCTTTATTATTGAGCCCCTTAGCCATTATATAAGGCAAGATTCTCTAGTTAAAGGAGTCCATATACACGGAAGAGAGCATAAGTTATCACTATTCGCGGACGATATTCTAATTTATTTGGGCAAAAATCAATCCCTTACGAGAATAATGACAATATTAGAGGAATTTGGATCCCTGTCAGCTAAGAAATTAAATATACAAAAAACTCAGGTTATGACTACCAACCCTCAATTGAATAAAAAATAAATATGACCTTAAATGGGACAAGGACTCTATGAAGTATTTAGGGGTTGTATTATGTAGAGACATAAAAAATCTTTTCAAAATGAATTTTGGCCCATTAAACTCAAAAATAAAATCTGATTTGACAAGATGGAGTTTTATAGCAACTTTAGACCTAATTAATAGAATAGAATCAGTAAAGATGAGCATTCTACCAAGATTGCTTTATCTTTTTTAAACCTTTCCGATTGAAGTCTCTAAACAATCTATCTTCTATTTTGGGCCTGTCCAAAAGTTACTCCTTTCTGGAGAGCTATCTACAAATGTTTAGAAAATGTTTTCCGTACACAAATCCCCTTTGACTTCTTATATTTATACCTTGGCCTGGAACTTCCTAACCTTACCACCTCATCAGATAAGTATCTAATGAGAATTCTGTTAAGAAATCTTTGACTAGAAAATGGCTCCAGGCAGAATTACCAGGAATTCAACAATTCTATGACATTGTTTACCAGATATTCGTCATGGAGAGGCTTACTATGTCTTTCCGGCTCCAAAGAGAAAAATCTGACTAGGTTTGGTACAAATGGGCTGAATACATCTGGGAGTTTAGGAGAGATTTGTTTAAATAATTTATGTAATTAAGGAGGTAGTTAAATTGTATCAGGATTGCATCATTCTCCACTTGTCCACCTGTTTGCATTTGTGCTGGGGGTTTTTTTTTAGGGGGGGGGGGGGTTAATTTGTGTGTTTTTTTATCTTAATTATTCGTGATAGTTTTCATTCTGTTTTAAACTACAACTACAACAGAGACAACCTACAGTTTGGTGGGACAGACTTGGAAAACAGAACCCGCAGTGGGTAACTCTGTATAGCCCTCCTCTAAAAAAGAGGACTGGGGATCTGTAGTGGAGAATTCTTCACGGAGCAATTGCCACAAACTCTTTTTTGTCTCTGTTTAATAATGATGTTTTAAATGCATGTCCCTTCTGTGGCTTGTCTGAGAATATCTTTCATGTTTTTATGGAGTGCTGGAGACTCTAACCTCCTGCACGGCTGCACGGTGGCTCAGTGGTTAGTACTGTTGCATGCGTGGGTTCCCTCCGGTACTCTGGCTTCTTCCCACAGTCCAAAAACATGCATGATAGGTGAATTGATCACTCTAAATTGTCCCTAGGAATGAATGTGAGCGTGAATGGTTGTCTGTCTCTCTGTGTTGGCCCTGTGACAGACTGGCGTCCTGTCCAGGGTGTACCCTGCCTAACGCCTGCTAATTGCTGGGATAGGCTCCAGCTGCCCCCGCGACCCTAAATTGGATAAGCGGTAAAGATAATGGATGGATGGAGGTTTTTACTAGTTTTGGTGTGTGACTTTCTCGCTGACGACCTTTATTGCTGGCTTAAGGAAAAGTAAGGGAAATGGACATCAAAATCTGGTTTTAAATTTTTTAATGGGTGAAGAAAAATTAGCAGCTTACCTGTCACGGCGAGAAAAGCTGCAGGGGGAACATGCTTGTGACTTGTTAACTTTGTGGAAGATAAATGTAAAGGCCAGGTTACGTTTGGAGTTTGCGTTTCACTTGAGAAATCTGAGTTTGGATGTTTTTAGGAAACAGTGGGCGGAAGGGAATATCCTTTGTAATTTTAATGATGATGGAACATTAGAGTTTGGAGAAGCGGTATTGTAAATTTTATTGTTCTTTGTAAAGTTGTTTGAATAAATGTGTCTCAAAATCAAAAAATAATCTTCTTCTTCTTGTTTATTGGCGGTTGGCATTTCAACTTGGTGCATTGCCGCCACCAACTTTGACGGGTGTGGAGCTTCGATGCGGAATCAGACGCTTATCCTATATCTTAAAAAAAGATTTAAAAAAAATAATAATAATCTTAGATTCTACTGAAAAAGCCTGTTTTCTTTAAATATTGCATGAGAGCTGGCCATGCAGATGGTTTTACAGGGGAAAAAGAAAGTAAACCCTGTAATGATAAACTGGTGTACCTGACCTGTACGCTTCAAACTCTAGCAGTACATGTTCTATGGTTTCTATTTTGTCACAATAATTGCAGAGTCCTGTTGGATGTTTCCCTATAATACGAAGATGGTGATTGAGACATGTATGACCGAGTCTTGTGATCACTTTCTCCCCTTTGTTTCCAACTTGTTTCTATAATTTGTACAAGAAACGACCTTTAGCCTCCTTTTCCCATTGTGCTTGCCATAATTTTCTGATTTTTGTTGTGATGATACTTTTAATTTCCATTTTACTCAACGAAACTATCCATTGTAAATCTAGTTTAAGAGCCTTTACAGCCATGCGATCAACTGCTTCATTACCTTCCATCTCAACATGAGATGGGACCCACAAAAAAAACGTACGGTTATATTAAGATTTTTTAGTATATACAGTCTATGAAAAACCTCAAAAATTAAGTCTGGTCTATAAACAGATTTGCTATTTGCAATACTTTTGCATTGCCATTGAGTCTGACCAGATGATTTATTAAACCCGACCTCCTCTATCCACATGAGAGCTAGTAAAATAGCTAAAAGTTCCACAGTGTATACAGATAAATGATCTGATGTTCTTTTTAATATTGATTTTTGAAAATGTGTTTTATAGACTGCCGCTCCTATCTTCCCTGTATCTGGATCTTTTGAACCATCTGTAAATATTTGAATACAATTATTATACTTGAAACTTAAGTATTGTTGCACCAGCTCATTTCTCCCAACATGTTTCCTGCATTGTTTTGACATTTCTGCTATTTCAAAATCCACAGCTGGCAAGAGAAATGTCCAAGGGGGAACAACAGGTAATGTCACTGTAGGGTGTGATTTTCTTTGTAAAAGACCCAGTTTCTCTGTTTGACTGTTTTCCACCCATCCAGAACTGTTTAACTGTTTCCTTCCATATTCCCAGCTAGGTCTCAACACAGATTTAATTGGGTGATCTTGATTGTGTCGCTGCAAATTTACCCAATACGCCATGGCAAGTTGAAGAGATAAAGGCATCTCCCCAGTTTCCACCTGGAGAGCTGGGATTGAGGAAGTCTTGAATGCACCACAACACAGACGGAGGGCTTGTGTCTGGACAAGATCAAGCTTTTAAAAGTGTGATTTTGCAGCTGAACTAACTACTATGCATGCATAATGAATGCATCATTATGACAGTATAAATATGTTTATGGGAGTTCATACTAGCACCCCAGCCACTCCCTACCAGACACCTCATTATATTAATTACCTGGTGACAGTTTTCTGAATATGTTCTTTAAATGTCAATTTATAGTCAATCCACACACCTAAGAACCTTATATTTTAAACCTGCTTAACTGCTTGCCCATAGAGAGTAATTTGAATTGTGGGATTACTATTCTTCTTAGAATAGTAATGTGTTTTGTCCACAGAAAACCTAAAAACCCACGTTTCCCCACTTCTCAACAATATTGACTGCTGCCTGCAGCTTCTTTCCAACAAATGTTGCGTTGCGCCCTCTTACCCACAATGCCCCATCGTGCATATGAAGACCTCCCAATTATAGCATCAACCTTTGAAAAAATCTGGTTAATCATGATGTTAAATAAAATTGGACTGCATACACTCCCTTGCAGTACCCCATCATTTTCTATAGCATAAATCCTGGAGTGGGATAGCCCAACTCTTACCTCTGTAGTCCGATCTTTAAAAAAATCCATGATCCAGTTGAACATTCTTCCACAAATACCCATGGACTCTAATTTAATAAGAAGACCCTCTTTCCATAACATCTCATAAGCCTTCTCCACATCAAAGAAGACAGCACCTACCAATTCCTTATTAGCCTGAGCCTTCCTAATTTCATCCTCTAAGCATATAACAGGATCTATGGTTGATCTCCCTCTACGGAAACCCCTCTGCTGAGGTATAAGCAAGTTCCTACTTTCTAATATGTATGTTAACCTCTTAGTGACCATTCGCTCCATTATTTTACATACATTAGATGTTAGTGCGATCGGTCTGTAGCTAGTTGTTTCGCCTTTGACTTTTCCAGGTTTCCCAATTGGAATTAAAACAGAGTGTTTCCAGGCTGATGGTAATACCCCTGACTCCCACACCTTATTGTATAACTGCAGAATAACCAACTTTGCTTGATAAGTTAAGTTTTTAACCATTTTATAACAAATCTCATCCTTGCCAGGTGATGTTGCTCTGACTCCTGCCAACGCTATTTTTAGTTCAAAAAAAGGAAAAGAAACATCTAGTATTCCGTTAGCGTGTGCTCTCATTATTTGATCTCTACCTTTCTTGGCTTCAGGTGTCAGATTTGTAGAGCTATGAACCTTGCTGTGTTTTTGCCTGGGCCTTTGCTTTATCTTTATTTGTTATCATAATTTCATTGTTATATTTGATTGCTGGTAATGTATATTCTATTCTAATACCACCCATCCTTCTGATCATACACCAGATTAGACTAATATAAGTTTCTCTCCCAACAGTATTGCAGAACTGCTGCCAGTAACTTCGCATCCATAAATACCTGATCATCCCCAAAATGCAGGCCTGATAGTGCTCCAGCACCACGCCGGATTTCTGACGTGCAAATCGTGCTTGAAAACAGCGGCAGCCCGAGGAGGCAATACATCGAATATAATGTTCGGGGGCACAAAATATCGTTTGCTAAATTCAAGTTAAAGTTAATGCTGTCTTGAAAAGAACGAGCGTATTAGCGTCTGACATTAGTGAAATGACCTTGTTACCTTGGCAGATTTTGGGTGTGTTCAAATCCAGAGGCTGGATGCTTCAAAGGTCTATTTGGTCGGCCAGTTATGTCACAGCTCCGCTACTAGGGCTGTCCAAATTCGAAGGCTGCTTCAAATGCGGCCGACGAATCTTGCCGACTTTTCCCGATTCACAGGACTGGTGTGGTGTATCCTTCGCTGGTCTGCATATCCCAAGATGCATTGCGGGCTGAACGGCAGAATTTTCCTCCAGCAACATGGCGGACGAAGCGGCAGGCGAAGGGGGAGAGGACAGTTTTAGATGTAAGTATATTCAAATCTGGCAGTTCAAAAATTAAAAACTTAAAGCGGTTGTATTGTTTGGAGTTTGTTGTTGGTTAAGACATGTATTTTAATATTATTTTGTTAACCATCACTCGTGAACGAGCTTGTATGATAGTGTAATGGTTCCCCCGTTTATATGCAGCCAATTTCGGCTTTGGCACATAAAGTAAAACGTCGACTCCTCTTAGGAGAAATGATTAACCTCTTTACCAGTGGAAAATCGGGGCACGGTGGCTTGGATGTAGAAGAATAAATCCAGTTACACACCGTATGCTTAGAGGACTCTTATTGAGCCTCAAACAACACAAAACCTGTGATGTGTTGTTCTGCTGTGAAAACTACAGTTCTGCATTCTCAAATAAATACAGTTGTAATGTCCCTACTCAATTTATTTTGTATCTTACACGGAAAATTCAGGAGAAGATGTATCTGCAGGGGAAATGAATCCCTTGCTGGCTAAAAAAACTAATTAAGAGCTAAAAATAAACCTACTGTCTGTGCATCTGCAACAGTGCAAAGAACATATCATTTATGACTGATCACTTTAATAAATATACATTTCGTAAAGGCTGTTGTGTTGCTCTTTTTGTAAACTGTGTTTATTGATTTCTTGTCTAGGACATGGGGCAGCAAAGGGAGATTGAGGAGAAGAGTGTAGAGACCGGATGGATGGACTGTTTTCTGTTTATTTATTCATGTTTTTGTCACTTTATTTAGGTGTTCGATGGTTGTTGTTGTTTGGGTTTTCATGAGTATATCCCAAAAATCGTTGTCTTGGAAAAACAGTGGATGTATGAGAAACCTGCAGTGAGAAAAAATCAAAGTATCAGCTGTCTTCTTACAAAATTTTATTTACATACAGCATGGAGAGCTCACTGAGAGCTCTGACGTTCTTCACAAAGTCACAAGTATGTATAGTGATTTAACCACACCCTATTGGATCTGTTGCTGACCGGTTCATTAATCAGCTATGAGAGAACAAACAACTTCATACATGGTTGCAGATAAGAAATTGCTTAGAGAAAGGACACTCTGTTTTAGCAGTGAAACAGGATGTGCCACAGGACAGCATAACTAAGCACAACTCAGTGATAACTAAGCAATGTTTTATTTAGGCACTGTGAGTAATGAAATAAAATCGTATACTGCAATAAAAATTTTTATAACATCTTCAAAGACATAATTTAGGTTGGCTTAACGAGAATCACCTCATTGAGTAGAGACTTCCCACTCCGAACTTACCAGAGAAAATAATTCTGAAACACCGAAAATGAACTGCGTTCAGTGACGGGGGTGCTGATGTTTGGAACCATTTGCAGCTTCATTGACCACATGACTTCCGCATGAATTTTTTTTCTATAGAAGTCTATAGGAGTGTCTGAACTCTAACTAGATGGCGCTTACTCCACCTAATGGCTGAGCTGACTCTGGTTGCTAGGTAACACCAGCTGCTCTTTGACACAATTGAGAATTATTTTTTTTAACTAACTGTGGCGTTGCTTGGTTACCTGCCTTTCTCTATGATGTCATCCATTGTGACATCACTTTCCTTTCATGTCAAATTCTTTGATAAAGGGTTTGAGATTTCACAGGCTAAAGTGATTTATTTAGCTGAGTTACCTACCGTAAGGTTGTGTTTTGGGAAATTTCACATTTCAAGGAGAATTGTTTTGTTGCATTTAGCCACAAAAGCGTGTTGCAATAAGACCTGCAGATTTGAAGAGGAGCGTTACAAATACAAAATGGACGATAAGCTGCTTCAAACCCGCAGCGCTTTCGCAAGCGTTTCAACAGAAGAGGCAAATGCATTGCCAGACACAAACCAGGAAAACACCTCTGAAACAGAAAAATGCCACAAAGATCATCAAGATCACATGGAAAACGTGAGTAAAAAGGAAAATCCTTCGCCGGTTTTACAAAATACAAAAAGAGATGAGAGTTTGCAGCTTGATGACCAGCACTGCAGACTTGAAGATACACAGCAGGAAACCATCTCTCTAACATGGGGGAAATGGTTACTGGATAAAGCCAAATGGTTTATGCCTTTTCAGGCAATGAACACTGAGGACACAAAGAAACTTGTGGCCCAAAGCGAATTAGATGTTGAAATGGTGGAGGGGTCACACAATTTCGCAAGCACTTCAACAGAAGGGGCAGATGCATTGCCAGATACACAACAGGACACCAGATCAAAAACAGAAAAATCTAGCCAAGCTCAAATGCAGACTAGAAAAAAGAAAACTCCTTCTGCGTTTTCATTCCTTGATTTCCTGGAAAATGATGAAAATCAAACTGATTTAACCGAAACTAGAAGTTCCTCAGACAGCAGATTTGAAGACTCACAGCAGGACACCAGATCAAAAACAGACAAATCTCACCAAGATCAAACGAAAACTGAGCAGACTAGAAAAAAGAAAACTCCGTCAGCGTTTTCATACCTTGATTTCCTTGAAGATGATGAAAATCAAACGGATTTAACCGAAACTAGAAGTCCCTCAGACAGCAGATTTGAAGACTCACAGCAGGACACCAGATCAAAAACAGACAAATCTCACCAAGATCAAACGAAAACTGAGCAGACTAGAAAAAAGAAAACTCCGTCAGCGTTTTCATACCTTGATTTCCTTGAAGATGATGAAAATCAAACGGATTTAACCGAAACTAGAAGTTCCTCAGACAGCAGATTTGAAGACTCACAGCAGGACACCAGATCAAAAACAAACAAATCTAGCCAAGATCAAACGGAAACTAGAAAAAAGAAAACTCCTTCTGCATTTTCATTCCTTGATTTCCTGGAAAATGATGAAAATCAAACGGATTTAACAGAAACTAGAAGTTCCTCAGACAGCAGATTTGAAGACTCACAGCAGGACACCAGATCAAAAACAGACAAATCTCACCAAGATCCGAACGCAGACTAGAAAAAAGAAAACTCCGTCAGCGTTTTCATTCCTTGATTTCCTTGAAGATGATGAAAATCAAACGGATTTAACAGAAACTAGAAGTTCCTCAGACAGCAGATTTGAAGACTCACAGCAGGACACCAGATCAAAAACAGACAAATCTCACCAAGATCAAACGCAGACGAGAAAAAAGAAAACTCCTTCTGCATTTTCATTCCTTGATTTCCTGGAAAATGACGAAAATCAAACGGATTTAACAGAAACTAGAAGTTCCTCAGACAGCAGATTTGAAGACTCACAGCAGGACACCAACTCTCCAACATGGACGACATGGCTAGTGGATATGGTTTATGCCTTTGGTGTATGGTTTAGGTCTTTTCTGCCAACTGTTTTTACCAGTGTAAACGAGGATATATCTGTTAATAATACCCCCATGGTGAATAAGGAGACAGGAGACATAGGGGAAACTACAGGTTTTTCAGCTCAGCTTTAACAAGGAACAGAAATTGGTGGCAAGCAGGAAGAGACTGGCTGACACACGTTCAGGAAGCCGTTACACAACGTGTCTGGAGAGCAAACCGATGTTTATTCGGGCTGGTGGGATATTTATTTATACATCTTTTAATTATTATTTTTGTTTGTTACATTTTTAGTGTAAAAATAAATGTAAATAACACTGTTAACGTACATCGTCCCAAACCTTAACTAAAACGTCATTCACCCCGAACCTCTAAACCTAATTAGTAGAGCACAATCACTTGTAGATCATTATGAGGAACAGCAAAATGTCCTCACAACTACTTAATGTCCACACAATGCTTTTATAAATATATTAAAAAAATATAAAATATATATAAAAAAAAAAAATATATATATATATATATATATAAAAATGTCTCCTGTCTCCATCCTCCTCCTTTTGTCTCCTTCCTCCTCTTTTTGAATCCTTTCTCCTTCCTCCTCTTTTCGTCTCCTTCCTCCTTTCTGGCTCCTTCCTCCTCTTTTTGACTCCTTTCTCCTTCCTCCTCTTTTTGGCTCCTTCCTCCTCTCTGTCTCCCTCCTCTTTTTGACTCCTGTCTCCTTCCTCCTCTTTTGGTCTCCTTCCTCTCTGGCTCCTTCCTCCTCTTTTTGACTCATTTCTCCTTCCTCCTCTTTTTGGCTCCTTCCTCCTCTTTGTCTCCTTCCTCCTCTTTTCGTCTCCTTCCTCCTTTCTGGCTCCTTCCTCCTCTTTTTGACTCCTTCCTCCTCTTTTTGGCTCCTTCCTCCTCTCTGTCTCACTCCTCTTTTTGACTCCTGTCTCCTTTCTCCTCTTTTTGGCTCCTTCCTCCTTTCTGGCTCCTTCCTCCTCTTTTTGACTCCTTTCTCCTTCCTCCTCTTTTTGGCTCCTTCCTCCTCTCTGTCTCCCTCCTCTTTTTGACTCCCGTCTCCTTCCTCCTCTTGCCGTCTCCTTCCTCCTTTCGTTCCCCTTGACAACTTGTTACGTGGTAGAGTCAGAAACATCAGCAGGGCCACAAACACATTAGGGAAGATGGACTGTAGACTGTGTTTTAAAAGGACCTGCAGTAGTTTTGGAGGAGACTTCTCTTGCTCAGTCTGTATGAAACACCTAAACTGGATGATTTCATCTGCCAGGTTCTCTTTTAGATCTGAAGGGTACAATGCAGTGAGTACATCAGCTTCACTCAACAAATGAGTACTTTAAAAAAGAAATTGATCTATACTTTCGAGAAAATGACGGGGGAGACGTATCACCAACCATTCTATGAGATGCCTACAAAGCGGTTATACGGGAGAAAATTATTGCTCGTACTTCAGTAATTAAAAAACAGAAAAAAGGAAAAACTTACCAAATTGCAATTTGATCTAAAGGAATTACAAAGATATTATAAAAACACTTTAAATAATGACAAGAAAATGGATATTAAAAAATTACAAAATGAAATTGATGCAATATATTCTGACGAGGTGGATAAAAAGTTTCTTTTCCTTAAACAAGACTATTACGAAGCAGGAGGGTCATCAAAGTGGTTAGCTTTCAAATTGAGAAAGCAACAGGCTGATAGTACAGTCTACAAAATTAAAATCCCACAAACTGACACTATACATAACGATATTATTGGAATACAGCAGAGCTTTGAAACATATTATTAAGATCTGTACTCTCAGGCTGAGCTAAACGATGACGATCATATGGAAACATTTCTGAAGTCTTTAAATCTCCAAGTAGTTACAGAAGAGAACAATATGTTATTAAAGAAATCACTAATGAAGAAATTAATGCTGCAATCACAAGATTAAAACCACACAAAAGCCCTGGCACTGACGGTTTCACATGTGAGTGGTATAAAACCTATAGGGAGGAATTGATCCCTAATTGTAATTGGGTCCTTAAAGGAGGGGAGGTCCCCCCTTCATGGAAAGAAGTGACTATTACAGTCATCCCAAAGGAAGGAAAAGATCAATTGAATTGTAGCAATTACCGACCAATATCAGTTCTAAACCTGGACTATAAAATCTTTATGTCCATAATAGCCAAGCGACTTGAGAATATTATACCCAACCTTTCTTTCTTTAAAGATCATGCCATCTGCATGAGAGCTTGCCATAATTTTCTGATTTTTGTTGTGATGATACTTTTAATTTACATTTTACTCAACGAAACTATCCATTGTAAATCTAGTTTAAGAGCCTTTACAGCCATGCGATCAACTGCTTCATTACCTTCCATCTCAACATGAGATGGGACCCACAAAAAAACGTACGGTTATATTAAGATTTTTTAGTATATACAGTCTATGAAAAACCTCAAAAATTAAGTCTGGTCTATAAACAGATTTGCTATTTGCAATACTTTTGCATTGCCATTGAGTCTGACCAGATGATTTATTAAACCCAACCTCCTCTATCCACATGAGAGCTAGTTAAATAGCTAAAAGTTCCACACTGTATACAGATAAATGATCTGATGTTCTTTTTAATATTGATTTTTGAAAATGTGGTTTATAGACTGCCGCTCCTATCTTCCCTGTATCTGGATCTTTTGAACCATCTGTAAATATTTGAATACAATTATTATACTTAAAACTTAAGTGTTGTTGCACCAGCTCATTTCTCCCAACATGTTTCCTGCATTGTTTTGACATTTCTGCTATTTCAAAATCCACAGCTGGCAAGAGAAATGTCCAAGGGGGAACAACAGGTAATGTCACTGTAGGGTGTGATTTTCTTTGTAAAAGACCCAGTTTCTCTGTTTGACTGTTTTCCACCCATCCAGAACTGTTTAACTGTTTCCTTCCATATTCCCAGCTAGGTCTCAACACAGATTTAATTGGGTGATCTTGATTGTGTCGCTGCAAATTTACCCAATACGCCATGGCAAGTTGAAGAGATAAAGGCATCTCCCCAGTTTCCACCTGGAGAGCTGGGATTGAGGAAGTCTTGAATGCACCACAACACAGACGGAGGGCTTGTGTCTGGACAAGATCAAGCTTTTAAAAGTGTGATTTTGCAGCTGAACTAACTACTATGCATGCATAATGAATGCATCATTATGACAGTATAAATATGTTTATGGGAGTTCATACTAGCACCCCAGCCACTCCCTACCAGACACCTCATTATATTAATTACCTGGTGACAGTTTTCTGAATATGTTCTTTAAATGTCAATTTATAGTCAATCCACACACCTAAGAACCTTATATTCTAAACCTGCTTAACTGCTTGCCCATAGAGTAACTTGAATTATGGGATTACTATTCTTCTTAGATAAGCAAATAACCTGTGTTTTGTCCACAGAAAACCCCACTTGTTTCCTCACTTCTGAACAATATTGACTGCTGCCAGCAGCTTCTTTCCAACAAATGTTGCGTTGCGCCCCCTTACTGCTGGATTTTAAATTTTATCTCCAAATTGTCCTCTGTTGTGGATCAACACCGCCCATCAATCAAATTGCTGCTTTATTCAATTAATGAGGATCCAGCCAGTCCTCCGTGGGTTCAATCAATGGTATCTGTTCCAGGAGGCAAGAAGAAAAGACACCAGATCTGGATTTTGTGACACGTACCTGCGCAGGACGGGCTCACCCAAAGTGTAGCACCGATTAAACAAGGCATATCTCTTTTATTGAACACAGCAAAGCATCACATGATCTGGTTACATCCAGTATTTTTTCATAGTTTAGACTCACTGACCCGACCTTCAATATTTTTCTGTATCCTACCTAAGGAGTTTTTCTTATCTCTTCTAGTTTCGGCCCAGCAAAAGGGAGGAATCCTTTACTGGTACAATACTTCCCTTTAACTCTGTAAAAACAACTTGTCCTTCACCTCTGTAAAATAATAAGGCAGGTTATGAAACTACATATAAATATGTTTACCTAAATATATGTAAAGCGGGTTATACAAAAATGCATATAAAAGTGTTCACAAAGATATAATATTCTTCAATTCCCTCTTTTCATCCGTGTTAATCATGGATAAGTCAGTAAAGTAAGTAAAATTTTATTTATATAGCACCTTTCACAGGCAAGGGCCACAAAGCGCTTCACAATTAGACATACATAGAGGGACAATACACATACAAAATACAGTTTACAGTACAACCTGTCCAAGATCATGGTGAACAAACAAAACAATACAAACAGAACCAGGTCACTGCAGGGCCTGCAGCCAATACACAAGGTGCTCCCTCGATAAGATAAAAGCAGATGCACGTTGGGACGGAGGGGGGGTTTCAAAAATTTCAGCACATATTCAGACATTAACAATGACACATCAGGAGGGATGGGCGGGTATGAGCTCCAGTCCACAGGTTAACGCGCAGCCACAGAGGCGCAGCGTCATCCAGCTTCCTCGAGCAAGAGAGAGAGATTGGGGGTACAGCAAGACCAGTGATAAAAAGGGAAGTGTGCGCATGTGTAAGGGTGTGAGTCCGTGTGTGCATGTGTGTGCATCAGTAGTCAGTAGCCCATGAACTCCTCACAGCTCAATCCCACAGTCTGTTCGCCTATGATGTAATTTGCATCCTTGGAGAGCTGAGCCAGCTCACAGTTGAAGGTGTGTGGGGGGGGAATGGAGCATCCTTCCAGATTCACATCCAAGGGAGTATGTTTGGTCTAGGCCGAATTCCAGTTGATAAGAAATGAACAGGCAAAGATCACTTTTCCTTCTTCGCCTTAGAGTTCGTCAGAGTGGTCTCCCTTCCAGCCAAATCAGGGGTCATTTCCATTCCAGCCGGCTGAGAACTTCTCCAAGTTGTTTCCCCACACAGCAACAAACGAGTTCATGCTCGAAAATCGCAAGAGTCTGAGCGTTACAACAGCCATGCTGCTTCCCGCTTCCAGGCAGCCTGCCAATTTCTGCCTTAAAAGCCATAAATTTACAATACCTCAGAAAATCCACCATGCGATAATCAGCAGATATCCAGTTATCATGAATCCAATTATACAGATGTTTCTAGTGTCTCGATGGTCAAAGTGAGAGGCCCAGGATCCTCCACAGTAATCCATCGGGACAGCTCGGCACTCCCTTATTGCCTTCACCGGGAAAAATTTGCTCAGGAGACCATCTGACCAGTCCATATCCAGATCCACCGTTGATTATTTCAGAGGAGAATGCAAAAAGAGGCTCCATAGCAGTAGACAGACAAAGGGCCGTGGGATAAGACACACTAGGGAGGGAGAAAGATAAAAAGCGTGTGCTCTCGCTGAGTGCCGGATTAACTACTTTCTCTGAATGTCTCCTTCAGGTTCCTGGAGGGGAGGCAACATGTGTTGACCCTGTAAGTTTTCACCCACTGCCTTCTCAATACACCTGGTAACTAAGGAACGGATGCAAGGAATACAGCAACATCCACACAACACCATAATTGACACAAATACTGCTAAGGAAACCATTATAGACATTGCCAGAGTATTCCACGTACCGAACACATTATTTAGCAAACCATCCCACATCGAGGTACACCAGATTGTTCTTTCAGCCTATTTGAGAGTAATCTAAGTCCTTCTACTGCTTTAGTTAGTTTTCCATTGGAGGCTGTGTTATTGGGGATAAAAGTACAGCAATGTTCACTGAAAATTGAGCATACACCACCTTTTTCAGCTAATAACATGACTACTGCAATAAATAGTTTTCGCTGGTGTTTGGCATTTTTTGAGGTGGTGTAGCTACTCCAATCATATCCTGGTGGATCAGCAACCTGGGGCCTGTACCATGAAGCCGGATTAGGTGGCTAGCCAGCTATATTTCAGCTTAGTTTCCGCCAACCCTGGGTTTTAGGTACTATGAAAGTAGCTTGGCTTTAATCTGTGTTCGTTGCCATGGTATCTTACGCCGCACGGCTAACCAGGTCCGGGGCAGGTTATGTTCTGGATTCGAGATCTCAGACTGAAGTTTGACCAATCAGCTGTGAGCAAAGAAACATATATGTGACGTAACTAATTCCCAGCGTCTGTTCTCTGTTGCAATGGCTTCACCTTTTCTCCCAAATCCTGTGGACATCTCCGCGCAAATTGTTAGACGAGCACTTCGTAGAGAAAGAGTTTTTAGGGACAGACAAAATCCATTTGACTTTCCTGATGCTTACTTGTATGAAAGATACAGATTTTCCACGGAAGGAATGTCTTATCTTTGTGAACTTCTTGAGCCGCACATAACAAATGTGACTCGTTGAAGCCATGCCCTTACTGTACCGCATCCATAATCGGCCGCCCCTTATTGTTGCTCAGAGCCAACTCCTCCGCCACAGTGTGATCTGGAGGAGGTGGCCCTCCCCCAGTTTTCCTCATTTCACTTTTTTTTCTGTTTTCTGCAAACAAATGTTTGTGATTAAATGTTCAAAAAAATTATAAAAGGTTATGGTAAATATATACTCACCACTTTGAATTATATTTTTGTATTTTGTCTTGATCTGATGCCAAGAACGTTTGGAGTTGGGGTTGCATCTAAAAATCAATGAATATCAATCTTTCTTAGGATGTAATAGCCTATACATTCACATTTTACACATATCTACACACATATACAATATAATATATATATATATATCTCACGAATACATTTTAATTTTAGCATTTAATATATTTTTAATATGATTAGCCTACATAAATGTACATTAATTGTTTAACCTACGCATTAACGCAATCAGCAATCTTCCACCAAGATTGTTCTCTTGCTTTGGCAGCAGATACAGTGTTACTGCGTGCTTGAAAAATACTTCTATATTCTTCATATTTCTGAAGAATTATCTCTTGCTCCTCGTTGAAAAGTATATAGCTCTCGCTCTATCCATATCGAACGCGATTGGTTGTTCAGTGTCGACGTCACTCTTTTATGTGCACGCGCGTGTGGATTAATCATAGCTTAAGGATCAAAGCCTGAGTTGACAGAGAAAGTTGATGAGCTGCGTCATGGTACCAATAAAGCCTGATTGCATCGGTTTGGTTTTGTCGACTCAAAACCAATCCTGTAACCCCGAGTTTGTTCAGCTACCTTCATGGTACAGGCCCCAGAGTTGTCCAGCTATGATCATCCTGATTGTTAGTGAAATACCAAAGGGGATATCCCACATAATCACTATCTTTTTATCTCCCAGAGCTTAAAGTATTTAAGGGAATTTTGATAACTGCTGAAGTGTTCACAGGGATACATATTTGAGGACCATATTTAGACCTTGTTGATCCTTCGCACCAGGATTCAGTTTGTTTGATTTCAGAGGAACTTCTTTTTGGCCTGCCGAGTGGTGGCGAACCAGAAGAGACCTGTGTTTGATTCTTTAGATTATTGTAGGGCCATTCTCCACAAACATAAAAGATAATATTGACTATGAGGAAGCTATTCAACAATAAGCCACATAGCAACTTGGGATGGTTCCCAAGGTACATCTTGGAGGTGGAGTCCTGTCTTAGTTTATGCACTGAACAATGTTTAGGTTTCACGCGCAAACTAGTTTTAAATGACCTTTAATGCAAGCTGAAAACTCCAGCAATTGTCAGCAAACCCCAAAGAAACACAATGCAAACGAAAAACCAAAGTGTAATGAAAAACCACAATTGACAATCAGTTAACATGATTATGCTATAAGTAACTTGAATAAAATGCAGAATATATGTAACTGAAAACTGTAGGTGTTAAGAAACCTGTGTAAATTTGCTAGACAGACTGTGTTTGCTTGTGACAGCGAGTCACTATATAAGTCGCAATTGTTCCTGATGAAAAACTTTTCGGTGGGTCATTAAGTTACAAGAATCTTTTTTTTTTATTAAACATAAAATATTAGTAACTGTATTAAATCCTCGCTATATCATTTTCCCTCATTAATAATAATTCTGTTATGGTAATATGTTTGTTTTTCTTTTTCCTGAGTCTTGAGCCCCCGTTCAGAATGTTTTGTCCAATTAGAGATTAGTTTCTGCCAGTTAAGCTTTCTTTCTTATTCAGTATGTGTAATGATAGAAGGATCATATACCAAAATAAGCACTTACGTAATGTTAATATATCATGGTAATGCAAATACACGCTTTAAAATGCAACAATTAAACTGTTATTTAACATTGGAATGTAAGGTAAAAGTTACTTCCTGATTCAATGTTCTTTTATTGGACGTCCACTCCATTTCAATATATTCTAACTGTAATGTGTTGAGAAATTGTTTAAATATCTGATTGAAAGATCCCTAGGGAAAGAGCAAACCCTTGCGTTATTTTGGTGCATCACAGTTGTTGTTCCTGATAAGTAAACAAAAACACATCCCTAATTGAGGGATGCAAAAGTAAGCTCAAAAAACATTTGCCAAGTCAATATCTAAGTTGTTTTGAAGTAGGAGTCAAACTAGCCAATGCTTTGTAAGGGTTGGGTGTGGCGCTTGATGCAAGTTTAAGAGCCCCATTTATCGCTTCAACATAATTTAATATTCTTTATTTTCCCGTACCTTGTTCCTCTAGATAGAATAGTAGTTATAACTAGAATTTGAGGGTTCTAAACACCCATTTATTTTTAAGCCTTCAAGTATGTCTTCTATTAATGCCTCAGCCTCAGGTTCATGTAACATTGAAAGTACTAGATGGGGTCAGGAAGTTTCAGTTCAAATGTAATAGGCTCAATTTACATAAAACCAACATCAATTGGATCAGAGGATTGCAGTGCACGGGGAGTCCTCTATATTTTCCTGTTTTCCTTTATTCAATTATGCTGGACAGGTATAGAGGTTTTTAAGAACAGGCTCAAAACTTTACTTTTTTTAGCTTTTAACTGATTACTATTTATTCAGCTTGTGTACCTATATTGATTGTTTCATTTACGTATTTTAATTATAGTTCAGTTTTAATACACATCCATTCTAAAATGTCATTAATCATTTTATTATCCATTCTAACTTTTGTCATCTTAATCTGTTAAGCACTTTGAATTGCTCTTTCTGCATGAAGAGTGTTATATAAAGTTTTGATTTGATTTTGATTTGATTTAAATGTTCCATTACAATTTAGCTTAGCCTAAATTTATATATATTATTATAGTATATTATTTAAGTACCTGTTCCGTCTTTTACAATTGTATATTAATAAGGAAATGTGAGGAACCGCTCCCTCACCCATCATTTAGATTTTCTTTAGTATTGAATTTGCTAGCAAAACAACGCTTTCTCAACACACCAAACAGGGACCTGATGTTATAGGCCGAATTCTTCCATCCACCCGACTTTCAAATTGTTCCTGGTAGAGGATGAGGTGTTACGTAGAGAGGATCTGGGGGGAAGCACGAAGGGGTTGGAATTCAAGCAACCAGGGCTTCCAGGCGGTTAGAAAAGCAGAGGCAGTTCCTGGTATTCCAACAGAAGTGGTTCCCAAAAGGTGTCAGCAGCCTGTGGCATGTCACATTTTAAGCAGCAATTGTCCATTTTGTTCACAGCATAAGTGAGTTCATACACATTTTCCCTTTAGAGTTCAGCATGAGGAGGTGTTCTTTTAAGGTGGCCCCTATGTATTCACCAGAAAAAGGGGAAATATTGTACATTCAGTTATTTTGTGCAGACGGCCACCTTTTTTTTAATTTTTTTCGGCCACGGGGAAAGCCTGTGCCTCTCATCAGTATTCATATTGGTTACTGTTTTCTGAGAATAATCATACTTTGATGGGGTGGGACAGCGCAGCTAAGTCAGCTCCCAATTTCTTTTAATTTCTACGTCCGGTGGCATTTTATTTAAAAATGTTCTTTCATATTCAGAACGTATTCTCTCAAGCTCCCGAATTATTCTACCCTATTTTTGATAAGCTCACAGATTTCATCATTGGAGAGAATTTTAAATCTCTTTCCAGCGGGTTCAGATCTCCCCTCGTCCTGAGATGCTTCATCTGCCCTAGTTCTAATTTCACTAAATTTGCTTTATTATCCATCGAAGAGTCCTTCTTTTACTTAAAATAAAAACGGCAATATATCTATGTAGTTCAAGATGCAAAGAATGCAAAAACTTGAATCAACTACAAAAACTATCTTATTTCTTTTTTTTAATCGAAACTGATTTAAATGTGATCAAGTATTTATCTGAATAGTATATCCTAATCCCCCCTTTATCAAGCTTCTATTTGTTTTATAAAATGTACAATCCGAGTTGGACAACAAAAATCTGTATCAAGATCCAAATTTGTTTAAATTTAACAAGGTATCAGTTTGTGTAATTTTTTTATCTTTTTTTTTATCCTCGAACTTTCTAAACCCAGTTACAAAAAGTCTTTCCACATAAATTCAATTAAAGTTTTTGACAGAAAATACACACAGATTAATACACTTGTATGCTCCCCTTTATTTAAAAAAAACAAAAACTGCCGATACAAAGTATAAATGCTCCAATCCAAAAAATAATAAAGACAGAACATTTTAAGAGCTAACGTTTAAATGCCAAAAAATAATAAAGATAGAAAATTGACAGACAGGAATCTCATTTTTCGGTGCCGAAAAACGCTCCGCAGACCCGGACAGACAGCAAAAAAAACCCTTTTATTTATCATTAAAGCATATAATTAAAGCTTGTTTGTTTCAACCTTGCTCTTCAGCTCAAAATGCATCATACTGCTCCTCAGACCACGTCTGCAGCTTCTCTTAGACAAAGCTGTGCCGCTGGAACTCGCACAACTCCGACAACCAACTCTTTTAGTGACTGCTTTAGGGTTTATACAGAGATTCTTAAATTGAATTTACTACCTTTTTACTACCTATTTTACTACCATCACAATATTTTTACTACCAGTACAACTTCAAACTTAAACTCTAGCAGTGTAAAGTAAAGTGACAAGACGTGAAATCTCTTTCCAAAATAAATACTATCATAGCGTCATTTCTGTTTCTTTCTAGGCTTGTGAACGCATTTCTTCCTCAAGGAGCAATGGAGGACACAAAGTAAGTTTTGATTAAGCTGTAGAGCTTTTTTAATAGAAGTGCAGATCACAGAATACTCTAAAAACACATGAAAACAAACACAGCAGCCTATTTTGTTGTTTTCCTACACCTTGTGTTCAAAATCGCTAGAACAGATTAGATAAATTATGCTTTCAATAAAAAGCATATAGTGGCTAAAGGCTGCATTAATTACAGCGACTATTGAGCCCCGTCTGGTGAAACCATCGCTGGCTGTTGCTAAAACTGACCAATCAGATGTATACGTTATCCGTTGACAGAGACGGATAGTTAAAAAACTGGGCTCTACTCCGTGCGTCCTTGTGTAGGTGACGGAGAGCCCTTGCGTCTACGGATAATGGCGTTGCGTCAATCCGTCTCTGTCAAAACGGAGAATCCTAAACTGGGCTGAAGAGGGAAATCTACCATAGTACTTGGATTAATCAAGATGTCACAACAGGCCTTGGTCCATAGGTTTTACTCAATATGTCAAAGAGTAACAGTTACATAAAAATTAGAAGACAGACTGGACCTTTAGAATAAACAGCTACACAATGTGTAGATATTATGTTTATGTCAAGGACTGCTTTGCCAAAGCATAAATTAAGCTATAACACTTTTTAACGTATATATATTTTTCCAACATTGTGTTACAGAATTCCAAAGTAAGCAAAATAAATGATCAAATCCTTGAAATTGTTCAAATGCAAACAATTCCTCCTGGCCAGTGTTGGGAAACCTAATTGGAATAATGTATTAAGCTAATTAATAAGTTACTCTGCATTAATCATTAAATGAAAGCTCCCCACCAAACAAAATATAGCAAATGTAGCAAGCTAAGCTACAAGAAAATGACAAAAGTACATCACTTAACTACACCAAAGCTACTTTATTAAAACATTGAACTAATTTCACTCCAATCTATGGCTATCTAGTGAAAAATAAAACTGTAAGACAAACTAATAGGTAAAATTGAAAAGAGTTTATTAAACTGTTCTCTCTGCTTTAACCGCTACAAAACCATGGCAACACAAACCAACAAAAACATCCTCACATTACAAAAATGGGAAGAGTGTATATTGTAGAAGAGCCACACTTGTGTTTGCATGTTTACTTCATTTAGGGCACATTAGGGGGAGACTTTGTATAAGATCACTAACGTTAACGTGGTTCAAACCACAGGAGCAAAATTAAGACTTGCTCCAAACAGTATCAGCCTGGCAAGAAAAAAAAGAAGAAAAATGATGTTGAAGGTGAATTTAAGGAAAGAGTCTTCCTGAAGTTTGATAAGATTAACTAGATCAACTCGCACTTTTCACCCCCTGCTTTCTCACTGCTGCCTCCTGTGCACGCGCCCCAGCATCACCATGGTTACGGCTTCAGACCACAGCAGAATCTCCGCTGGGAAATGTAGCTTCTTTGAATGCTACCATGTTACTTCATCAGTAAAATAGTTTCAGTGCTGAAAAGCTAATTGATGTAGAAAATAGCGACACTTCTGAGAAATGTAGTTAAACTAGTAACAGCGAATGCTATATTTTGAATGCCGCCCCTAATCAGTAAGTATATGAAAAATAAACTTACTTTGATGTGCTGCGATTGATCCTCAACTCTGCCATGCCCCAGAAATTGTGAGCCAGACACAACCGTTCTCCAAAAAACAAATGTTTATGTCCATTTGTTTTTTGGTCTGTATGCTGGTGGTAGGATTACTAGCAGTGGATAGCGAGGAGCAAGCAGGCGAGGTTGATGGTGTCGATGTAGCCGTTGGTCCAGCGCAAACAGCACCAGCTAAGTGTTACGTCCCTGCATCCTAGCTTGGTGGCCAGTGGACTCCCTGTGGGAATTAACCGCCTTCACACCCATCCAGGTAATATTTATAGTTTTCTTGCAAACTTTGCAAAAAGCTTCTCGGCGTTTCTAACTACTGGCCTAAGCGAGTCTTTAAATTTAAATTACTAATTATCAACCCCTGCCCGGTCCACCAAACACACCACACACTGCAAATCTGCCGTTCGCATTACGATCTGCACCGCCCGCTGGAAAACTTTTTTTTTTTTTTTAGGGGAAACACTTAACGACTTTTACTGCTGTTTTGATGAGTCATCAAGCATCCCTCACACCTCGACCAGTCCTAAACAATAGAGACCCTGTGTAAACTCATCCCCCCAACCTCGCCCACTCCCCCCAACACAGATCCGTCCCAACCATCAAGGACTTCACCCACAGCCCCCCTCTCCTCATCCCTTACCTATTGAGGACCTCACGTCACCTTCCAGCAAAACTTTTTATATTGATCAAGAAGATGCGAGGGACACCCCCATCATCACCATGGGCTCATTGCGCTTCCTGGGCACCACCATCACTCACCTAGGACCTCAAGAGGGAGCCCACCCTCACCTCCATCATTACAAAGGCTCAGCAGGTGATTGGGTGCAGGAAGAGCAGTCACAAAAATGTTGGGTAGCCCAACTTCAATTTTCTGTTTTTCAAAAACAAAAATCATATTTTCCCTCTCTGTAGCCTGTACCTTATTGTTGGTGAGAGGGTTTACGACAAAAACAGGATTTTACCAAGGTTTTTTTGCATCCCAAGCTGGTTCCTGCCATGGCTGGAGGAGATACACGTCACTAGAGCGACTGTTGCAAAGACACCTTTACTTTTACATGATTCAATATCTCTTTGAATTGTTTTCATTTCATTAATTTTTTTTAAAACAACTGCTGTTATCTCTGCTGCTTCTGCTTTCTGCTATTCTCCACCTAGCGGCTGTTCCATCCCCGCCACCGCCTCCTGGTATACATGGTTTATCTGTATGTTTATGAGTCTGGTTGAACCGGATACATTAAAATCTCCTTTACAAGATCAATTAGGTATCTATCTAGCCATCTATCTAGCTGTTTGGTTTTGATTATTTCTAAGCTTTTTCAGAAAACAGTCCCAAGTCAAAAACTAATTTCAATACAGAATTTAAAAAAAGTCCATAAATAAGAGAAAAAATTTGTCAAGAAGTAGTGAAAAAGCAAAATTATTTGCTGGAGAGGATTTTTATCGTAGGTGGGCCAGTTCTGGCTGACAGATGCGATTTAGATGTCTTTCCTATTTGTCTGGGTGCGAATTTTCTATCTGTTTATGTGGTCTTTAACTCAAAAGAACCTTCACGATAAAAATCCTAGTTCACAGAACAGGGATAGATAAAGGCAAAATTATACTCGTGTGTATATATGCACATATTTCACTGTTATAGGTTAAGTATATAAGAAATTACTGTAATATACTATTAAATGTGTGGTATATGAATGATTAAAAGTCTTGTGTGTGTAGCTATCCGATAAATATTTATGAAAACGCTGTGGTTTAAAATATGCAATGAGTATGCAGGAACATAGAATACATCTACAGGCATACAAGTTTTAAAACAATCATATTTTATTATTAGATCAAAGGGAAACTGACAGACTAAATGAAGACGGCAGTAAAGTGGATTGAAACAATGGGAGTTTTCCGACCCAAACAGACATATTTCACAGCCACATCTCTGCTGATTATAACAAATCAAACAGTTGGAAAATCGGTTCAAAATTGAGCAAGTTAGCGTTATTTAAATTTTACAGGCACCTTTGACAGCAATATTACAAAAGGGGGCAGCTGACCGCAGTAAGATGGCCGCCGTGTTGCTACGTCGCTGTCCAATGCCCAACAGCGCGGGTAAGGTATCTAGGGTTTATTATACAAGTCTATGATACTAATAACATGTTAGCTAGCATTAGTTCGCACCAGCATGCTAGCCCATGTTAGCATTTTAGCCGTTTCAGAAAATTTTCACACTGATCCGGATCATACTAATGATAACACGTTAGCTAGCATCAGCATGGTAGTTAGCATTACCACGCTAGCCCATGTTAGCATTTTACAAAATATTTTTTTGAGTATAATTCATACTGATCCCACTGATATGAATATGTTAGCTAGCATTAGCATGGTAGTTAGCATCAGCATGCTAGCTCATGTTAGCATTTTAGAAAATTTTATCTTTTTGAGTATATTTCATACTGATCCCACTCATACTAAAAACATGTTAGCAAGCATTAGTTAGCACTACCATGCTAGCCCATGTTCTTTTATTTTAAAGTGTGATTGTAAGCGAGAGTTACTGAGTAAGGACTCGCTTGAATGTCGTTTTCAAAGTGGAAGCAGACTGTAACACACTAGAATAAAGAGGGTGACTTTGAATGCTGCTTTTGTCAACAAAACATGATCTACTAAGGAGTTTAAACAGGGAAGTGAGTGACACCAGAGTGTTTACTACCATCCCATCAGATATGAGGATTTAACCTTAACCGCCTCCTTAGCGAGGATTCTTTCTGGGGAGATTTCCTGGCTCCTGGAAGTCAATTCCTTCAATCACAGGAAGAAAAACAATACCAGAAACATCAATAAAAAGGCTTCTGCAACACATGGTTTAATTTTTTCTTTTCTTTTCAAAACAAAAATGAGGAACGCTTCACGAATTTGCGTGTCATCCTTGCGCCTCCCTGAACGCCTTATTCTATGTTCCAAGTCTGTTCCAACTTGTGACCAATCATATGGCCGGATTTGTTCCAACTTCGAGAATCAGACTTATGTGTCCCAAATTGAACCAATCAAATGGTCGGGATTGTTCCAAATTCGAGCGTAATAACTTTTGGTCGGCCAATCAAATTGCGGGATTGTCCCAAATTCGTCTTCATCCTTGCAGCTCGCGTCACATCGGTTTCTGAGCAGAAATAAGAACGTAAGTCCCGTTTTTACTTGTTTTTTTTCTCTAAGTTTATATTGATAATACTGCAAAAACGTATGCAGACATGTTACTAGTGGTTTTCAAGAAACGGAAGTATTTTTTTTTTCCCGGCGCAACGCGATCAAGTCACCCTTGTAAACATGTTTTAGCTAGCGTCAGATCGTTGCGTTTCGCTCGATTAAAGACATATTCCCTTTATACGGCACGATATTTATATGTAACTAATGTTGTATGTCTAAACTACTAAGTCTTAGTGTTTATTCTCTTGTAGCGTTATGTGATCGATCGGGATCGATACGTGTGTGTGTGGTGTCAGTGCATGTGTGTTGACATTGACACACTGTTGATATAGTCGATTAAATAAAAGAAACATCCATTGACCGGATTATACAATCAAGATTAGGCTGCAAAACTGTGTTTTATGTGATGTTGTCTAATATGCTGTCTTTTAAAATGTCAATTAATTCTAAAATTAATCATCATTAAGATCTGCTGTCATAGAACAGCAGTTGCATTAACATGTGGTGAAATAATCATGGAAGTAAAACTTATGTGTGAAAATGTTGCAAAAACACATCTTTGTGACCTCCCTGACCTCCGGTGTCCCAAGATTTCACCTGCAGCTCCTCATTCTGTCTTTCCCCTCTTTAATTTAGATGTTTAATCCGCAATTTAAGAAGGCCCCGAACGGGACCCTCCTGCTGAAAGCCTCAGCGGAGGCCAAGGCCCAGGGCCCCCAGAGGCCTGGATATAGGGCCAAAACAACGGAGGAGGTGGAGGCAGAGGCCAGGGCCAACGTCGCCAGCAGGGGTGGTGACGTCAGCAACGCCACCCTCGTGCTGAGCCGGTGGAAGGTCCAGTTTGGAAGTTACCAGGGAAAGACCTTCCACTGGCTGCTGGAGAACGACGTAGGCTATGCGGTCATGGTGGTGGCGTCCCACCAGAAGGAGCGAGAGAGGACAGGCTCTCAGTCCCCCCTGATGGCCAACAAGGTGGGCTCTCTCAGCTCCACTCCTATGTCAAAAACACCACATCTAATAATAAAAATAATTGTTTATTTTTTTGGCACATGCAGGACGCCCTCACCCGTTACTCCTTGGCGTACCCGGACTTTGCGGAGGCGGTCTGCCTCCGGTGTGCGTTCGAGGAGGCACGGGTAAAGTCCCTCCAGCCTGGTCAGGAGGGACAGGCCCTTGTTGGCTTTGGGGACTTCAAATTTGAGAGCCTGCAGAGCCGTGTACAACTCAGAGGACCCCAAGAAGATCCGGTGTGTCAGAACTGCTTCAAATGTCACATATTTACCACCATATTTACCGCCTCATCTGCTAAATATGTTATTTTATTTTTCTTTATTTTCATTTGTGTCTCACTTGCACAGATTTGTCAACTACCTGAGAAGGACGGCGCCGGCACCAGGCTCGCAGATTGAGAACGCCGTCCGTTATATTAAGAAGAGGGACAGACAGAGGGCAAGCAGCGCTGCAGCCTCCACCACCACCAGCCCTGCTGCTGCAGCCTCCACCAGCACTGCCTCTGTCTCTCCCTCCAAACAGGGGCCGAGGGCTGCATCCCAGTGGGTTTTCCAGCTTCTTCATGTCTGACTAATGTTCAACATCCTGTAATAACATCCTGTTAAAAACTCACTTTCTAGAATCACAGCTTTCGTCTCTGGGCGGCGTTCTCTGTCTGCCGTGTAAATGTAGGCAAAAATAACAAAAATGGACCCTAAGCCTGCATTTCCAGGTACATATATTTATTTATTGAAGAATTTACGACTTAGTATTATTTCACTCTTAAAACATATTTCATTTCCAGCCTCCTTCAGACCAGCTCTTCCTCCCAGAACATCTCAGGAGCCCCGAGTTGAAGAGCTGGTCCAGGTGGTAGTTGACAAAGAGAAATGTAAGTTACAGTGTTTATTTCACATATTGTTGGAAACAATGATTGAATGAAATGTGTTATAGAAATATCTGAATACATGTTGACTCATTTCTCTACTTTGTAAATATTTTCTGGAACCACAGATGAACTCGAAGTGTTACAGTAAGTTTGGGTTCAGTTAAACTTGGCTTTGCTGTTTATAGCGCTGCACACTAACTAGTCCTCATTACTAACGTCACGGTCTCTAGATATTAGCTTCATCTTTCCCTGTCATGGCTGTTCACTCTCAAAAATCACACCTGGTGCTCATTAATCATCCGATCTTCCTCAGCTCACCTGCTCTGCAAACACTTCTTCCTTTGGCTTCTGGTGTCTTTGCAGCTCCCAGTTTAACTGAAGTAATTCTAGTTACTAACATTTACTTTGTTCTTTAGCCTCTGGAGTACAGGCCTCTCCCTCACTCCTTCCTCCTCCTCCTCCCACCACCACCCGGAGCAGCACCCGTGACTCTGCAGGATTGGATGAGCCGACGGACGAGAAGCTCCTGGAGGCGTCCCAGGAGCTTGCTGCTGTCCAGCCTGCAGAGGAACGGGGCCCAACACCAGCTGTCGTCCCCCCCCCCAAGACAGCGAGGGGTTGCCCGACCCTGCTGTGCTCCCTCCCCCACCTGCTCTTGCTGCTGCTACTGAGGTGAGGCGTCAGACTCTCATTGTTCCCTCTCAGGTGTTGAAATGGACTCATTCACATATTCAACCTGCTCTATGTTCTCTCTCAAGCTGCTGCCCGAGTCCTGGCGGGCAGCTCTGACCGCAGAACAGCAGGATCGGCCAGGTGCTGTTCACCAGGGACGGCACGGGGAGGCCGCGGCTCATCGGAGACCTCAACCTCTGGTGGTTTCCTCCCCAGCACCGGCCGATCTACAACCAGCCTCCCGCCTCTCCCGACCCCTTCTTCGCATGTCGGCTGTTCCTGTGGATGCCCCACAGGATCTGGCACCTGCAGCTGACATGCCCCCAGCCTTTGTGCAAAGGCACCATGACAAAGGCTGGGCTCTACAGGACCATCCGGAGGGTCCTGGACATCGACGGCTGGTATCTCATGGCCACCGAGTACCTGTAGTGCCGTCGGTGTAAGAAGAAGGTCGGAGGGTGGTCACAGGACTTCATTAGGCAGCTGCCCCCCACCTACAACTGCCAATTTCCAGCTGTACTCACGTATAAGTAAGAGAAATGACATGTGCTCACGCTGATGTGTTTATTAGCATTTTGGTGTGTTTATGGGTCGATGAATCTGTGGTTCATGGTGGGTGTTTTTCCCTGCAGGCTGTCCTGTGATCAGAGGGTGGTTTCTATGCTGAAGTCTCGCACCCTGGGCAACAGTGCCAATCGGCTTTGCAACACCCTCCGGGAGCAACACTCAGACTCCTGGATGCGGAGAGCGATCCAGTACCTCGGCATCTGTGAGCAGTTCCTGGCCTTGAGCACCAGCAGGGGGCAGGTTGCACCACCTCTCCAGATGCCCCCGGTGCCCTCACCCTTCTGGCTGCTGACGGTCTACGGCTACGATGTCCTGACGCGGCTGGAGGAGTACAAGGCCAGGATCACTTCCACATTCGGATCCATCCTTAAGATGGATTCCACCAAGAAGGTAGATGTCTGCTTCACGTTTGCTGGTGAACCACGGTTTCTGCTGGTTTTTACACAGGAGGTTCTCTGTCTGTAGGTGACGAAGAAGCTCACAGGTGCCGCCTCCAACACGGCCGCCTGGGTGACGAAGGTTGCGAACGAGCACGGACAGGTCCTCATGAGCGTGCTCACCTGCTCCGAGGGCCTGTCCAAGATGGCGGCCGGACTGGTGAGTCGGTACAGACTAGCCGAGGTACCTGCCCCCCAGCTCATCTACGTGGACCGTGACTGCTGCAATCGGGACGGTGTGTCTAAGACGGCTGCCTTGTTTACGGTATGAACTTACATTAATGTTAAATGCAGCATACTTAATTATTCATTTATTCATTCACAAATTCAGTCTGTCACTCACTCATTCATTCCTTTGTTTTATTTCTCATAGCAATTTTAGATTGACTCATCAACACATAATGTGAACTTAAACTAATTATGTCAGTAAACTATTTTCCCTTATATTTAGATTTTTAAACTAAAAAGAAAATACATAATACAATATTTTGGCAATGAATAATTCTCTGATCTTGACTGCAGTACAGTTAAAACATCATGTTCCACACACTAATGAGCAAAGTGTCTCTGCTGCAAGAGTGGGGACAGCTCAAAGTCCGCCTCGACATCTGGCACCTGAATGGCTCGCTTCGCATCGGGTGTCACCACCGAGAGCCACGAGCTGTACCCCACCTTCATGAGGCAGCTGTCTTACTGCATCTTCGAGTAAGGAGGAAACCACGCTTCTCATCCAGAACGTCCTGGACACCTTCAGCGGTACTACAGGAAGCAATACCCTGAACATCCCGTTGCTTGACGGTCTGCGGATCCAGAGACGCAGAGGTGCCACCTCAGCTTCAGTTTGGATACCAGCACGTCCTGAAGCTGGCCCCGGCCCTGGGGGAGGTCAGGAGTCTCCACAACACTCATCACGCTCTGGTAACGCTTGCCAGAGAAAAAACAACGAATCTTCTACCCAAGCAAGACACCGGACGAGGCAGCCAAAGGGGTGCTTCAAGGCAGCGAAGAGGAAGAACAACTCCTATCCTGGGAAGGAGAGTCTCCAACAGTAAGAATGATTTCCAGAGTCTTGTTGCTCCTGTCTGCGTCTTCTTTCTACCGTTTCTTTATCTTCCAGCTGCCTTCTAGGACTCAACTCGGACGCTGCAAATTGGCGTGACGCCAGCCTTTTGGTGCCCACGTGTGGGGGGGGGAATATGAGGTCCAGGTGGTCCCTCATCCACGCGGACTACATGGCCTTCAGATAGGTGGAGCTGAATTACCTTACTCTGTGGGCTAAGACTGATGGGGCCTGGCTGTCCGGGATGTGGGAAGTCCACCGAGGACTTTGAAAATGAGACTTTTGTGTCCCAAATTGAACCAATCAAATGGTCGTGATTGTTCCAACTTCGAGCATCATGAGTTTTGGTCGGCCAATCAGATTGCTGGATTGTCCCAAAGTCGTCTTCTTCCTGCAGCTCGCATTACACCGGTGTCTGAGCAGAAACTAGAACGCAAGTCCCGTTTTCACTTGTTTTTTCTCTAAGTTTAAATTGATAATACTGCAAAAACATATGCAGACATGTTACTAGTGGTTTTCAAGAAACGGAAGTATTTTTTTTTTCCCCGGCGCAACGCGATCAAGTCACCCTTGTAAACATGTTTTAGCTAGCGTCAGATCGTTGCATTTCGCTCGATTAAAGACATATTCCCTTTATACGGCACGATATTTATACGTAACTAATGTATGTCTAAACTACTAAGTCTTAGTGTTTATTCTCTTGTAGAGTTATGTGATCGATCGGGATCGATACGTGTGTGTGTGTGTGGTGTGTTTGTGTCGGTGCATGTGTGTTGACATTGACGCACTGATTGTTGATATAGTCGATTAAATAAAAGAAACATCCATTGACCGGATTATACAATCAAGATTAGACTTGCAAAACTGTGTTTTATGTGATGTTGTCTAATATGCTGTCTTTTAAAATGTCCATTAATTCTAAAATTAATCATCATTAAGATCTGCTGTCATAGAACAGCAGTTGCATTAACATGTGGTGAAATAATCATGGAAGTAAAACTTATGTGTGAAAATGTTGCAAAAACACATCTTTGTGACCTCCCTGACCTCCGGTGTCCCAAGATTTCACCTGCAGCTCCTCATTCTGTCTTTCCCCTCTTTAATTTAGATGTTTAATCCGCAATTTAAGAAGGCCCCCGAACGGGACCCTCCTGCTGAAAGCCTCAGCGGAGGCCAAGGCCCAGGGCCCCCAGAGGCCTGGATATAGGGCCAAAACAACGGAGGTGGTGGAGGCAGAGGCCAGGGCCCACGTCGCCAGCGAGGGTGGTGACGTCAGCAACGTCACCCTCGTGCTGAGCCGGTGGAAGGTCCAGTTTGGAAGTTACCAGGGAAAGACCTTCCACTGGCTGCTGGAGAACGACGTGGGCTATGCGGTCATGGTGGTGGCGTCCCACCAGAAGGAGCGAGAGAGGACAGGCTCTCAGTCCCCCCTGATGGCCAACAAGGTGGGCTCTCTCAGCTCCACTCCTATGTAAAAAAAAACCCATCTAATAATAAAAATAATTGTTTATTATTTATTTTTTGGCACATGCAGGACGCCCTCACCCGTTACTCCTCGGCGTACCCGGTCCGCTTCCGGCGTGCGTTCGAGGAGGCACGGGTAAAGTCCCTCCAGCCTGGTCAGGAGGGACAGGCCCTTGTTGGCTTTGGGGACTTCAAATTTGAGAGCCTGCAGAGCCGTGTACAACTCAGAGGACCCCAAGAAGATCCGGTGTGTCAGAACTGCTTCAAATGTCACATATTTACCACCATATTTACCACCTCATCTACTAAATATGTTATTTTATTTTTCTTTATTTTCATTTGTGTCTCACTTGCACAGATTTGTCAACTACCTGAGAAGGACGGCGCCGGCACAAGGCTCGCAGATGGAGAACGCCGTCCGTTATATTAAGAAGAGGGACAGACAGAGGGCAAACAGCGCTGCAGCCTCCACCACCACCAGCCCTGCTGCTGCTGCAGCCTCCACCAGCACTGCCTCTGTCTCTCCCTCCAAACAGGGGCCGAGGGCTGCATC
>JAPXFQ010001101.1:0-53050 GCA_028564705.1 Apricaphanius iberus | reverse complement strand
GACCCAACTAGACCAGAATGTACCAAACAGAACCCGATTCATCTCTTTCTTTCAGTTAAATGTTTTCCTCATGTGCTAAAGAGGTTCTGATGGCCCACCTTCCCTCTGGACTCTGGCTGTAGGTCCAGGTTTAGAGTTCAAAACCCTTCAGAACCGGTCTTACCTGCAGAGAGGCGAGCGTTTGTCAGCCAGGTGTGCTGGATGTGGTAACAGTGCAGCAGGTGATGTCCCTGCAGGAAGCCGTTCAGAGAGCAGAAGATGATGGCGGAGAAGATGATCTTTAGAGGAACCGGCCGTCCTCGAGTCAGCAAGGAGTAGATACAGCTCCTGCAGAACCAGAACAAAAGTAATCCCAGCTGTCTGACACTCAGAACAGAGGAGGAAATAATGCTGATGAAGAACCTGGTGAACATTAACTAAAGCACAGAACAGGATGTTCTGGTTCTGATAGACTTCCTCTGAAATCATAAACCTTCAGTCAGACGGATGGATGAAGCTGTAACAGGCGGTACACCGTGTTCGGGTTTCATCTCTAACAGAGCGGAACCAGGATAATAGAAGAGTTCTGCTTAGTCCACAGAGTTCTGGTTCTGTTGATCCGTCCAGCCCTCATTGGCTGTAGAACCTCATCAGTTTTCTGAACTATTAGCTTCATCTATACCAGGTCGGTCCAAAGCGTGGCTCTGGGGCCGACTTAGGAATGACCGTTCTGAAAGATGGAGAGATGAGAATCTTCCTAGTGTTTGGTAGAACAGGAAGAACAGGAAGGATCTCATCCTCCACAGATTTTTACCCTGATTAGTTTCATGCCCAGGGGCCGTATTCACAAAGACTCTTATCTTACCACTAGGTGTTACTCCCAACTCGCGCTAAAACGTCTTACGTAGAAGTTGTCGTCTAAAACCTATTCACAAACGCACTAAGAGCTACTTTTACGTAGGACAAATCCCTAAACGTAAGAGAAGAGTGACGTCCCGTTGCTATGGAAACCGTCATTTCCTATGCACGAGTAAATAAACGGACAGCAGTGTGATTGGTTGTTGAATGACACGTGTGAAACCAGGAAATGGAAAACTTCAATGTCGATAAAAGCGTAATTATGAACATCGCAAATATCAGAAATAATGTATGATGACATCTTTGTGTCGGCCACGAGACTCACACTTCATACAACTTACACACAATAGCCTACTTACAGAGAGGGTGAAGTTTAAAAACGAAAAAACGTGAAATGCATCATATTATCCTGAACAACGCCTGCTGATAGCTGGGATAAGCTCCACCCCCCCATGAAAGCGGTATAGATAACAGATGGATGGATGCATCATATTAAGGGAGTGATTGCAAGTAGGCTGTAAACAATTAGGCTGTCTAATGAGCACATCAGCCACATCTTAAATAGACCCCCCCCCCCCCCCCCACTACCGTGAAAAGCACCTCATGAGCTGAAAATAAGAGGCGAGAAAAGAACAAGGAAACCTAACTGGTAGCAGGTCCAATTATTACTACTGGCACAGTTGGTACTGGAGAGGAGGACGGTCCTCAAAGGGCGATTCGATCCATTTTAAGGTTGTTTTAATGGTTTTTAAGTGTCTTAATGGTCTTGGTCCTTCTTATCTTTTACCGTATGAACCCTCGCGGTCTCTGCGCTCCTCCAGCAGCCGTCTCCTTATCATCCCCAAAGTTTAGGACACAGACTCATGATGAGGCGTCTTTCCTCTGGAACAGGCTGCTGGAGGGCCTCAGGATTTTTATTATTTATTAATATATGGTTAATCGCTCTGCATGTTTTACTTCATAGACTGTATAAGTATTTTACTGTTTAATTTTATAATAATTATCCACTTTTTAACTAGTAACATCCCAATCCTCTGATCCTGATCCGATCTTTTAACCTCAAATCAAAATCTTACAGAAAACTGAAGATCAACTTCGGTTTAATATCCATCCATCCATCTTCTTAACCGCTTATCCAATTCAGGGTCACGGGGCAGCTGGAGCCTATCCCAGCAATTATCAGGCGTTAGGCAGGGTACACCCTGAACAGGACGCCAGTCTGTTGCAGGGCCAACACAGAGAGACAGACAACACATTCACACTCACATTCCATTCCAGGGACAATTTAGAGTGATCAGATCAATTCACCTGCCGAGAGAACCCACTGCATACACGGGGAGAACATGCAAACTCCATGCAGAAAGACCCTGGGCCGGGATACGAACCCACGACCTTCTTGCTGCAAGGCAACAGCGCTAACCACTGCGCCACCGTGCAGCCCCTTTGGTTTAATATTTCCGACAAAAAATGTATACGTGGTACAGAATTATAAAGAAAAGTATTTCTGAATACATGCTGGTGTGCTCAGTGCTGCCCCCTGCTGTTATCATATTCACTCTATATTTGTGGGTAAATATCTGTTAGAAAGCCCTCATTGTTCTAAGTTTGTAAGCTGCAGTAATATTACTGGTGTTCTCATTGTAAGCTGAGATATCCTACGCTCCTGAACTCCCCTTTTTCTCTTCCTCGCTGTCGGAGCTAAACAGTTTTTATCTGTTTATTTGGGTTTATTGTTGCGTGTAAATTCCAGGACAGTTTTTCTTTATTAGTTTAAAGTACGGTTAAGCATAATTGTTGAAGTTAGAGCTGTATTTAATCTGATATGCTGATTAATGATAATTAACCTTCCTTGTTGGCACCGCTACGGATGTTTGAGTTATTACACAATCACTGTCAAACAAGGACGTACTTTTATAAAAATCTCCCCTATTTAGACTTTCTTATTGGTAACTGATCAACTAATCAACTGCTATTATTTTGTTAAAATGTTTTATTGTCTATGCTTTCTTGTATTTTGATATTGCCAGGCGATTATAAATGTTTGTTTAAGCTTTCTTTGACTAATTATGTGTTTTAATTTTCACATTTTCCTTTGTAATCATGTAAAGCACTTTGAATTTCCTTGTGTTGAAACTTTGCTATATAAATAAAATGACCTTGCCTTGCCTAATATAGACGATCTCCGATCAGAGAAAAAATGAAAATATCGTCCCAATCCGATCTCTAATTTAACCTTTAATCTTCCTTTCACTGTTTCCTCTGGGGCCCTCAGGGCCACAATCTGTTTATTTGACATTTTCAAGCCTTTTCCAGCTGCTACAGGACGAGTCCAATTATCACAACTAGGGCAATAAACCATTATTTTTATCATATCTGGATAGATATTGTGAAACAGATATGATACTTATGGTTATATTGGTGATACAGCCCAATATTACCGTTGAAGGCAGCAGAAAACAGAAATTTGTTCATAAAATGTTTAACCTGCTTGCATTCAATCAATAGGAGGGGAAATTATTTTCCAGGATATTTTACTTTTTTCCATGACTGTTTCTATCATCTTCCAGGTTTTCCAGGATGTGTGCCTCCACCCGTGGCTGTCTGGGTGGAGGTGGGGGCTCAGCCTCCCCTCCTCTGGGCGCCCTGGGTCGGTGCCCTGGTTGCTGCTGGTGTCTGTCTGGCTCATTTTTACTTCTGTAAAGCACTTTGTGTTGCAGTGTTTGTATGAAAAGTGCTTTATAAATAAAGTTTGCCTCATTGATAGGTTTGGCTGAAGACAGCACCCGGTTCTGATCGTTACGTTTGTCCATCAAACCCAAAAGAACTTGGAACCAGGACATCTTTCCCTACAGAGACAAACTAAGCAGATCTGCAGGAATTTAGAGAAAAACTGAATAACTTTGTTTCTTTACATTATGGAATCCATCCGCGCTTATTGTTATCATGTTTTATCATTTTAATGGAATCATTTATGAAAGTATGAATGTGAGGCAGTCTGTGGTGCTGCAGAACATTACAAACAGCTCAAACTGTTCCGGTTCTGCAGCTGCTTCACTTTCTACAAACGAATCATTAAAAAGTCCAACGATTCTAACTGATCAGAACCAGAACGTTTGTAGAATCATCTGGTTCCGGAGCCACAAGAGGAGCTGCAGCTCTGCATAGAAAGGATCCCTGGTTCGGTGGTTCTGGTCGGGAAGATCAGAACCAGAACTCAAATGAACAAACCGAGCCCGGATCAGAACCTCCATCTCCCCTCATCATCCCACCTGTAGAAGTAGTGCAGCATGAAGGTCCAGAGGAGCAGCGTCCTCCCGGTCCCACCGTCCGGTTCTTCAGAACTCAGCAGGAGCAGCAGCGGTACCAGGAAGGCCGGAACCTCCTGGAGGAACCAGGCCAGAGAAACGGGCCAACAGCGGCTGTCCGGCTCCGCAAAGCGTCCGTAGCGTCCGCAGTAGCGGGTCTGGCGCAGCAGGAATGCCGCCCCGCAGACCACCAGGGACCAGCTGAGAGCGAAGACTGCGGTCTGTCGGCACTCCATCAGCACAACCAATCAGCTTCAGAGATCACACACAAAAACTAAACGTGTTTCCGTGTTTTTTCATAACTCTTGAAAAGCTGCATCTATGGAAGGCCGGAGAGGCCAAAATATTCTGTTCTACCAGCAACCAGCTTCAATTAGAAGAATTAGTTTTTATTCTTTGACAGAGTATTAGTGCCACCGTAAAACAAAAGAAAAATATCTTGGAGTAAATTTCCACACAAAAAACTCAGAAATTCTGAGATTAAAGTCACGTTATTTCCAGGAAAAAAAACTTGGAAATTCTTCGATGTCAAAAAGTAGAAAAATTACAAGTAGAAATTCTGAGATTAATTGCACATATTTTCCAGAAACAAAACCTCAGAAATTGTCTGTGACAGAAATCATAAGATTACAAGTTAAAAGATAGAAATTTCGAGATTAATTTCAGAGATTTTCTTGTAAGAAAGGTTTTATCCTGTGATGTAAAAAAGTATAACATTTGCAAAAAAAAAAACATTTCTATGACTAAAGGCACACATTTACGACATCTAAACTAAGATATTTCTGACATTTTAAAGTCAGAAAATTGTAAGAAAAATGTATGCCTGTAATCACAGAAATGTTTTTTCTCACAAACGTTCTACATCAGAACGACGTGTTTTTCCCCTAGAAAATATCTGAGATTAATCTCAAACTTTCTTCCCTTTTACTCGTTATTTTACTACTTTTTAAAATCAGAGAATTTCGTGTTTTTGGGTGGAAATTTACTCGTTGTAAAAAGAAACTTTCCTGAAAAGTGAAATGATTACATTTAGCATGAAAATCAAACTACAGCTGATCACTACAGTTTCCCGATGTTCCTGTGGAACATGAATATAAACTCATATGTGGAAATTAAATGTTTCAAAGAACAAATCTGAAATCCACAAAAAAACATCATCTTTGGAATCAGGAATACACTGTAAAAAATGTACGTAGAAATGACAATAAAAAGCTATAAAATGTCTACGGTAAATGAGTATTAAAGGGGGAAAAGTTCATGATTGTTACATTACTGTAAATAAACGGTGTTTATTCCATTGTACTGATATGTTTGAAAACATTAATTTACATAAATTTGTTATATTTTCTGAAAAATAAAAAAATGGTTAAAAAAAACAGGAAAAAACATAAAATGATTTATAATTAAGCACGTAACAGATGACATAATTCTGCATAAATTACAATCTTTAATGCATTCCACATTTGATTTACAACTTATAACTGTACATCAATCATCCAAAACATGCTTTAGTTTTAACAGTAATATGTCAAAACATGGTCTGCACGGTGGTTAGCACTGTTGCCTTGCAGCAAGAAGGTTGTGGGTACGTATTCCGGTATTTCTGCATGGAGTTTGCATGTTCTCCCCGTGCATGCGTGGGTTCCCTCCGGGTACTCCGGCTTCCTCCCACAGTCCAAAAACATGAATGTCAGGTTAATTGATCACTGTAAATTGTCCTTAGGTTGTTGGTTCTGTCTCTATGTGGACTGGTGACCTGTCCAGGTTAGACCCCGCCTCTCGCCCGTTGACAGCTGGAGATAGGCACCAGCCCCCCCCACGACCCCTGGAGGACTAAGCGGTTCAGAAAATTGATGGCTGTCAAAACATTGTTAGAAAAGTATGGTGATCTGTTGTTTGATAAATATTTCTATCCTTCTCTCTCACTTTTAGGCTCAATCATATAACTTGTCCACTTGGTGGTTTTGGTACAGAGCAGCATCTGCAATAACAATATTAATATTTGATTTGGCTTAGACAAACATTTTTAGCTTGGAATTAGATTTCTACTTTATTGGACAGAAAACCTGATATGATTGTTGGATCATTGTTCCACTTTGCATATATACCATGCATTTATATATTTAGTGTGTTAAGTAGAGAAACATGATCTTTATCAGTAACTGTAATTCATCTATTTGGCTTTGAAATCACAGCTTTCTATCAAATAAGCCTGTGAATATTCTCATTCATCCAGGTCATGGTTATCTTTCTATCAAATCTTGTTCATATGATAGAAGTGTCCAGATGGAGATGCTGGAAGCCACTTATACCTGAGTAAGTTTGGATTCTCTGCCTACCTCTGGGTACATATAAGAGTTACTCAATCAATTATATACATGTATTGTATCCCACAGGGTTCTATTCTGGGGCCCCTGTTGTTCAATTTCCATTCATTGCTACACTGATGATATGCAGATTTATATGCCAAATAAACAGGATGATAAAAATAGCATTAAAGAGCTAGCATGTTGTCTGGGGGAAGTGAAAGTCTGAATGGCTTTTAATCTTTCCATACTTCACTGTAAGAAGACTGAGGTTCTAATCCTTGGTCCCAGTGAAACTTCATCAAAATTAGACATCTGTTACCTGGAATATAAAAAGTCCAGTTTCACTAACAGATTTATTGTGGATGGTGTATGTAAATTGGATGCACAGTTAAAATCCATGGTGAAATCTAGCTTCTTCCACCAGTTAATGTCCTCCTTTTAAGTATTTAGTCCACAACTAGTCTGATATCCAAAATCCTCTGCTGCTCAAAACCTTGATAATTTCCTTCCTTGTCTGTATCTCTCACATAGTTTTAGTCTGAACTACAGTTAGCATGCTAGTTAGCCTAACAGCACTCCTCTTCTTCTTCTTCTTCTTCTTCTTCTTCTTCTTCTTCGTGTTTATGAACAGTGTGCAAACAACAAAGTGGTGCATTACCGCCAGCGACTGGTATGGAGTTTGTTACCAGAGTCAATATGTTGCAAGGTTAGAACTAAGGCCTAGTTTATTACGTGGAAAGGATTAATGCAACGCCGTGACCTACGCAACGCCGTGATCTACGCCACGCCGTGACCTATGCAACGCCGTGACCTATGCAACGACAAACGAGTAGAGCCCAACTGTCCAACTATCCGTCTACAACAACCAACGCAACGGCGTGACCTACGCAACGGCGTGACCCACGCAACGCGCTTACCTAGTGACCTACACAACGCCGTGATCTACGCGACGGCGTGACCTACACAACGCCGTGACCTACGCAACGGCGTGACCTACGCAACGGCGTGACCTACGCAACGCCGTGATCTACGCAACACCGTGACCTACGCAACGCCGTGACCTATGCAACGACGAACGAGTAGAGCCCAACTGTCCAACTATTTGTCTACAACAACCAACGCAACGCCGTGACCTACGCAACGCCGTGACCTACGCAACGCCGTGACCTATGCAACGACGAACGAGTAGAGCCCAACTGTCCAACTATCCGTCTACAACAACCAACGCAACGGCGTGACCTACGCAACGGCGTGACCTACGCAACGGCGTGACCTACGCAACACCGTGACCTACGCAACGCCGTGACCTATGCAACGACGAACGAGTAGAGCCCAACTGTCCAACTATCCGTCTACAACAACCAACGCAACGCCGTGACCTACGCAACGCCGTGACCTACGCAACGCCGTGACCTATGCAACGACGAACGAGTAGAGCCCAACTGTCCAACTATCCGTCTACAACAACCAACGCAACGGCGTGACCTACGCAACGGCGTGACCCACGCAACGCGCTGACCTAGTGACCTACACAACGCCGTGACCTACGCAACGGCGTGACCTACGCAACGCCGTGACCTACGCAACACCGTGACCTACGCAACGACGAACGAGTAGAGCCCAATGTTCCAACTATCCGTCTCCAACAACGTATAGCGTCTGCCTGTGATTGGTCAGTACAACAGCCAGAGATGGTTTCACCAGCAGGGGGCGCTATAGTCGCTGTAATCAGTAGTTAATGCAGCGTTTGGCCTCTACAAGCTTTATATTATAAGGATAATTTATCTAATATGGTCTGTAGGTGATTCTGAACACCAGGAGGTGCAGAGAAACAACCAATCAGACGCTGAGTTTGTTTCTATGAGCTTCTAGTAAAAAGCTTTACAGCCAATCAGAACTCTCTCTCTGTCGGCCATTGCTCCTTTACGGGGGGAATGTGTTCACAAGCTGAAGAAAAAAAACTCTACTTAACCAGAAACTGCAATGGAAGGCAGACCCACTATGAACTTAGTGCCCCCTGCTGTCCTAGTGGGGAATTGCTTTGCAACACTGACACACCAACATCAACAATAAACGACAAACGTCTCCGTCGATATCTCTGCGTCTGGGTGCTTAATGACGGAGAAGTGGAAACTGGGATTTAGAGTCTTAAATCTGTTTTGGATAGGCCCAATATCTGAATGGGTCCAACCAGACCCACCCAGGGCACCAGGCTTGGTTGGAGGGTGGGGTTTCCTGCTGCTGGTACCTGCACACCTGCAGCTCATTCAGGCAGACTTCCTGAGGAGCTTGCTGGCTGATATTCGGTGCCAAGTGTTTGCCTCCTATGGTATCTCTATAGCCTGCAGTGTTCCAGGGGCGTCGCACCCGTGGGGATGTAGGTGTTTTAATACCTACACTTTTAGTCGTGGGCGACTGTGGCTCAGTGGTAGAGTAGTTGGCTTGCATTTGGAGGGTCGTAGGTTCGATTCCAGCTTCCTCCAGTCACATGTCAATGTGCCCCTGGGCAAGGCACTTAACCCCCAAATTCTACATTGTCCTACCAAGCCATGTTGGGTGTCGGTGTATGAGTGTGAATGGGTGAATGTGGCTTCAATATAAAGCGCTTTGAGTGGTCAGTAAGAGTAGAAAAGCGCTATATAAGTTCAGTCCATTTACCATTTTACTGGCGAGAGGGTTCAACACCAACACTTTTTCTGCCGTTTTGCACAAACGCCTTAAAATTGTTGCTCTCCTGTTTTTCTGGCTGCTCAAAACACTTCCTGTTGTCACTGCATCACTTCCTGTTGTCACTGCTGAGCTCCTCAGAGCTGTTTGGTGCTCAGATTCTCTTCCATTGATCTGTTTTTCTCTGTGTTGAGGTTTTTCTAAGTTATTTTAACAAACAAGAACACTACTACTCTTATTTCCAGTCAGTGTTCTTTACGTTTTGGGAACCATTTGTGTTTCACGCGGTTGTTCTCGGTGTGCTAAGATCTAGCTAGCTCGTTAGCTTAGCTTCGTAGCAGCTATGGCTACATCTCTTCCGTCTCTTTCTCCCTCTGCGGCTCCTCTCTCCTGTTCTCTGTGTCAGATGTTTAGTTACCCCCCCGCCTCCTTTAGTGATAATGGTAAGTTTAATAAATGTAGCATTTTCGTAGCTTTGGAGGCGAGGGTTTCAGAGGCCCGGCTCCGCGCTGTTTATAGCCAACAAGGATAGAACCACCTAGCGGTCCTTCAACAAAATCCAGGCAGCTGGGACCTCAGGCCGGCTGGGTGACGGTACGTAGAAAGCTTAGTTCTCTGCCCAAAAGGAACCACCAACCTGTCCGCGTTTCTAACAGATTTTCCCCACTGAGGAACAGACTCTGGTAATTGGCAGCTCCATGGTCCAAAACGTGGCTTTAGAGCAATGGCCGCTGGTTGCTCTGCTTTGTGACCGCATACCATGGAGGCCGCCATTGCTCCTCCATTACTGTAGTACCTCCATTTGGCCACTAGGCCCCCATTGAAAAGCATTGGACTTTAGACACGTTAAAAACAACGTTAATGCCTGGTGCCCATTTTTTAAAACTTTCTATGGCTACATATTCTTCCTGAGATAACGCTGGGCTCATTAAAAACATGGGCACCAGGCTGGTTTTGGTAAGATAATTTTTTGAAAACTTGCATAATTAATGAGGGGGCCGAGCCAAGTTTAGCATCAGAGCTAAAGACGCGGGAGCAGAATGGGCGTGATGGCGACCGAACTACACGCCCAAACACGCCCCTCGAGGGGGGAGTCTACGGTGAAGATCCCGCCCCTATGCCCTTTTTAGGAACATGCTTCATCAGAGCTGGAGAGGAGGAGTCTGTGAATCCGCCATGAATTCCCCATGAAAGTCATTCTGGTAAACGGGGAGGAGAGAGGAGGCGCTGTCTGTTCTTTTTTTACAGTCTATGGTGTAGAGACACCATAGACAATAGTCAAATGTTTTCCAGGGGCCAGAACAGGTGACATAAAATCCCACCTGAAACTCCTCAAAGACTTTATTAGTAAATGACTTGATATGTGATAATAAAATTGATTTATTTTGCCTATCAGAAACCTGGCTGCAGCAGGAGGATTATGTAATTATAAATGAATCAACTCCTACCAATAATCAACATTTTCACATTCCTAGAAGTACTGGGCGAGGAGGAGGAGTTGCAACCATCTTTCATTCAGATTTACAAATTCCCCCTAGACCAGTTATTAACTACAGCTCTTTAGAACATCTAATCCTTAGTTTTCCTCATCCAAGCTACAAAACATTAAAACCACTTTTGTTTGTGGTTTTGTATCGTCCACCAGGCTCTTATTCTTAATTCTTGGACCAGATCTCAGATTTTTTATCTGATTTAGTTTTAAACACTGATCAGGTAATTATAATAGGGGATTTTAATATTCACATGGACACTGAAAGTTATAGCTTAACTGCAGCCTTTAATATTATCTTAGACTCAATTGGCTTTACTCAGAAAGTGAAGGGACCCACTGTACCCAATGTATAATCCATAATCTGTATGATTTATAATCTCTCATCTATTTGCTCTATAATGTCTATGATTAATAATCTATAATTTTTAATCTCTATGACCAAATTATAAGTAATATAAGATCAATAATATCTATAATCTATACTTAATATTTTATAATAAATAAACACTGATTTATAATCTTGAATTACAATTTTTTTAATCTATCGTCTATAATTTCTATAATCTCTAATCTATCTGATCCCCATATTCTCTATAATCTATAATAATCTCCATCTGATCTCCGTTCTTCTTCTGCCTGGACCCGTTGTATAACTTCAGGGTGAGACCAACGCATCATGAAGGTCAGCTCCTGCTGCCCTCTAGCGGCGGCTGCGTGTCACTGCGGCTCCCCTCCTCCTCCATTTTGGCTCTTACAGCCGGCGGAGGAGCAGCAGCAGCGGCAGCGGCTCTCAGCGGCTTTCGGCCCCAACGTCCCCCGGCGGTGGCGTGAGATCTCTGCGGCCTAAGGCGTCTCTTCAGCGGGATGGCGGCGCTGCGGCGGTTCGCAGTTCGGACGGAGCGGCTTTTCTGAGGATTTCTTCATCTAGCGTCTGTTTTGGGAGCGGAGCGGGGCTGCGGGGGTTGTCGGTTCGGCTTCGGACGCTCAGGTACCGGCTTTGTTCTAAATCTCCATGATTGGCTTTGAGCTGCGGCTCCGGTTGATCCGCTCAGCGGAGGGAAGCGGGGCCGCCAGGCCGCCGTGGAGGCTGCAGCAGCGGCCTGGCGGCCCCGCTTCCCCCCGGTCAGCATCCATCCGGCCCGCTGGGGGGGGGGGGGGGGGGGTTATATAATGTGTGCGCTGTATACGCGCAATGCGCGCCCCCGCGGCCGTCCGCATCTGTCATGGAGCGGATCCACGCAGGTGGTGGATGTGCGGCTTTGTCTGGGCGGTTCGGTTCGGTTCGGGCAGGTGCAGCGGCCCCGCACGGCCTGCTGGAGCCCCCGCAGAAAGCAGCTCAGTGAGGCGGAGAGCCGATCCAGGATCAGGCCTCCGAACCTGAAGCCTGCCGGGGTTCGGTTCGGTTCGGTGTGCTGCGGCGTTTCCAGAACCTTCCCAGGAGGACTGGGAGGAAGATGATGCACCTTCCTCCTGAAACCAGGTGATGATGCTGCGGGATAAATCCGGGAACCTGGAAGGTTCTGTTCTGGCCCAGAACAGAATTCCTCCGGATCCAGAACCAGATTCCAGAGCTGGGAAATAATCAAACCAGACACATTCCAGGAAGGTTCTGAAAGGTTCTGATCAGCCGGATCTGATTGAGGGAATTTTCCATTTCGGTTCCTGGGTCCAAAACCAGAAGTTCCCAGCAGAACCGAGCCCGGATCTTCTGGGTCGTCCTGTGTGGAGAAAGTCCTGCCGGAACCAGAACCCTACCAGAACCAGAACCCTACCAGGAGGGAAGGTCTCCATCAGTCCAGAACTTTTCCATGTAGATGAAAAGGTTCTGGGAAAACAGCAGGGTTCCTGTGGTTCTGGACCGGCTCAGAGAAACCTCTGGGTTCTAGAACCAGAACCACTAGAAGTAGAACCCTTCATTTAGGTATAGATCTACAAAAAGAGAATATACTGTAAACATAGATCTATAAGAGATAGAGTAACACATTCCATCAGTTCTGGTGGTTCTGATGGTTCTGGCTCAGCCCATAATTCAGAGTCATCAGAACCTTTGATGGATGAAATCTTCTCTGTGTTCTGGTCTGGGCTCCTTTTACCTGAGGTTCTGCTGAGGCCCAGTTTGCTCTGGTAGAACCTTCAGCTCATCAGCGACCAACATTCCTGAATGGATCCTGGTGCTGCTGCAGGTTTTCCTTCCACACAACTTTCCCTACATGGATCAGGGCCATTTTCTGAGCCAGAACCATCAGAACCTTTGTCCCACTTAGAGATGAAGATGTCGATGAAGTTCTCTTCAGGTCCGGTTCTGTAGACGAGTTCTACCAGTCAGAGCAACGTTCCTGATAGCAGAACCAGGAAAACGGTCCGGGTCCATCTGGTCAGAGAATCGATTGTTCTGACCCAGAATCCTTCATCTTTTCCTTTGATCCAGGTTCTGATTGGATCCAGGTTCTGATTGGATCCAGGTTCTGATTGGATCCAGGTTCTGATTGGATCCAGGTTCTGATTGGATGCAGGTTCCGATTGGATCCAGGTTCTGATTGCATCCAGGTTCCGATTGGATCCAGGTTCTGATTGGATACGATTGGATCCAGGTTCTGATTGGATCCAGGTTCCGATTGGATCCAGGCTCCGATTGGATCCAGTTTCCGATTGGATACGATTGGATCCAGGTTCCGATTGGATCCAGGTTCCGATTGGATCCAGGTTCTGATTGGATACGATTGGATCCAGGTTCCGATTGGATCCAGGTTCCGATTGGATCCAGGTTCTGATTGGATCCAGGTTCTGATTGGATCCAGGTTCTGATTGGATCCAGGTTCTGATTGGATCCAGTTTCCGATTGGATCCAGGCTCCGATTGCATCCAGGTTCCGATTGGATCCAGGTTCTGATTGGATACGATTGGATCCAGGTTCTGATTGGATCCAGGTTCTGATTGGATCCAGGTTCTGATTGGATCCAGGTTCTGATTGGATCCAGTTTCCGATTGGATCCAGGTTCCGATTGGATCCAGGTTCCGATTGGATCCAGGTTCTGATTGGATACGATTGGATCCAGGTTCCGATTGGACCACGATGGATCCAGGTTCTGATTGGATCCAGGTTCATTGGATCCAGGCTCCGATTGCATCCAGGTTCTGATTGGATCCAGGTTCCGATTGGATCCAGGCTCCGATTGGATCCAGTTTCCGATTGGATCCGATTGGATCCAGGTTCTGATTGCATCCAGGTTCTGATTGGATCCAGGCTCCGATTGGATCCAGGCTCCGATTGCATCAGGTTCTGATTGGATCCAGGTTCTGATTGGATCCAGGTTCCGATTGGATCCAGTTTCCGATTGGATCCGATTGGATCCAGGTTCTGATTGCATCCAGTTTCCGATTGGATCCGATTGGATCCAGGTTCTGATTGCATCCAGGTTCTGATTGGATCCAGGTTCTGATTGCATCCAGGTTCTGATTGGATCCAGGTTCTGATTGGATCCAGGTTCTGATTGGATCCAGGTTCCGATTGGATCCAGTTTCCGATTGGATCCGATTGGATCCAGGTTCCGATTGGATCCAGTTTCCGATTGGATCCGATTGGATCCAGGTTCCGATTGGATCCAGGTTCTGATTGGATACGATTGGATCCAGGTTCCGATTGGATCCAGGTTCTGATTGGATCCAGGTTCTGATTGGATCCAGGTTCCGATTGGATCCAGGCTCCGATTGCATCCAGGTTCTGATTGGATCCAGGTTCCGATTGGATCCAGGCTCCGATTGGATCCAGTTTCCGATTGGATCCGATTGGATCCAGGTTCTGATTGCATCCAGGTTCTGATTGGATCCAGGCTCCGATTGGATCCAGGCTCCGATTGCATCCAGGTTCTGATTGGATCCAGGTTCTGATTGGATCCAGGTTCTGATTGGATCCAGGTTCCGATTGGATCCAGTTTCCGATTGGATCCGATTGGATCCAGGTTCTGATTGCATCCAGTTTCCGATTGGATCCAGGTTCTGATTGCATCCAGGTTCTGATTGGATCCAGGCTCCGATTGGATCCAGGCTCCGATTGCATCCAGGTTCTGATTGGATCCAGGTTCTGATTGCATCCAGGTTCTGATTGGATCCAGGTTCTGATTGGATCCAGGTTCTGATTGGATCCAGGTTCCGATTGGATCCAGTTTCCGATTGGATCCGATTGGATCCAGTTTCCGATTGGATCCGATTGGATCCAGGTTCCGATTGGTTCCGATTGGTTCCGATTGGATCCGATTGCATCCAGGTTCTGAAAACCCTCTTTATAACGTTTCTAATAGAAATCCTGTAGAACTGTGGGGAACCTTTTGGGTCCGTAGAACCTTTCTGGAGTTTGAGATGCTATGTTGTACGAAAAGTGCTTTCTCAATAAAGTTTGATTTGTTCAGAACCAACTGGACTTTAGAACCGACTGGACTTCAGAACCAGCAGTAATCTCGGGTTTGGGACGTTTTTCTGAACTAAAGCGTTCTGATCCGATGTTCTTCTCTTTCCCGATCTCCGACTTTTCCTTCGGGTTCTGAGGAGCTCAGCTGGACCCAGCGGTTCTGGTCCGTGAACCGGGTTTATGACTCGAAGAACTCCTAAAGCCGGAAAACTTTCAGAACTTTTTGGGTCCATTTCAGGTTAGTTTTGGATCACTTTAGTCCTAGTAATCCACGTCTTGGTTCTGGTTCTGGTCAGCAGCAGTGAAAGCTGTTGGTCCCGGTCCAGAACCGGGTCGTCTGACTTTCTGAGGTTCTGTTCTTCAGCAGCTCTGGATTCTTCTGGACCAGCTGAGACCCATTTCAGACTGGAGCAGAACCTTCAGAACCTCTGTGAGTTTCTCCTGTTAGAACGTTCTGCAAAAACCCAAAAGAACCCATGAAGAACCGAGCCAGCAGCTGGTACCGTCTTCTACATCAGAGATGGGTCCAAAGGTTCTGAGGAATGTGTTCTGGATCTGTGGAGGTGCCGGCGCCGCAGATCGGACCCAATGAGAGCGACACTCTGGCCCGTTTAAAGCCAGAACCGGTTCTGATTCCCTCTGGATCGCAGACATCTTGTTAGTCCCGTCCCGGTCCGATTGGACGGGTAAGAGACTCACAGTCTGCTGACAGGTTCTGGAGTCGGTCGGACTGTTGGTAGGGACCAGGCCGGTACCAGGTATGGGCCGGTACCGGGGTCAGATCCAGACTGAAGTTCTGATGCATTCACTGAACAGAGAAAAATCATCTTTTTCCAGAAACGATCAGAACCGACCCACTGAAAATGGTCCGGTTCCGATGTCCTGCTGAGTGGTCCGGGTTCTACAGAACCACTGCAATGGGTCCAGTGAACCAGAACCTTTTTATCAGTTTTATGAGATGGTTCTGGTTCAGGTTCTACAGGGAAACATTTAGAACGGTTCTGCCTGGTGTCCCGGTGGTTCTGGACAAACAGAACCCGCTCAGAAGGAACCAGCAGAACCATCTGTTGGCGGTTGGCTCCTTATCTCCCAGCTGCAGGCCCGGCTCTGGGCCAATCAGAACGCGTCTGAGCTGATAGGGGGAGGGGCCCGGCCTCGATGAGTCATGCTGCTCTGGCGCCATGGCAACGGATAGGGGAGGGAGGGGCTGGATGGTGCTGATCCAGACCCGGGTCAGGGAGAGGCAGCTTTTGGGTCGGTACCGGATCATCTGGACCGGTCTGAGTGAAGAGAATACCAGAACCCTAACCTCCCATCTGGGTTGGTTCTGCTGGTTCTGACCCCCCCCCCCCCCCCAGATGTAGGTGGTTCTGGTGGTTCTGGTGCTGTAGATTGGGTCCGGGTTCTGAGGATGCTAAAGATGAGGATGATGACGATGGTAGACTTCTGCTCTTCCTCCAGCTGGAGGTCGTCATGGTGACCATATTTTCCAACGCTCGGCCCGGTCCGTTTGATTTCATCATAATAAAAGCGTTTATTCTCCATGTGGTCAGAACCATCAGTTACATATCGGCTCTAAAATCTACAATATTCAGCTTTTAAAGTGACAGTGTCTAGTTTATCCAGTACATCTTTGAAAATAGCCATTGAAATATTATGTAATAATAATTACGTGAAGCACATTAATTGCAAAAAATCGGCGATATTGTAAAATATGACGTTAAAAATCAGTTTTAAAATACATTTCAGGGGAAAGCCATATTAGATGACTTCTTTACTTCTACAGGAGCCCGGATGGACAAAACGCACGGAACAGGCCCGTATATTAAAACATTGATTTCCCCTCAAAATGCTAAAAAGTTTCTCCATAAATACATTTTTACCTCTTTGCTAGTTCCAAGCGATGAAAGAGAGACTGATGTGCTCGTCATGTTGCTGCTAATAGATCATTCTCAGGGAAAACAGAACTAGTTGGACCTCTGTTGTTGAGTTTCTTACTCCAAGACACAGATACCGCATGCTTGTTATAATTTAGGTATGCACTGCCCCCTACTGGCCGAAAATTACACACTGTGCTGTTAAGACATCTATAAATGAATTCATAACAGGAATAATGACGATTTACCAACAATAGTTTAATTTATTAACAGCTGGCCAATAGAGGGCGCTAGGGCGCCGCCCCACCACCCACAACTTCCCATATTACCTTGAATAAAACGTGGAAAAAATAGTTTAACATACTAATATTTTGAAATACATGTTTTGCATCAGATGTGAAAGAGAAATATTTTATGGGGAGTTTTTACGATCATCAGCGTTGTCTGACTGAGGACGAACTCCCGCCTTCAGGAGCGGAAATCGTTTTACTATTGAAGCAGAAAAAAAACAGCTGCTGTTTTGGTTTGTCTGCAGAGAGGAACACCTGTCCAAGATGGCCGCCGCTTTTCTGTCTTCTGAGCGGCCAAAGCGGGGTGCGAATATTAGAATCATCAGTATGTGGGGGCAGGTCCCGCCTTCCTCGCTTCTGATTGAAATATCGCAAACTATTGGAGAAACTATCAGCTGGTTTATAGAAGTCATTTCAGAATAAGTCTTTAACCAATTAAACAGTGATAAAAGTGTGCTGTCATATTTAGATTTCATGTTTATAGTTTATTTTAGTAATGTAAAAGGCAGATTGGGGCTGCAACTAACGATTATTTTCTTAATCGATTAATCTGTCGATTATTTTTACGATTAATCGCTTTTATTAATAATTATATTTGGCAGTTACTTTCACCTATATAAATTATTACGAACAAGTTTTCATTACGAACAAATGAAAATGGAAGAGAATCTATTTTATTGGACCTGAACACAGTTAACAGTATAAAATAAATGTAACAGTGCAAGATATTTGTCCAGAATCATTTTTAGGCAAAAAAAACAACAAAATGAGGTAGAATTCCATACAAACTAATGTACAGCATATTAACAGAAATATCTCAGCCCTTAATGAAGGAGGTTGACTTAGTTGGGCAATATTTTGGGGCAACATTGGGGCTCTCAGAATGAATTAACCTACCGTCACTAAACACAACATTTTCATGGTCTGTTGGAGTAAATGTGGATTTTTAAATTTGGATTTTCTGCTTTCAATTAAATGAACTCAAACATTTCAAAGATCAGATTTGTCAGAGACAGCAGGCTGCAAAATGTGCATATTTCTTCTTCTGGGAGGGAATGGGGGGGGGCAAAGACAACTGCTGTGTTCACACTTATGATTGTGTCCTTTATTGGCATATATGGTTAAAAAAAACACACAATACTATTAGCTTTCCAATGATATAAAATGTATAAATTCATAGAAATTATAAATCAGAATATCAAGGATTAAAAAGTAAAAATGGCGTACGGGACGTCGGAACGTTAAGGGGTTATGGTAAACGTGATTATAAAGCAACTAATCGATGACGTAATTAGTTGTCAACCAATTTAAATATAAATTATAATTGATTTAAATCGATTAGTTGTTTCAGTTCTACTGCAGGAGAAACTCGATGTAAAATAGCTCTGATCTGATCATTCTAATATCAGACCATTAAGCAGTAAAACGCGAATAAAAAGCGCAGTATTTATATTGAATTATCCATCTTGTGTCTCTGTATAGCTTGAGCACATTTCATAGTAAGGCAACGCTGCGCTTAAAATGCACATTATCCATTTAAAGTAACGTTTTCTGACTTAAATTAGTGATAATCATTAGTGAAAGTGCTACTTCACAATAAGTCTATATTACATTTGATTTATTTGATATTTAACACAGCTGCTCATATCCAAATATTAAGTTTATTCATATATTTAGTTTATTTTATTTTATTTTTATTTTGTTTCTTAACTTGCATTAGTTCTTATTTTTCATATGAGATCACACATATCATCTCCCTCCTCACATTTCTATCACCCAAACCTGTATATCAGCAGCTGTGTGGAAATAATAAAGAGCAAAATAAATATATCAGCCTTTTCTCCACCATATCTTCTCATACTCTGAATGGGTTTAAGTGGAGCTCTGGCAGGTTCTCCCAGTAAGAACAGAGTGATCCCAGTCTGAACCAGAACCTCTATAGACAGCTCAGTGTTTCCTCCTCTACAGTAGCAGTCTGTTCTAGAGAAACTGTTGAAGCCTCTGACTGAAACCATTCTGTTGTCATAGGATAGTCCTATTAAGAGGACGATCAGGGTTGTCCAACATTAATTCTTCCAGCCGCCACTGTTTATTATTTATTATTTTGTCGATATGGGCCTCCTACATCTTTGCCATTTTTCGTCACTCAGAAACATTTATTGCAGCTCAGTTTGTCTGTAAAGCTACACTGGCTCTAAAATATCTGGTAAACAGTATCAGCGGTAGCGGTGCATTCTAATGTTAGCTAGCTAAGTTTAGTGTGCTAATGTTAGCAGGCTAATCGTGGCCTGGTAATGTTAACTTGCTAATGTTATCTTGCCAAGTTTAACCTGTTTACATTATGCTGCTAATCTTAGCCTGCTAAGGTTAGCCCTGCTTTTTGCCTGCTGTTATTTACCTTAATTTAACCGGCTAATGTTCGCCTGCTAAAGTTAGCCTAGTAGTTTTAAACTGCTAATGTTAGCCTGCTAAAGTAAGCCTACTAATTTTAAACTGCTATGGTTAGCCTGCTAATGTTAGCCTGCTAAAGTTAGCCTACTAATTTTAAACTGCTAAAGTTAGCCTACTAATTTTAAACTGCTATGGTTAGCCTGCTAATGTTAGCCTGCTAAAGTTAGCCTAGTAATTTTAAACTGCTAAAGTTAGCCTGCTAATTTTAAACTGCTAATGTTAGCCCAAAACTGCTAATGTTAGCCTGCTAAAGTTAGCCTAGTAATTTTAAACTGCTAAAGTTAGCCTGCTAATTTTAAACTGCTAAAGTTAGCCTGCTAATTTTAAACTGCTAAAGTTAGCCTGCTAATTTTAAACTGCTATGGTTAGCCTGCTAATTTTAACCTGCTAATGTTAGCCAGCTAAAGTTAACCTAGTAATTTTAAACTGCTAAAGTTAGCCTAGTAATTTTAAACTGCTAAAGTAGCCTGCTAATTTTAACCTGCTAATGTTAGCCTGCTAAAGTTAGCCTACTAATTTTAAACTGCTATGGTTAGCCTGCTAATGTTAGCCTGCTAAAGTTAGCCTAGTAATTTTAAACTGCTAAAGTTAGCCTGCTAATTTTAAACTGCTATGGTTAGCCTGCTAATGTTAGCCTGCTAAAGTTAGCCTAGTAATTTTAAACTGCTAAAGTAGCCTGCTAATTTTAACCTGCTAATGTTAGCCTGCTAAAGTTAGCCTACTAATTTTAACCTGCTAATGTTAGCCTGCTAAAGTTAGCCTAGTAATTTTAAACTGCTAAAGTTAGCCTACTAATTTTAAACTGCTATGGTTAGCCTGCTAATGTTAGCCTGCTAAAGTTAGCCTAGTAATTTTAAACTGCTAAAGTTATCCTGCTAATTTTAAACTGATATGGTTAGCCTGCTAATTTTAACCTGCTAATGTTAGCCAGCTAAAGTTAACCTAGTAATTTTAAACTGCTAAAGTTAGCCTAGTAATTTTAAACTGCTAAAGTAGCCTGCTAATTTTAACCTGCTAATGTTAGCCTGCTAAAGTTAGCCTACTAATTTTAAACGGCTATGGTTAGCCTGCTAATTTGAACCTGCTAAAGTTAGCCTGCTAGCATTGGCCTGCGGTGTTCATAGGTTACGCTAAACCTTTTCCTTCTCCCTCCTTCAGATTCCCAGTGAGGATGTGGCAGTGAGCATGCTCAGTGCGCTGATTGCCACCATGGGGTTAGACAGCGGCCAGTCCTGCAGCGGTCGGGAAAACTGCGCATCCAACAATGTGTCCAAAGACTACTGCTACTCGGCCCGCATCCGCAGCACGGTGCTGCAGGGCCTGCCGTTTGGAGGCGTGCCCACCGTGCTCGCTCTCGACTTCATGTGCTTCCTGGTGAGTCGCCCCTGGCAACAAGGACCGAGGGTTCCTACCTATGTTCACAAAGGATTATGAAGATGCTGGAAACCCACATTATTCTACATTCTCCTGATCCTGAACTTTTACACAAGGACAGAAATGTTAGTTTCAGTAACAGTAGAAAGACCGCCCATATGGATTAATGGTTCCATAAATTACAGTCACAGTTACTCAGTATTCTCAAAGACCAGAACTGCTTGATTTGCACAGATATGACAGACATGAAGAAAATGGCATCTGCTGAAATTAAGCAGGATGTTTAATGCAGACAAAGAAAATCAGAATAAATCACCTGCTGCCTAAGGAGGAAGTGATGTGAGTGCAGCACTACCAAGGTGTAATTAATCTATATTTATAATTATTTAGCTGGTGGAACGTGCTAAAGTTCTTCATCTACGGCTCAGACTTCTGAATGAATCAGTGAAGGATCCATCCGTCTGTCTCCAGCTATTCTCAGTAAAAGTTGCCATAAATGTTGGAGTTTTTTCACTTTCTTACTGGTTTTAGCGGCTCTTTTTTTTTTAGAATGATTCTGTTTCTCTTCATCACGCCGTAACCCTCCTCCTCTTTTTATTCAGGTGCTGCTCTTCGTCTTCTCCATCCTGAGGAAGGTGGCGTGGGATTACGGCCGCCTGGCGCTGGTCACAGATGCAGACAGGTAAATCAGAACTGGACGGCTGGGATTCATCACTGCCCCCTGGTGGCTGTCCTGTTAAAATGCTGCTTCCTGTCCACATGGTGACGTTCAGATTAGGTTTCTCCATCTAAACAAAGGTTCCAGCAGAACCGGGTGGGTTCCTAATGACCCTAACCCACCAGAACTCATCTTTCTACCAACACGGCTCCGAACCAGTTCAAAACCCATTCATTTAATTTCTGCAGCGCCGGTTACAAACACATCCTGTAAAGGCTGTAAGGAGAGGAACATACTTACTTTTTAACCTGACGTAACGTCGCGTTGACACAAGCAGCAGGCTGCGACTTGGTGACGTACTTGCTTGCGTATTATACGTACTGCTGGCGAGTTCCACTAGGGGGCAGAGTAAAGCAGCCAGACTGGATAGGGATAGAGACCAAACCAACACGGCAGCAGTGTTGTAGAAGGAATGTAAGAACATATTTACCGCTATTCCTGCTTGTTTTCCTGCTGCTTTCGCCGCCGTTGACTCCGTGTACGTACAGTCGGTCAGATGGCGCTCTACACTCCCCCTAGTGGTAACGCTCATATTGCTGCTTGTGGACGCGTTGCGTTAATTTCAGAGGATGTGCAAAAACGATGCTTGAAACAAACGCAAGCTACGCCACGCAGCCATGACAAACGCGCGTCCTTTTAAAGTATGTTCCCGGCTTCAGGGTCTTCAAGGAACGTCTCCAGGAAAATGTTCATCTCTGGGAAACCTTTCTGAGAAACGACTCGGAAAAATGTGTCTAGAGAGCGTTTCGTCTCATCTTTAGAGAAATGTGTCGTTTCCTGGAGAATGTCTCATCTCTTAGGAGCGTCATTAATGCTGCATTCAGACCGCAGGTTTTGTCAGCGTCAGCAGCGTCTAGATTACATGTTAAGTCTACGTTTGAGGCCGTTGGAGGAGCGTCAGTCTCTGCGGCGCTTTGTGAGCTTTCAGCTAGTTGAACTTTTGCAGTTCTAAAGCTGTTGATGCAGCGCGGCAACCAATCAGAGCGTCTCACTGTAGTGACGCTGCCTGGCCAACCAAGATCCGTTAGTGTGTAAAACATTCAGCAGAGAAAGGCTTAGAAATGAACCTTCTGTGTTTATGCGTCAAACTAGTCGCTTTATGAGCGTTTCTGACGCTGATAAAGCCCGCAGTCTGAACGCACCATAAGGAACGTCTCTGGAGAACGTCTAGTTTCTGAGGGAATATCTCGTCTCTGGAGAACGTCTAGTTTCCTTAACTGAACGACTCCAGGGAACGTTTCTGAGGAACGTCTCTGTGGAACGTCTCTGGAGAACCAGCAGAATCTGTGTATTGATGTTCTTGTCCTTCCTCCTGGATCCTAACGGTAACTTCTCCTTGTCTTCCTTCTGTGTTTCCTTCCTGAAGACTGAAGAAGCGCTTCAGCGACCTGGAGGAGCGGGAATAGTATGTTGTTGCTTCCTCGCTGTTTCTGTCCGCTAACACCTTCTACTTTCTCTGCCGCTGCCTCCATTAACAGGGTGCTGCTCTCTGATTGGTGCACTAGCACATCATCTGACCCCTGCTCTTCCTATCAGTGTGTTGGTCTCTACAGGAGATGTTCTACTCTCTGCAGAGTGATTTTTGGCCCTGCTAACCCTCCGTACATCATGTTCTGAGTGTGTTTGCAGTGACAGGTGTGTGTGTGCGTCTCATGAAGCCTAACGCTGCTGTCTCCATGTTTAACTCAGCCGCAGACGTGACACAGATAACTATGAGCCGGTGAAAAGGTAACGGCCTGCTCCTGGTGACCCCTGGTGACCCCTGTGATGTGTTAGTCAGTAGCTTAGACCTCAGCGGGTCTCTAGCCAGACCAGGATCCAGGTAGATCTACCTCAGTTCACCTGGAAGGAGAAATGTCCTCCAGGTCAGGAGCTGAAGTCTCAACACTAGGAGGCGCTACAACGGCCTTTATTGCTAAAACTGCTGAATTTATTTCCCCCAAATTTTAGCCATCAGACCTCCACCAGGTCCTTGGCTTTAGCTTTCCTGCTAGCTGTCACCGACCTCGGAAGGCTCCAGCTGTGAAACATGGAGGTCAAAGGTCAGAGCGTCTAACTGGCTCCTCCCATCTCTGTTTGCAGCGTTGCCTCTGCGATGCATTCTGAGACTCCGGATCGCTACGAACGGCTCACCTCCGTGTCCAGCTCCGTGGACTTCGACCAGAGAGACAACGTAAGGACGTCTTCACCCCTCCTCTTCCTCCTCTTCCTCACAGTCAGAGATCTAATGAGCTTCCTTTCGAAACGTCCAGAGATCCCGCCTTCCAGTTCCTCTCCAGGTCCTGTTCTGGGATCAGAATCAGATTTCCCTGTTGAGGAATAAAGCTTTAAAAAGGAACCCTGTTAGCTTAGCTTAGCCTGTAGACCAGGGGCGGTGCTAGGATCAGGTTTGGGGGGCTGAGCACCCAGACAGCTGCTCCAGCAGGAGAGACACATTTAACTCTGTTTAATTCCCACATTTGTGAAATTAAAGCAAAACCCTTTTTGGGAAAATCTGTGACTGAACCATCGGATCTGATGGTTATTTCAAAGCAGAGCTACAGCAAAAGAGGAACGCATTGGAATAATACAAATACACATCGTAAGTAGGGCTAGGCAATATAGCTTTTTTTATAACAAATCCAATTTTAATCTATTCCTTTTTTTTAACCGTTTTATTAAACATAAATTGCAAATGATAAAAATTTTTTTTTTCAAAACATACTTTTATTTCAATGTCTTCGTCCCAGAGCAGAACTAAAGTCCAACTAAAAACGAACGGTAAAATATCCTTGTAAAACAAGATTTTAGGTCCTGGTGAGATTAATATCACTCTGATATATGGAAGACAAATTAGTGCATTCTTATAAAAAACATGTTTAAAATTTTCCAAAAATCAAATCTTCATAAACATAAAATGTGATTAATTGATTAGTCGCCCAGCCCTACTAAGACCGAATTGGTTTTACTCAGAAGGTGAAGGAACCGACACACTCAGGTCAGCACACTTTGGACCTTCTACTGACATGCATTGGTATAAAAAAACTAAATCTCAATTTTCCAGAAAATTCCATCAATCTATACAATCGATGAATCGCCTAGCCCTAATCTTAGGCCTATTTTCTGGGGAAATGTACTCATTTTGATCCAGCAGCTCCTCAGCGTTCACATAAATATTTCATAATGATGCTCATAGTGAGGAAATAGGACAATTTTTTTTAAACTTTCAGTTAAAACAATTAGCAGAGATGTTCGTTTTCTTAACTGGTTCTTTCTCCCTTATATTCCACATTCTGTATTTGTGTAAGTACTGCCTTAACATGTGAGTCCATTCAGTCAGACAGACGAACGGAAACAGCACACTTGGTGGATGTAATTTGGGATTATGATACAGTTATGTGAAACATTAGAAAACATTACCAAAGATTAGGAAATTAGTTTATCTTGTGTAATTCTTTTTCTGCAGTTCAGTGGACTGGTGGTGCCTTGACCAATCGAAACGCTCAAAAGAATGCAGTGGAGCAAATTAAAGTTTTAAATATTCAGTATATATTTTACCTACTCGGGACAATATTTAAAATGCAGCGTTTTGTCCAACATGTTTTCAACAACACTTCAGGTTATCTGTAATGTTTCCCAGTTAGAGAAAACAATGGCTTTCTGCTCCCCAACAACATGGAGGGCTGGTGGTTGATGGTGATGTGTTGGTCCCATAATATACAGTCTGGTTGCTCCTGGGGGGTAGAACTGTACCAGACAACCTGGTTCGATGCTTCCATTGGAGGCAGCGCAGAGACAGACTCTTGGACAGCTGATCAGACCATCTGTAAGACGGGAAAGTTTGATGCATCTTTGTTGCTGAAACGTTTCATCCAAGCACTGTTTGGTTTTTATATTTTACTAGTTATTTTACTATTTATGGAAAAATCTAAAGTGAGGCTAAAACCATTTGTGCTGTAGACTAAAACAGGCTAACTGTTAGCGTAGCATCGTCTGTGCTGTAGACTAAAACAGGCTAACTGTTAGCGTAGCATCGTCTGTGCTGTAGACTAAAACAGGCTAACTGTTAGCGTAGCATCGTCTGTGCTGTAGACTAAAACAGGCTAACTGTTAGCGTAGCGTATGGACCTAAATGGTTGATTTTAACGTCAGCAGAAAGCGCGGTTATAATAGTTTTAAAAAAATACATTCTTTATTTAGTTCTGACCTAAGATTTTAAATTCTATTTTAGTTTGAATTAGTTTTTCCGTTAGTTAGTTTAGTTGTACTTTTTTGAAAATGCTTAGTTTTAGTTTAGTTTTTATTAGTTTCAGTGTTAGTTTTTTTGTTAAACAAGTTGTGTCCTGAGGCAAGACAAAAAGAAAATGATTACGCTTTAAAAAAAATGTATGGACATGGGCCAGATTAACAACCAGAAACTAGAGAAAGATTCTTTTTCACACACAGAACCACCTACACGGCGCCGGCTCCCATTGCCATTATTTGCAGTAGCTGTGCTAGTTAGCACAGGTTAGCTGAGCTGTTAGCATTAGCTAACCTGTTTTTGCTGCAGACGGTTTAATCCTTGTTTTAATGGCTTCTCCTGACAGCTGTAATCCAAAAATGTATTTTATTTGCCTTAAAAAGGAGGCGAGTCGATGGGATTTTATTGTTCTGGTTCTGTTGTTTTTATCAGAGCGATTTATGGAACCAAAAAGGAAACAACACATGATTGCATCTGTTTCTGGTGACAACTCGCAGTCGGCAGGGAGCGACATAGAAATAATTCTCCTAGACTTTATGAAATGAAAACTAAAAACATTTTCTCAATAAATTCTGTTGGTTTTACTTTTTTACTAACTCGTTACAGTTTCAGTTCGTTTTTGTTTTGAATTGTTTTTATTTCAGTTAACATGTTTTTTTTACTTCTAGTTTTGGTTATTTTGTTCGTTAACGATAATAACTCTGGCAGAGAGCAAACGGAGCAGCAGGTTCCTCTACAGGTGACGTAGCTCATAAGTCGACCCGCGGTTCTGTGTGACCAGAACCACTGCTAACCGGATCAGTTCCTTCAGCTGTGACCTTCTGCTGCTCAGAATCCTCTTCCTCCTCCTCCTGTCTCCTCGGTTCGGGTCTCGGTTCTGACCACCTCTGCTTTTTCTTCCAGGGGTTCTGTTCCTGGCTCACGGCCATTTTCAGAATAAAGTAAGTGTGGACCTCAGAAACCTTTCAGCTTCTCGTTGCTGCTCTTGTTTTGATGGTGAACTTGTTGAAGTCACCTTTTGGTCTGAACCACGCTGCAGGGACGAGGAGATCCGTGAGAAGTGTGGCGAAGACGCCGTGCACTACCTGTCCTTCCAGCGCCACATCATCGGACTGCTGGTTGTCGTGGGCGTCCTCTCCGTCGGCATCGTCCTGCCGGTGAACTTCTCTGGGGACCTGCTGGGTAAGCGCTCCGGCTGAAGCTAAGAGGCCTGCAGACTCTGGATGGACTCTGCAGGATTCCTGTCATGATCCTCTCGATTTGTTTCTGGTTGGTTTTAGTCAGAATTATCAGTGCAGATGTTTTCCTCAGCCAGGGAGCTCCTGGACCTCCTTCCAAAGAAGGTAAAGGTGGCGGCTGCAGAGCTGTAGGTGCTCCGTGCCGCTATAGACGTGATCTGATGGTAGATGGTGTTTTCTGTAGAGTGTTGAGACCCCAGGGACCAGATCTGTGATCCAGGTCTAGAACCTACAGTAGAAATCAGGATCCGCTCAGAAAAACAGACCCTCCAACATACCCTGTTGTTATTTCCACTTCTGAAAGTGAATGATGAATTTGTTAAACCGTAAGCATGACTGATTGAGTTTTTCTACATGACCTTTGTGTCTGTTCCAGAGAACAACGCCTACAGCTTTGGACGCACCACCATTGCTAACCTGCAGTCAGGGTGAGTAGAAGAGGACTGGAGGAAGCTCAGTCTGGTTTCAGCAGAATCTCCACACTCTCATGAAATGGTTTTTATAAAGAAGTTCAACCAAACTCTGTAGTGGAAGTTTACAGTGCGTTTTTCATTTTAAGGCAAGGCGATTTTATTTATTTAGCACACTTTCAGCACAAGGCAATTCAAGGCGCTTTACGTGAGATTTACAATAATTAAACAGACTCACTAACAGAAAGCATGAAAGAATTTTTATTGAAGAAAAAATTTAAAATTATGAAAATTAAAAACTGATGAAACACAAGAATCGATTAAAACATTTAGCAATAACAGTAATTAAAAGAAAGTAAACATTTAGTAAAATCAGAATGTATGTAAAATTATAAAAATTAAGAGAAGAAAACATTTAGCGATTGACAAAAGTAATAACGGTTATTAAAAAGAATGAACATAAAAGTCATATCATTTACTCATAAGCTAGTCTAAATAAGTTCTAAGTTCCCCAGATATGAGGAGCATAGAACCTAAAAGCTGCTTCTCCATGTTTGGTTCTGGTTCTAGGGACGATCAGTAAACTAGAGATGGAGGACCTGATTGGTCTGGATGGTTTGTACTGTAATATCAGTGCGAAACCATCACCACAGACCATCCTAAACTGTTAACTTAGCATAGAGTCCTGAAATTGGAGGAAGCCGTTAGCTTAGCATAAAAGGGAAATCAAAAGGAAACTATTAGCCTAGCTTAGCATAGACAGTGAAATCAAATGGAAACTAGTAGCCTAGCTTAGCATAAACAGTGAAATCAAATGGAAACTATTAGCCTAGCTTAGCATAAACAGTGAAATAAAATGGAAACTATTAGCCTAGCTTAGCATAAACAGTGAAATCAAATGGAAACTATAAGCCTAGCTTAGCATAAACAGTGAAATCAAATGGAAACTATTAGCTTAGCTGAGCATAAACAGTGAAATCAAATGGAAACTATTAGCTTAGCTGAGCATAAACAGTGAAATCAAATGGAAACTATTAGCCTAGCTGAGCATAAACAGTGAAATCAAATGGAAACTATTAGCCTAGCTTAGCATAAACGGTGAAATCAAATGGAAACTATTAGCCTAGCTTAGCATATAAAGTGAATTCTGAGGAAATGTTGGAGCATCAGTTTATCTCCAGCTGAGAGGAAGAGGTTAGATAAACTCCTCAGGAAGGCCAGCTCTGCTCTACAGCGTCCCCTGGATCCAGTGCAGGTGCTGGGAAACAGAAGGACTCTGGGTAAAATAACCCAGAGTCCTTACATCATTATTAGGTTTTGTTGGTTTATATAATGTTAGAAATAAATCTTTGTTTGAATCCTTTATGGCTACAAATTAAAAAGAATCAGTAAAACCAAGAGGCATTGTTGCAATGGCACCTCTTCTGTGTTTCCTGCTCTCACTTAGAAAATTATAATTTGGGGGGTAGATTCCATCAGTACAGATGTTTCATTATTTACATTTAACCAGGTTTCTGATAAAAATAGTACATTATGTTCAGTGATCAAGTCATTGATTAGAATCGCCTTGTTTCATAAGGACCTAATGTTTAATAAAGCTAGTTTAAGTGGTTTGATGGGTAACTGAGCTTTCTGACAGGAGATCAACATGAGAATTTGTTTGGATTTAGCTTTTTGTTTTCTACTGCTTATAAGCACTTGGATGGTACGATTTTTGTACAGGGGAGCCGGGCGACTCTTGTCCTGGAGGAGTCTTCTTTGCTTGTAGATCTTTCTCAGCTGGTTGGAAGTAGGAATACAACGGGACAGGGTAAAGTACCGGACCGTTCGGTACACCCTGCACGGGACAATCCGTCCTCCTGTACCGCGGGACTTCGGTACTGCCATTGATTTTGTGCTGGTAATTACGTTACCAAACTGCGGCGCGCTCCCAGACACAGGTGCAACAACCAGCTCGCTGTTCCCCGTTCCAGCAGCTGGTTGGCATAGAGACATGACCTCCTCTCCTCAATGGGCGCATCACGGAGCAGTGAAGAGTGAAATAATGTACACGGGTCGGTTGCGCTTTTTTCGGAAATCAGCCCTGGTGTGAGGCGCTGCTCATATTTCTCCCCGACTTGAGCGCTTTCTGCCCGGGCGGGCTCGAGCATTCAGGGGTGCCGGGTTGCGCTGTGTTCATCTCCTCTTTGCGGTGCGCCGGAGCGCGAAGCAAAGAGGAGATGTGCTGCGCCTCATTCATTGACGCACACTAAAATGCACTTTGAGCAGCGGGCACATTAAGAATATTTATCCGTCATCTGTGTCAGTGTGGTCAGATGCGCTATCGTTTAAAGAACCGATAAAATACAGAAAACACTTTGTGTGTCAACCTTAATCTCAGAGAGACGTACAGCTCGTTTATGTTGTACTCTCACGGCTTTGACCCGCCCACACCTGTAACTGTGGGCAGGTTAAGTTAACTGTGATATTCTGCTTTTGTTCCCACTAAAAAAGCAGCCTATTTCTGCACAAAACACGTACCAAACTGTACCGTGGACCGTGGTCCAGGTACCGAGGTACGGACCGTACCGTGGGCTACCTGTACCGTTGCACCCCTAAATGGAAGTCTGTGTGTTTCATCTCCTTCGTGCTACGCTAACTCCTTCGTTCTTCAGCTGCTGGGCAATGTTTGAATGTTTGTCTTTGTTTAGGAACATTCAGGCCCGTTTGATTTAAATAGCTGAACAGATTAGAGATCAGAAGTCTTTGACCACGTTTGTTCATTTAACACTGGTTTTATGTGAAAAGGTGTTTGGCTCCTGTTGAATTAAATAATTATCATAAGTAATTCGATGCATGTTCAAGCAGAGACAAAATGGAGCCAATTTCCAGTTCTTAACATTTATTTTGAACAGATTAACAAATTGCAGTTTTACAGAGGAATTTGCCCCCGTCGTTCCCCTGTGGTCCAGATTTAAAGAAATCTGACAATTAAATGATCTTCATTTCACAGCTTTATAGAAAACCGGGCCTCTAGGCGTTTCTACTCCCTCCAATCAGAACATTTCCATACAGTGTCTTAGCCATTATTGGCTGTCAGAAAATTATACAGTCATATGGGTGAGACGTCTTTTCTTAAAAGCTCATTCTGAGTTTTATGGTTTTATGGCAACACACTAAATCTACAGACATCCTGTTTTTTCAGCTTGCAATAAAACTCACCCCAGAGTTTTATGACTTAAAAGCTTACCCCCATAAACAATAGTGACAGACATATATTTTACAACCATGCAAACTATATAAACAGACTTTTACCTTCTGAATAATAAAAGTTTAAACCCTATGCAGAATAACACCACACTCCACAGAATGTTTTAAAATTAATATAAAAAACAGGTGTTTTTTTTAAGAATTTGTGCAGCACACGCAACCTTGAGAATTCTTCATTAAATCTTGTTGGCAGAGGCCCGTAGAGATAGATGGGAATGTTAAGTCCATTTATTGAATTTTAAAACAATATTTAAAACAATATTTAACAAATAGTAAACAAAGTTGAGGTAGAAGAATTAGATAAACGATATTTAACAAATATAAAAAACATTTGAGGTAGAACAAGTAAAAAAGGAATTCATTGCTGAAAAACTGCGTAATTAAAATTATGAAAATAAATATTTAAGCATGCAGGAAATAATTACACTATTGCACACAGTAGAAACAAGTACGCAGTTTAATAAAGTGCACAGTTTGCAATAATGCTGGGAAAAAACTATAGGCGAACACAGAAGCCACTGATTGGCCGAAACAGATACACGTAAAAAAATGAATATCGTCCATAACGGGTTTGGCCTACTTGTGCACTTTAGCCTCAGATAACCTTTACAACTAACATCAAATCTACTAGTGGACTAGTTTACACTAACTATGTTGTCAACCAGGTCTCAGCTCTCAGCAGGGTTGGATCGTAACGGAATACATGTACCGGCGTTACGTGTTTAGAATACTAATTATGAGTAACTGTATTCTGTTACAGTTACTTTTTGTGTGTAAATTCTTTTTGTTGAATTTTCCTTTTAACAAACAGTAAAACAGAGCAAAAGAACAACCCCCATAACCCACTGCACCAGTGTATCATGAACAATGAGAATATTGTAAATTAAATTCAAAAAAGGAAAAGATGGAAGAAGAAAAAAGGCCTATCTTTACAATTACGAAGTCATGACATCAGAGTCCATTTCTTTGATAGTTCGGAGGACTGGTTGCCACACAGTATCAATTATTTTTGTATATTGCCCTGTATAGAGTAACAGATTTGTTCCAGAGTTAGATGTTGAGTCAAATCATTAACCCAATGGTTAAATGTGGGTGGAGATTTGTCCTTCCATTTCCTAAGAATAAGTCGCCTGGCCAAAAGAGTTGCAAAAGCTATTACTGTTTTACCAGCAGTGTTCAAACCTAATCTGGGTGCTTTTAACCCAAAAAGTATTGAAATTGAGGACGGCTCAATGTGGGTTTTTAATACTTTGGAGATAAACATAAAAACAGACATTTCCAAAATTCAGTTAATTTTGGGCAGCTCCAAAACATAAGCGATAAAGTACCGGATACTGTGCGGCAACGATCACATATATCATCGACGTTGGGCTGTCCAATGTAAGCGATGGACCACTTCAAACTGTATAACTCTTTGTCTTTGACAAATTGAGGATGAATGTATACCATCAATAGCAGCCTGCCACATCTCATCCGTCATTTTGATGTCAAGTTCCTCTTCCCATTTTGATTTGAATAAATCTAGAGGTTTTAAATGATCAGAACGAAGTAATGAATAGATTTTGCCAATAGTCTCTTTAGACCAAGGAGGCATTGTACAAATTTATTCTAAAAGGGACTCTGCTGGAAGTGATGGAAAACATTTCAAATGAGATGAGACAAAGCTGCGGAGTTGGAGATATCTAAAAAAGTGCGTTGGACGGATGCTAAATTGTTTCACCAGATAATCAAATGTCACCAAGGTGCCATCCAGGTATACATGTTTAACACTTTCACCCCACAGGAGGCCCAAATGTTAAAGGCATTACCTGTTATAGAAAGGCTCAAACATATTATTCTTAATTAAGGGAGCATCTTTACACACATCGGTCAGAGAGAAAGTGCGTTGAAATTGGGACCATATTTTTAAGGAATGTTTAACAATTGGGTTATCACAATATACAGATAAAGGTTCTGAAAAATGCAGCTTAGAACAAGCTAAGGCATGTAATGAAACAAGTGAGCATGATGCATGTTCAGGTTGTAACCACTTTGGACCACGGTCCCCCTGAGATAAATTAATCCAGTGTAATACATATTTAATATTAGCAGACCAATAATAATGATGAAAGTTGGGGAGAGGTAGCCCACCATGTTGACGGTGCCGTTGTAGCATTTCATTGCTTATTCAGGGAGTCTTGTTATTCCATAGAAAAGTAAATATGAGTTTGTTTATAAAGGAGAAGAAAGATTTTGTCAGGATTGGAATACATTGAAAAAGAAACAAAAAAATGTGGCACAATATTCATTTTTACAATATTTATTCTACCCCCTAAAGATAATGGTAGCAAATTCCAACAGTCCAGGTCTTTTTTTAAATTATTTAAAAGTGGGGAGATTAGCATCATAAAGATCCTTAAATCTCTGAGTCACCCAAATATTAAATTTTATTTGAGTGGCATAAATTCACTTTTCTGTATATTTTATATCCCGACATTTTACCATATAAATGAAACGGATTAAGTGCTTTTAGTAAACTGGCACACGGATCAGTATAAAAGCATATAATGAGACTTTGTTTTCAATGGCATTTCTTACTCTTCCTTTTATATCAGCGTTAGATCTAAGTGCTATGGCCAGGGGTTCAATTGTTAGAGCAAAAAAGAAGTGGGGACAATGGGCAGCCTCGTCTAGTGCCGCGCTGGAGCTGAAAGAATTTTGAAATATTATTATTTGTGCGCACTGCTGCTAAAGGTAGCGAATAGAGGATTTCAATCCAGCGGACGAATTTCTGTCCTACAGTTACTATTGTTAAACATGGTATTCAGAATACAGTTACTTTCCTAATACTATTGGAATACTTGTGTGTTTTTCTACTTTCCACCGAAAAGATGAAGAGAAAATGTGTGTCTCTGCGTTGTGCAGAATATCCCATAATAGCCCTAAAGAATAGAGATCCTCTGGAGCCACAACAGCAGCCAAATAAACCTGCTAGCAGTGAAGGAGATGATGCGTTCAATGACACTCTGTAACAGTTCTTTTTTCTCAAGTGATGCTAGATTTCATTCGAGCCTTCCTGACAAAAGCCCGACTAAAGCCATGGTGGTTAAAACGGGGAAAAGATCAAATCTGGCATCACTAGTCATAGAGTCGCACCGCTTATGTTTCTGTAATGTATGCAGGAAAACTGCAGTGATTGCTGGAGCAGCTGGAATTCTGTACTAATGAATGAAGCCACATATTAATACCTAAAATATTTTTGCAAAGGTTAGTTGCAAATGTTAGGTAAATTATGTTGGGTAAATCCTTACATTTTTGTGTAAACTTTTGCTGGCGGGTCTCAAGCTACGCTGCACATCCACAATGTCAACATAAAACATAAAGCATCCAGCTGGCCAGCATTTCAAGATATGTGAAAGTCGCAAAAACATTAAGATTACATTACTGTTTATTGCTGTACAAATATGTACATAGCTCAGAGTCTCCTATCTGCATTTTTTTATTGTTTTCAGTTGTGACTTTCAGAATAGCGAAAGCTGCTCCGTGTACAAAGTTATCCTTGTGACAAAAAGTTACCTGATTTAAAGCATTCTGTAAGAAACGGACAGGTTTTTTGTTATTCCTCATTTTGGGAGGATTTATATTTCTGCCATCGATATTCATAACCAAAAAAAAACACATGATTGGGACATCATGTGTTTTTTTTCTCATCCTATATATATATATATATATATAAATATAAATAATTGGGGCAACAAAATGTGATATTTTTTGCCATGGTTCTGATTACAAATACAGAAATTTGACTACTTTTTCTGGTAACAAAACAAGATTATTTTAGCCAAAGTCAAACAGATTAACATGAGTCTATTGTGCTATTTTTAATGGTTTAAAAATGTGGGTGTCGACTTGATGAAATTGAAAAATGTTTTTCTTCCTGAAGATGGACCATGTGAGAACTACTGCACCATCCACAATATTAATAATATTCATCATGATTCATCATATTCATTATGTTTAATGCTGATGAAACTGTGTAAATTCCCCTCACAGTTTGTACAGCTAATTAATACGGTTCTCTTGATACAAGGAATAACGTTAGCTAACTTAGCATTAGCTTAACACAGACGTATGTAGCCTAGCTAGCTAGGACTTCACTTACCTCTCATTCCTCGCTTTGCTTTTTCCCGGAGAATAACTTTCTTATATCCATCTAGGAGTTACAGTTTGAGTCAAATCAAAATAATATATTTAACAAGTTGTTGTCGGCTAACATTACCTACCACACGCAGTGATTCTCTCTGGCGCCATCTCTTGACTTGGAGTTTACACAGAGGCATTGGAGTTTCCCATGAATAAGAGAGTAAACGTGAATCAATTATTATATTAATTATCCATGTGTGCATAGTTTATGTGGAGTAAACACAGTAGCAATGGATGACCATAGGCTAACATATGCGGCTGCAGTCTATGTAGACTTAAAGATCTGCAGATCTATACTGGGGCACTGCAGATCTACACTGGGGCACTGCAGATCTACACTGGGGCACTACAGATCTACACTGGGGCACTGCAGATCTATACTGGGGCACTGCAGATCTATACTGGGGCACTACAGATCTATACTGGGGCACTGCGGATCTACACTGGGGCACTGCAGATCTATACTGGGGCACTACAGATCTACACTGGGGCACTGCAGATCTATACTGGGGCACTACAGATCTATACTGGGGCACTGCAGATCTACACTGGGGCACTGCAGATCTATACTGGGGCACTGCGGATCTACACTGGGGCACTGCAGATCTATACTGGGGCACTACAGATCTATACTGGGGCACTGCAGATCTACACTGGGGCACTGCAGATCTACACTGGGGCACTGCAGATCTACACTGGGGCACTGCAGATCTATACTGGGGCACTGCAGATCTATACTGGGGCACTACAGATCTACACTGGGGCACTACGGATCTATACTGGGGCACTGCAGATCTATACTGGGGCACTGCAGATCTACACTGGGGCACTGCAGATCTATACTGGGGCACTGCAGATCTACACTGGGGCACTGCAGATCTATACTGGGGCACTGCAGATCTATACTGGGGCACTGCAGATCTATACTGGGGCACTACAGATCTACACTGGGGCACTACAGATCTATACTGGGGCACTGCGGATCTATACTGGGGCACTGCAGATCTATACTGGGGCACTGCAGATCTACACTGGGGCACTGCAGATCTACACTGGGGCACTACAGATCTATACTGGGGCACTGCAGATCTATACTGGGGCACTGCAGATCTATACTGGGGCACTGCAGATCTACACTGGGGCACTACAGATCTACACTGGGGCACTGCAGATCTACACTGGGGCACTGCAGATCTACACTGGGGCACTGCAGATCTACACTGGGGCACTGCAGATCTATACTGGGGCACTGCAGATCTACACTGGGGCACTGCAGATCTACACTGGGGCACTACAGATCTACACTGGGGCACTGATCTACATGGGGCACTGCAGATCTACACTGGGGCACTGCAGATCTATACTGGGGCACTGCAGATCTACACTGGGGCACTGCAGATCTATACTGGGGCACTGCAGATCTACACTGGGGCACTGCAGATCTATACTGGGGCACTGCAGATCTACACTGGGGCACTGCAGATCTATACTGGGGCACTGCAGATCTATACTGGGGCACTACGGATCTACACTGGGGCACTACGGATCTACACTGGGGCACTGTAGATCTACACTGGGGCACTACGGATCTACACTGGGGCACTACGGATCTACACTGGGGCACTGTAGATCTACACTGGGGCACTGCGGATCTATACTGGGGCACTGCAGATCTATACTGGGGCACTGCAGATCTATACTGGGGCACTGCAGATCTATACTGGGGCACTGCAGATCTACACTGGGGCACTGTAGATCTACACTGGGGCACTGCGGATCTATACTGGGGCACTGCGGATCTATACTGGGGCACTGCAGATCTATACTGGGGCACTGCAGATCTATACTGGGGCACTGCAGATCTACACTGGGGCACGTATCCCAGTGTAGATCTGTGGCGGCGCTGCTGGTTCAGTCCCTGTAGATTTCTACTTGTCTGTAGATCCTGCGTGTAAAACAAGCTTCTGTTTATTTGGGTGTCGATTTATGATTGTCAAAATGTTTTCATTGATTTAATTCACTGTATCTTGGGGACAACTGACCACATTGGTGTTGTGGCTACAGGAATTTTTTATCCATTTTATTGAGCCATCATGGAAAATCAAAACCTTTGCGAGGTTCTTCCTTACTTTCTCTAATGATTTATTGTAGCTGGATTCCTGGTTGTAACCTTGGCTGGCTGCTGGGGCTTCGTCATGAGTCGGGGAGCTGAGAGCTGCAAATCTGTTTTTCCAATGCGTCCCGTCTCAGGGACAGTCTATAAACGTTTTTCCAGCCTATCAGCGTAATTCCAGAGGCTGGGTTACATGAATTAATTCAGAGAAAAACTAAAAGGGGAGAATAAGGTGGAAAAGCAGAGAAATCAGGAGAAAGATGCTCAGCAGTCAGCAAGCGTAGGAGTCTGAAGCCGTGTCTCTTGATGTTTCTTTCAGCACCAACCTGTTATGGCTCCACACTACGTTTGCCTTCATGTATCTGCTGCTGACCGTCTACAGCATGAGGAGACACACATCTAAGATGCACTACAAGGAGGATGATTTGGTAGGAGAACAGATCCAAACGCTGCAGACCAGAATCTGCTTCCAGTTGGTTTCTCTGAAGCGTCTCATTCTGTCACCGCTTTTATTCTGTGCATTAAACCCAGGGTTCTGTCTTGCAGGTGAAACGCACTTTATTCATTAACGGCATCTCCAAGTATGCTGAGGAGAGTCAAATCAAGCAGCACTTTGAGTATGTTCCTGTATAATCAGTGACTCTGCCGACGGTTCAGAGCAGCTGGACGCTTTAACTTTGTTCATGTTGGTCTGCAGGCAGGCGTACGAGAACTGTGTGGTTCTGGAGGCCCGCATTTGTTATAACGTGGCCAAACTGATGGCTCTGAGCGCTGAAAGGTGAGTCGGGGGCTGTCCTGGGTCGCTGACCTCCCCTCCATGTTGTCTGACCGTTCAGGACTCCAGAATATTTGATTGGTCCGACTGCAGGAAGAAGACGGAGCGCAGCAGGAAGTTCTTCACTGACCTGATGGCGAAGGAGCACGTTCCCACCATGATTAACCCCAAACCCTGCGGACACCTCTGCTGCTGCGCCATCGCTGGATGCGAGGAGGTGATACCTGGGGGTCAGTATCTGCGGGGGGTGGGGATCAGAGCTGTTCACACCTTCGTTGTTTCCCCACAGGAAGAGGCTGTGAGCTACTACACCAAGAGGGAGGCGAAGCTGAAAGAGGAGTACAGAAAGGAAAAAGAAAAGGTCCACACCAAACCTCTGGGCATGGCCTTCGTCACCTTCCAGAACGAGGCCATGACCGCCATGTAAGAGTCATCACAGTTCTCAGATATAAAATCATTTTTATCACCTTTATAGTTATATAAACATCTCTCACCTTATAACTCCTCCCCATTCCACTCCATGACTCCACCCCTTCTCTCTGTGGCCCCGCCCCTTCCTCTATAGAATCCTGAAGGACTTCAACGCCTGTCAGTTTCAGGGTTGTCGTTGCCGCCAGGAGCCGTGTTCCTCCCAGTTCAGCGACGTCCTCCACGTCCACAACTGGAGCGTGACGTACGCCCCCGACCCACAGAACGTTCGCTGGTGTGTGCACAGGCTCCGCCCACCCCATAAATGGACGCGGCGCCGCGAAGCTGCTGGCTAATATATGTCGTTCTTCCCTCCTGCAGGGAGCATCTGTCGCTGGGCGGGATCTCCTGGTGGATCCGCTGCTTCATCATCAACTGCATCCTCTTCCTTCTGCTCTTCTTCCTCACGACGCCGGCCATCATCATCTCCACCATGGACAAGTTCAACGTCACTAAGCCTGTGGAGTATCTGAACGTAAGGAGGAGAGTCCCGTCTTTCTACGTTCTGGTTTGGTTCTGGTTCTGACTCTCTGTCTGTGTTCTGAACAGAACCCTATAGTCACTCAGTTCTTCCCCACCCTGCTGCTCTGGGCGTTCTCCGCCCTGCTGCCCACCATCGTCTATTATTCTGCCTTCTTTGAAGCTCACTGGACCAGGTAGCGCTGCTTGGTCACACCTGTAACAGTCCGCTGCTCTGGTAGCGGATTGTGAGAAGTCATGTCCGGATCACGTCTCTGTTCCTGCAGGTCTGGAGAAAACAGGACCACCATGCACAAATGCTACACCTTCCTGATCTTCATGGTTCTGCTGCTGCCTTCACTCGGACTCAGCAGGTGGGAAACGACGGTTTCTAGCTGCGGCGTCTGTCCATCTCTGCCGTCACTAAATGTCTTCCCTCTGTTTCAGTCTGGATGTTTTCTTTCGCTGGCTGTTTGATAAGAAGTTCCTGGCTGATGCCAAGATCCGGTTTGAGTAAGTCAACTTTGACCGTCTCAGCTGTAAAAACTGCTTTCCACCAGGGGGCGAACTGCTTCAGCAGAACCCTGAAGACGTTGTGGTACCAGGTCCAAATGGTTCCGTTAAACCATTAGTTCTGCCCAGATCTCCTCAGGTGGACCGAGTTTACGAGAACTCACCTTTAGGAAAATATCTCTGAACTCAGGAAGACTTAAGGTCAAAGGTCAAGGTCTGTTTTATGGTCTGTTTTTGATCATCTGTGTTTATTTTAGTTCAAACTGTGACATGTTTGAAAATGATATAGTCGTCTTACAATCTGAAGGTTGTAGGTTCCATTCCCCTTAACAATGCACCGAACCACAAGTCATCTCCTGATGTCTGATTGGATGAAAACTCAGATCTTCTACCTGCCGAGCAGCTTCTCCAGGTTTCCTCTGGTGTTCAGATGTTTTCATCTTTCGTGATGAGCTACCAGTTCTAGTTTCCCCTTTAAAAAAAAAAAGGTCAGGAGTTTGTCTAGAATGCTCCAGAGCAACATTACCTCCATGTTGGCCACATTAAAGATGATTTTAAACCTAAATCTGAATACTGTAGGAATTATCTGAACACCCAGAGTAGGAGAAACACTCAGTGAAAAGAGTCGGATGTCGATGCTCGTTGAGGATAGATTATATTAAAAATGTACGCTTGTTGTTTCATTTTAAAAGAGTAGGTCCTGTCTAAGCCATGTTTCATTCAGAATCCACAATCCTGACCCTTTAGCTAACGGTCAGATCCTGGAGCGGCTCCTGAACTATAAGACATGGAACTTATATCGGTCATGAATAAGGCTCAACCAGATCAGAGCTAAGAATTTGGGCCATTTTAAACCAACTGAATAAGTGTTACTGATGGAGACTTTATTAGAACCGAGACGAAGAGCAAAGCTTTAAGACCAGAAAGTAAATCAAATGAAAACGACCCAAGTGGAAGAACCAGGAACAGACGGATCACTGAGTTAAAGACGAGGTCTTTAAAACAAGCGTTCGCCCAACCAACCAACCAATCAGCAACAACCTGTTAGTCTGGGTGTTCAGACCGCATCAAAACCTGGAACAACGTATGCAGAGACTATGAGATCAATCAGACGACAAACCTGCTGTAAGAGAAAGTAAAAAATCAGACCTAGACTAGACTTTAGAACGAAGACTTGGACCAAATGAGGTCCAGACTAAACAAAGTTACATAAATCAGAGTCTGAAGGATTTAGGACCAAATCTGAACGAGACCAAAAACCTTGAAACTTCTCAACTTGTTCTATCAGATCTCCAGAATTTAACGACCAAACTGGACCAAACTACCAGAACCTGCACACTGCTTTGGTTCATCAGAAGCTCAAACAGAAACATGACGTTGGATTCAGAGCTTTTGGTTTATTTTCAATCTTTCTGATGATCACATAAGAAAAAAACATGTTCTCCTCAGGTGCGTCTTCTTACCAGATAACGGAGCGTTCTTCGTCAACTACGTCATCGCCTCCGCCTTCATCGGTAACGCCATGGACCTGCTCAGGATCCCCGGTCTGCTCATGTACATGATCCGGCTCTGCCTGGCTCGCTCGGCCGCCGACCGCCGCAACGTGAAGAGGGTGAGGACGGAGACGGCGCCGGACGCCACGTTCTGAAATGTCCTCTCTGACTGAACCTCTGTGGTCTCTGCAGCATCAGGCCTACGAGTTCCAGTTCGGCGCCGCCTACGCCTGGATGATGAACGTCTTCACGGTGGTGATGGCCTACAGCATCACCTGCCCCATCATCGTCCCCTTCGGTCGGTACACGCCCGCTGCCATCAGCAAATGGCTACCTGAACGGGTGCACTAACCTCAGCTGTTCCTGCAGGTCTCATGTACATGCTGCTGAAACACCTGGTGGACAGGTACAACATGTACTACGCTTACCTGCCGTCCAAACTGGACAAGAAGATCCACTCAGCCGCGGTGACTCAGGTGGTGGCCGCGCCCATCCTCTGCCTCTTCTGGCTGCTGTTCTTCTCCACTGTTCGCACAGGTGAGCAATGCTGCTTCTGGACACACAGGATGACCTCATATGCAGGTAGGAACCAGGTGAGACAGCAGACAGGTGAGGCACAGGTGTTTCTGTGTTGTAACTGAGCTCCATGACTCCAGGCTTTGAGACGGCCACCTCCTTGTTCACTCTGGTGGTTCTGGTCGTCACCATCGTGGTCTGTCTGTCACACGTCTGCTTTGGACACTTCAAGTACCTGAGCGCCCACAACTACAAGGTGAGGCTGTCGGTGCAGGTGTGTTTACCGGCTGCTGATTGGTCGGTCGGTCGTCTCACTCCGAGTTTGTCTGATTCAGATCGACACGAAGGACAGCGACGTGGAGGCTGTGAAGAACGGACGACCCTCTCGGCCGTCGTCCTCTCCCACCGCCAAATCTCAGGTGAGTCTCGCTGCTCCGACTGCGACCCTGTAGCTCAGGTGATGGGCGTAGGTTCTCAACCCGTCCGGTTCTGTGTGTCCAGCAGCAGCAGCCGGCGCCGCAGCAGCAGATGTACATCGCCCAGGTCCTCCAGGACCCAAACTCAGACGAGCCGGGCGGCGCCAGCAGCGAGGAGGACCGCGGCTCGTCGCAGGACGAGGAGATGCTGAACGGAGGAAACGGCATCAACGAGGCGGATTTCCAGTCGGGGGAGGACAGTCTGATCGCCAACGAGGTCCACCAGTAGCTGGAGGCGGAGCTAGAGGGAGGGGCGGAGCTAGCCACACCACAGCTACCAATAAAGCTAACTGGAGGTTCAGTGTTCGCACTCAGACAGTAGTGTGGCTAGGTTAGCCCGCCCCCCTCAGCCTGAAGACTTGACCCTGACCTTTGATGCCGGCGCCGGATCGCCACCATCCAGCCACTGTACATACCCACCAACCGTTGTTCGCATTCCGGGTGAGGGTGGGGTTCACCTCGCCGCTGGGCCGGTCTCCGTTTGTTCGCACTCGTGTCTTGTTCCCTGATGATTCCTGATCCGCTGGAGGTCGTCAGGACTCAACCTTTTCCCCGTCGTCGGACGAGCGCGTCAGACCGCCCGACGTAGCCGTAGAAGTCTCGCTTTTCGCAGAAACGCCCCTCCATCCTCCGACGTCTGCTCTGCACAGCTTCTACGGATTTGATTTGCTGTCCCCCCCCCCGCCAAGCTTCTCGCTGCATGTTGTTGGTGATGTCGCCACCTAGGGGCGACGTCGCTCATCGCAGGAACAAACCCGGATGTTCGTGAGACGAGCTGCTGGTTCCTGAACCGACAGAACTCGGCCCGCGGACCCTTTCCCCTCCGGATTTCTTTCACCTGGACTACCTTAAGTTGTGACGACGTTGTGGGACGTCGGCGTAGCTTAGCAATCCGACTCCTTCTGAGACGTTTGGACTCCTCCGGCAGCAGCAGAGAGCTCGGATGTCTGGAAACACGGAAGAGCAGTGCTTTTCGTCCGGACCGGACCGGTGCCGGAAGCTGTTCGGACTCTTGCAAGAAACGTTTTCTGTCTTTTCTGTTGTGAAGCGTGTGTGTGTGTGGCTGATTGTTCTCCAGCGTTTATTTCATGCGTCTCCAGGTATCAGAACCACCCCGTGGTTCTGATACCGACCCGTCCTGTCGGGTTCTGTTCAGCGATCGGCACGGATCGGATCCTCCCGATCGATCCGTGCCGAGAACCTGCAGCGTCGGTGTCTGTGTGGTTGCATCACCTCGGCCCTGATTGTTCGCACAGGAGGCGGAACCGGGTCAGAATGTGAAGTTCCTCGTTCCGCTCAGAACTTCCAGAACCTTCTGGTTCCAGATGTTGCACTGAACGCTTCCGGGTCTCATATGGATCCGATTGGAGACGAGTCTGAAGTTCTGGTTCTGGACCGGTCTGACTGGTTCTGGTTCCGGACCGGTTCTGGTTCCGGACCGGTCTGACTGGTTCTGGTTCCGGACCGGTCTGACTGGTTCTGGTTCCGGACCGGTTCTGGTTCTGGACCGGTCTGACTGGTTCTGGTTCTGGACCAGTCCGCTTGGTTCTGGTTCTGGTTCTGGACCAGTCCGCCTGCTTCTGGTTCCGGACCGGTCCGCCTGGTTCTGGTTCCGGACCGGTCTGACTGGTTCTGGTACCGGACCGGTCTGACTGGTTCTGGTTCTGGACCAGTCTGACTGGTTCTGGACCGGTCTGACTGGTTCTGGACCGGTCTGACTGGTTCTGGTACCGGACCGGTCTGACTGGTTCTGGTTCCGGACCGGTCTGACTGGTTCTGGTTCTGGTTCTGGACCGGTCCGCCTGGTTCTGGTTCCGGACCGGTCTGACTGGTTCTGGTACCGGACCGGTCTGACTGGTTCTGGTTCTGGACCAGTCTGACTGGTTCTGGACCGGTCTGACTGGTTCTGGACCGGTCTGACTGTTCTGGTTCCGGACCGCTGACTGGTTCTGGTACCGGACCGGTCTGACTGGTTCTGGTTCTGGACCAGTTGACTGGTCTGGACCGGTCTGACTGTTCCGGACGTCACGTTCTGGTCCGGACGGTCTGACTGTTCTGGTTCCGGACCGGTCTGACTGGTTCTGGTACCGGACCGGTCTGACTGGTTCTGGTTCTGGACCAGTCTGACTGGTTCTGGACCGGTCTGACTGGTTCTGGACCGGTCTGACTGGTTCTGGTACCGGACCGGTCTGACTGGTTCTGGTTCCGGACCGGTCTGACTGGTTCTGGTTCCGGACCAGTCCGCCTGGTTCTGGTTCTGGTTCTGGACCGGTCCGCCTGGTTCTGGTTCTGAGCTGAACCGGGCTCTGTGATATTTTTGTACCTTATTTGAACAGAAGAAGAAGAAGCTGTGACTCTTTCTGCTTTTTTCTTTGTTTTTTTTTTAACGGGTTGCTGAAGCGACTGCAGGAAGTGACATCACGACGATGATGATGATGGTGTAAATATCCACGGACTGCAGCAGCGCTTCATGCTTTATTTATTGCTGTGACTATTTATTTACCAGATGTACAGTGAACCTTTGTCCTATTTATGTTCCATGATCAATAAAGAAGCTGGATCCCATCTGGTCCGTCTCTGGTTCTGGACAACAACTCAGGGTCCGTTTGGATCAGTGACAGAACCATGTGTGTTTCCCATCCAGAACCCGCCCAGAACCTTTGGGCCTTTAGACGCACTGAGTATTCATGCTGCTGCAGGCGGGACGCACGGCCCGGTCCAGTTTGGTGTTTCATAGCAACTGATCCGGTTAGAACTGGGTCAGAATGTTCTGGTCTGAATCGTCTCCATAACTGTTTGACCCGGTATCGGGTCGACCGGACCGATCCAGAAACATGGAGGTTCTGGTTCTGCTGATCTGCTGGGAATGAAGGAGTCAGGAGAACCGTTCAGTGTTATCTATGAGTGGACCAGAACCAGAGGAGCGGTTCTGTAATCATGGTCCCATCAGGAAATATGAGGTCAAAGGTCGTACGGCTCGGAGCAGCGGCCGTCTCTGATTGGACGAGCTTCAGCCTCTTTAACCAACAGAAATCCGTTTTTTATTTCAGCACTAGGCCTGCTGTTTGGGTCGCTCTGAGGCAAGAACAGAACCAGAACCGGCTTCTAGATCTTCTGTTCCAGCAGAAACTAGAATAAGGATTCGCTCACAGTAAACACTACTGGTTCTGATGGGTCGGGTCCAGTCGATCACAGTCCAGAACAATTTTCCTATAGTTTTAATTTGAAGATGGAAACAGGAGTTCTACCAAAGGAAGGCCCGGTTCCGGTCCATGAAAGGCTGAGCTCTGAAGGTTCTGACAAAAGGAACTGGAGTTGGACCCGTTGGACCGGTCGGTTCTGTCCCACAGGCTGGGACAACAGGAAGGTTTGGGCTCTGAATATTTATGAATAATTAATGGGAATCATTAATAGTAGTAATAAGTTTGGAAAATAAAACCCAAATATGAACAGATACAGGAAGGACACATGGATGTGGCTTTTCAAAATAAGAGTGACGGGCGCCATCTTTTTCTCCTGAATCAGGAAGTTGATTTACAGCAACAGGAAATGGTTGTGGTGCTTTATGCAAACACTTCTGAGGGAATAAATACAAATAAAACGTGAGGGAACAGGTTTAGGGTTCCAACAGCAGCGGGGAAGAAAAGGTTCTTACGGTGAGAGGTTCTGGTTCTGGTCCGAATGGTCCAGCGTTGTAGCAATATTGTGGTAATATTAGCATCAAGCATACCAATGCCACCATCCGCTTTAATCCCTGTAGTAAAACCTAAAGATCCCTAAAACCTACAGTTCTAAGTACCGTACTGACCCGCTTATAGGACGAGGTTTTTTATTGTTAAACCATGTTGGTTCATCTTCTGTCCTATATTCAGATTAATACGACACGTAGTATAACCCCAAATCATAAACCGCTGATACAGTGGGAAACGTAGCAAAAGAAAGAAGTGATTTCTACATTTATTTAGACGTTATTGCAGACAGCCTGAGAAACAGACCACAGTGTGTCTAACCAGGAGCACCACAGGGTACTGTACTCTCACCATTCCTTTTCACTCCGTACACCTCAGACTTCCAGTATAAGACAGAAACCTTTCATCTGCAGAAATACTCAGACGATTCTGTTATTGTCGGGTGGATCAGAGATGGAGAAGAAGCTGAATACACAGAGCTCGTGGAGAGATTTGTGGCATGGTGTGGAAACAATCATCTTACCTTGAATGTGAACGAAACAAAGGAGATGGTTGTAGATTTCAGAAGAAACAGGAGTAAGTCAAAGACTGTCTCTATCATGGGAGAAGAAGTGGAGGTGGTTGAGAAGTACAGATACCTCAGAGTTCACCTGGACAACAGACTGGATGGAGAATCAACAGTGAAGCGTCTAAAAGAAGGGACAGAGCAGAATGGACTTTCTGAGGAAGCTGAGGTTCTTCTACAGTCTGTGGTGGAGAGTTTTATCTGTGCATCCATCATCTGTTGGGGTAACAGCATCAGAGCCAGGGACATAAAACGGCTCAATAACCTGATAAAGAAGGCTGGTTCTGATCTGGTTCTGTTCTGGTTCTGATCTGGTTCTGATCCGGTTCTGTTCCGGTTCTGATCTGGTTCTGATCTGGTTCTGATCTGGTTCTTATCCGGTTCTGATCTGGTTCTGTTCTGGTTCTGTTCTAGGGCCCCCAAACCATCAGGGCCCCCAAACCATCAGGGTCTCCTACAGATGGTTACATTCAAAACAGGCTATAGATCTACATCTTTATTTATTAAGAATGTCAGAATATTTTTAAATGAGCTTAAAATAAGATTAAATTAAGTTTACCTTCTAGGTAATTATTATTTAATTAAAGTTGTATTTTTATTTGAATTAATTATAATGTACCCCTCCTCTAAGGATAGACTGCATAGATGGATGGATAAATTACAATTTTATTAAAATAAATACAATTAATAAATAAAATTTGTTTTTAAATAATTTAGTTTTTTCCTACATTTAAAATTAAATAATTGCTTTTTAATTTATTTTTTGACATTTAACTCAGGAAATAATAACCAATTAGTGGTTCCCCTATAGACGTTTGGACCGGTGTTCTGATGGAGAACAGAAGGAGAACTGTCTGGTTTCATGGCAGGAGAGAAGCCGCTCCGCCAGCAGGAGGCGCTGTGCTCTGACTCTGAACAGGAAGTAGCCTCGTTAGCATGCCGCTAGCTGTGCTGCTAGCTCCCGGAGGATGTCTACGGCGTCCAAGGTGGTTCTGACGGTCTCTGTGGTTCTGACTCTGAGCACGGTGGCCGGGGTCCACCTGAAGCAGTCCTGGGACCGAGAGGTAAGCCGACCGGAACCAGAACCGGACTGGACTGCTAGTTAGGAACTGGTTCGATTCGTTAAGTATCGGAACCGGGTGGATTTGGACTCCGCCTGAAACCGACCGGTGGGTTCCAGAACCGGGTCAAACCCCGAGGAGGATCCGGCCAGCAGGACAGAACCCCGGTCCGGTTCACACGTCCGAACCCAAGGAGAACCTCCAGGTTCTGACGGGTTATGTAAGGACAAGGTCAGAGGTCATGACTCTGATCCAGCATGGACTGAGGTTAGCAGCGCTGGACCCGTCCAGAACCAGAACACGGTGGTGAAGGAATGATAATGTTGGTCCAGTTTAATGAGGAACGGGTCAGAACATCCAGACCGCCTGGTTCTGGTTCTGCACATAAGATGGAAAGTTCTAGAATCAGAATCTCTCCTGTTTGTGAGATTGGATCAGAACCAGGATCGAACCGGGTCGCTGACGGTAACAAGTTCTGATGACAAAACCAGAACATTCTGATCCAGATCCTGTCAGGATCCAGAACCGCAGCCGGTTAGAACTGGTTCTGGGTCGCCCAACATGGGTCAGTTTAGCGTTTAAAAGGTTCTGAGGGATCGTCTGACAGGACAGAACCTTCAGAACCGGGCCTGGCCCATAAGCAGGTCTACAGCTAAGTGTTCCCATGGGGCCGGTCCGGTTTCAGGTTCCACAGAACCAGCAGAACCTTACACAGGCTGGTTCTGTTTGTGGCCCGGTCCACTCTGAGCGGTTCTGGTTCTGTCCCGGTCCATTCTGAGTGGTTCTGGTTCTGTCCCGGTCCACTCTGAGCGGTTCTGGTTCCGTCCCGGTCCATTCTGAGCGGTTGTGGTTCCGTCCCGGTCCATTCTGAGCAAGGCAAGGCAATTTTATTTCTATAGCACACTTTCAACACAAGGTAATTCAAGGTGCTTTACATGATTCAGTGATAATGAAACCACATGATTACAAAGCATATAGGTTTAACAGTAAGAAAAGATATTGTAAGGAACAAATCCACGTAATTAATACACAATCACTTAAAAATAAAGCTAAAAGATAGAATAAAATATAGAAATTAAAACGACAACAATAAAATAATATAAAGATCAAATGTTTATCAAATGAGCGGTTCTGGTTCCGTCCCGGTCCAATCTGAGCGGTTCTGGTTCCATCCCGGTCCATTCTGAGCGGTTCTGGTTGTTCTGGTTCCATCCCGGTCCACTCTGAGCGGTTCTGGTTGTTCTGGTTCCGTCCCGGTCCACTCTGAGCGGTTCTGGTTCTGTCCCGGTCCATCCTGAGCGGTTCTGGTTCCGTCCCGGTCCACTCTGAGCGGTTCTGGTTCCGTCCCGGTCCACTCTGAGCGGTTCTGGTTCTGTCCCGGTCCATTCTGAGCGGTTCTGGTTCTGTCCCGGTCCACTCTGAGCGGTTCTGGTTCCGTCCCGGTCCATTCTGAGCGGTTCTGGTTCCGTCCCGGTCCATTCTGAGCGGTTCTGGTTCCGTCCCGGTCCATTCTGAGTGGTTCTGGTTCTGTCCCGGTCCACTCTGAGCGGTTCTGGTTCCGTCCCGGTCCATTCTGAGTGGTTCTGGTTCCGTCCCGGTCCATTCTGAGTGGTTCTGGTTCTGTCCCGGTCCACTCTGAGCGGTTCTGGTTCCGTCCCGGTCCATTCTGAGCGGTTGTGGTTCCGTCCCGGTCCATTCTGAGCGGTTCTGGTTCCGTCCCGGTCCAATCTGAGCGGTTCTGGTTCCATCCCGGTCCACTCTGAGCGGTTCTGGTTCTGGTTCCGTCCCGGTCCACTCTGAGCGGTTCTGGTTCCGTCCCGGTCCACTCTGAGCGGTTCTGGTTCTGTCCCGGTCCATTCTGAGCGGTTCTGGTTCCGTCCCGGTCCATTCTGAGCGGTTCTGGTTCTGTCCCGGTCCATTCTGAGCGGTTCTGGTTCCGTCCCGGTCCATTCTGAGCGGTTCTGGTTCTGTCCCGGTCCACTCTGAGCGGTTCTGGTTCCGTCCCGGTCCACTCTGAGCGGTTCTGGTTCCGTCCCGGTCCATTCTGAGCGGTTCTGGTTCCGTCCCGGTCCACTCTGAGCGGTTCTGGTTCCGTCCCGGTCCACTCTGAGCGGTTCTGGTTCCGTCCCGGTCCACTCTGAGCGGTTCTGGTTCCGTCCCGGTCCATTCTGAGCGGTTCTGGTTCCGTCCCGGTCCACTCTGAGCGGTTCTGGTTCCGTCCCGGTCCATTCTGAGCGGTTCTGGTTCCGTCCCGGTCCACTCTGAGCGGTTCTGGTTCCGTCCCGGTCCATTCTGAGCGGTTCTGGTTCCGTCCCGGTCCATTCTGAGCGGTTCTGGTTCCGTCCCGGTCCATTCTGAGCGGTTCGGTTCCGTCCGGTCCACTCTGAGCGGTTCTGGTTCCGTCCCGGTCCATTCTGAGCGGTTCTGGTTCCGTCCCGGTCCACTCTGAGCGGTTCTGGTTCGTCCCGGTCCATTCTGAGCGGTTCTGGTTCCGTCCCGGTCCATTCTGAGCGGTTCTGGTTCCGTCCCGGTCCACTCTGACGTTCGGTTCCGTCCCGGTCCACTCTGAGCGGTTCTGGTTCTGTCCCGGTCCACTCTGAGCGGTTCTGGTTCCGTCCCGGTCCACTCTGAGCGGTTCTGGTTCCGTCCCGGTCCACTCTGAGCGGTTCTGGTTCCGTCCCGGTCCACTCTGAGCGGTTCTGGTTCCGTCCCGGTCCACTCTGAGCGGTTCTGGTTCCGTCCCGGTCCACTCTGAGCGGTTCTGGTTCCGTCCCGGTCCACTCTGAGCGGTTCTGGTTCCGTCCCGGTCCATTCTGAGCGGTTCTGGTTCCGTCCCGGTCCACTCTGAGCGTTCTGGTCGTCCCGGTCCACTCTGAGCGGTTCTGGTTCCGTCCCGGTCCATTCTGAGCGGTTCTGGTTCCGTCCCGGTCCATTCTGAGCGGTTCTGGTTCCGTCCCGGTCCACTCTGAGCGGTTCTGGTTCCGTCCCGGTCCATTCTGAGCGGTTCTGGTTCCGTCCCGGTCCACTCTGAGCGGTTCTGGTTCCGTCCCGGTCCATTCTGAGCGGTTCTGGTTCCGTCCCGGTCCATTCTGAGCGGTTCTGGTTCCGTCCCGGTCCACTCTGAGCGGTTCTGGTTCCGTCCCGGTCCATTCTGAGCGGTTCTGGTTCCGTCCCGGTCCACTCTGAGCGGTTCTGGTTCCGTCCCGGTCCATTCTGAGCGGTTCTGGTTCCGTCCCGGTCCATTCTGAGCGGTTCTGGTTCCGTCCCGGTCCACTCTGAGCGGTTCTGGTTCCGTCCCGGTCCATTCTGAGCGGTTCTGGTTCCGTCCCGGTCCACTCTGAGCGGTTCTGGTTCCGTCCCGGTCCACTCTGAGCGGTTCTGGTTCCGTCCGTCCACAGGACTCTGGTTCCGTCCCGGTCCACTCTGAGCGGTTCTGGTTCCGTCCCGGTCCATTCTGAGCGGTTCTGGTTCCGTCCCGTTCCATTCTGAAGCGGTTCTGGTTTCCGTCCCGGTCCATTCTGAGCGTCTGGTTTCCGTCCCGGTCCACTCTGAGCGGTTCTGGTTCCGTCCCGGTCCATTCTGAGCGGTTCTGGTTCCGTCCGGTCCATTCTGAGCGGTTCTGGTTCCGCCCGGTCCATCTGAGCGTTCTGGTTCCGTCCCGGTCCACTCTGAGCGGTTCTGGTTCCGTCCCGGTCCACTCTGAGCGGTTCTGGTTCCGTCCCGGTCCACTCTGAGCGGTTCTGGTTCCGTCCCGGTCCATTCTGAGCGGTTCTGGTTCCGTCCCGGTCCATTCTGAGCGGTTCTGGTTCCTCCCGGTCCACTCTGAGCGGTTCTGGTTCCGTCCCGGTCCACTCTGAGCGGTTCTGGTTCCGTCCCGGTCCACTCTGAGCGGTTCTGGTTCTGTCCCGGTCCACTCTGAGCGGTTCTGGTTCCGTCCCGGTCCACTCTGAGCGGTTCTGGTTCCGTCCCGGTCCACTCTGAGCGGTTCTGGTTCCGTCCCGGTCCATTCTGAGCGGTTCTGGTTCCGTCCCGGTCCACTCTGAGCGGTTCTGGTTCCGTCCCGGTCCATTCTGAGCGGTTCTGGTTCCGTCCCGGTCCATTCTGAGCGGTTCTGGTTCCGTCCCGGTCCATTCTGAGCGGTTCTGGTTCTGTCCCGGTCCCGGTCCATTCTGAGCGGTTCTGGTTCCGTCCCGGTCCATTCTGAGCGGTTCTGGTTCCGTCCCGGTCCACTCTGAGCGGTTCTGGTTCCGTCCCGGTCCATTCTGAGCGGTTCTGATTCTGTCCCGGTCCACTCTGAGCGGTTCTGGTTCCGTCCCGGTCCACTCTGAGCGGTTCTGGTTCCGTCCCGGTCCACTCTGAGCGGTTCTGGTTCCGTCCCGGTCCACTCTGAGCGGTTCTGGTTCCATCCCGGTCCATTCTGAGCGGTTCTGGTTCTCCACAGCGTCTCCATCAGGGCGTAGTTCGGGACCTGGAGCGGTTGCAGCGTAAGAAGGAGAACCTTCGGGTTCTGGAGGAGCAGAAGGTTCTGACCCGGCAGCTGGAGGAGGAGCGGCGGCAGAGGGAGGCTAGGCTCCGCCCACAGGACACCTGAGGAGGTCCTGACTCCATCCTACAGGTATATTTAGGCCCCTCCCACCTGCAGATTTATCAGATATTATTGTGATATCGGCCCAGTAACAGGATTGGGATCAGTGCATCACTATATTAAAATGCAATAAATTATTTAAAAGTATCTTAATGTTTATTTATTTTGTGAAAATATTTTTCTGCTTTTTTGGGGATAAAAATCTGAATATTTGCTGAATGGATAGTTAACAACAAATAGCCTGTATTTGTATAGCGCTTTATGTAAAATCCAATAAATGTGTATTTTCCGGCCAGTAGGGGGCAGTGCATACCTAGATTATAACAAGCATGCGGTATCTGTGTCTTAGAGTAAGAAACTCAGAAAGAGAAGGTCGAACTGCTGATTAGGTAAAAATGTATTTATGGAGAAACTTTTTAGCATTTTGAGGGGAAATCAATGTTTTAATATACGGGCCTGTTCCGTGCGTTTTGTCCATCCGGGCTCCTGTAGAAGTAAAGAAGTCATCTAATATGGCTCCCCCCTGAAATGTATTTTAAAACTGATTTTTAACGTCATATTTTACAATATCGCCGATATTTTGCAATTAATGTGCTTCACGTAATTATTATTACATAATATTTTAATGGCTATTTTCAAAGATGTCACTTTAATATACATTCTACGCTATTTTGCAGTTATTCTGCTGTTTATGAAAATCATTTTAAGGAACTAAATAAAACACAGATGCTTTATTTTCCGTTTGCTGCTTTCATCATGAAAAACTTTAATATCAGCATGAAGCTGGTTTCCATGCTGAGTCTGCGGTTCTTCCTACGCAGGATTCTGCCATCAACGCGTCTCATCAACGCATCCAACACCTGCTGCTGAAGTTTGGGGCTGCAACCAATCAGCAACGTGATTCAACAGAAGCTACTGTTTTTTTTAAAAACTTTATTTAAAGTTTGCAGTTGTTACAAATACATGTGTATAAACTGTAACAGAACACAAACAGACCCTGGAAAGGCTAAAACTATGAGACATGAAACGTTTTTAATCAGAAACATGAAACGTTTATAATCAGAAACATGAAACGTTTTTAATCAGAAACATGAAACGTTTTTAATCAGAAACATGAAACGTTTATAATCAGAAACATGAAACGTTTATAATCAGAAACATGAAACGTTTTTAATCAGAAACATGAAAGATTTTTAATCAGAAACATGAAACATTTTTAATCAGAAACATGAAACATTTATAATCAGAAACATGAAAGATTTTTAATCAGAAACATGAAACGTTTATAATCAGAAACATGAAACGTTTTTA
>JAPXFQ010001100.1:432500-559623 GCA_028564705.1 Apricaphanius iberus | reverse complement strand
TGATAAAGATTTGGTGGAATAATCTGGGAAAGTAGGCGGAGCTTATTTAGCTGATCCTAAAAACAAGTAATTATTAATATTATCTGAGACAATCTGAAGCTCGAACTAAATAAAAAGGTTAAACCGAAGCATCAGATTGTAACCATGGTAACACAACAATTAAACAATGAATATTAAGAATTAAATTTTTTATTGAATTCATTTTTTTAAATGTAAACTTTTTTATAAATCAAAAAAGGTATAATATACACCTTGTATTGCTTTAAAAATGTATTTGATACAAATATTTCTGTAACATTATTTAACATTTTAATAAAAATAGAATTTTAAGTTTAAAAAATAGAAATTAAATAATTAGTTACAAAAAACTACACAAAATTTGAAACAAATGTAATTTTTTTGTATTCAAAGCTAAATCAAATGGAGTAATTTTCACATTTTAACTCATAACTTTTAAAATCTGTGGTCCCTGTTCAATTTCAGCATTAAAGGGGGGCCCCGGATGGGTTTCAGGGGCCATAAGCAACCGCCTAGTTTGCTTCTGCCTTGGTCCGGCTCTGCATTCATCCTTCCAGGCGTAAAACATCCCAGGATCATGGTGATCCAGAGCTCCTTCACAGACAGACTGCTGTATCCTTGATGCATGACGGAGCGTTTTCACAGCCTCTTCCTGCAGCTGTTAGACTCTAGAACCAGAACTTCTCCCAGCAAACCCAATAATTTTTACACCTCTGCTGTCATTTGCACTATTTAACCCACCTAGATAACATTCCGCCGCTGTTTTTTTTTTCTATTTTTTCAGTTTGTATTCTGCCAAAGTCTTGGAAAGGTGCTTACTTTTTAATGTACAACTACACACGCCCATTGTGTAAATGCTGTTATACTGTAAAATATTTTGTTAACAATAATTTGCACATTGTAATCTGAGAATGTGAACCTGATGATCATAAAAGAGCTCAGAGATGAAGACAGAAACATCAGAAACCCTCCACCTCCATAAGAGTCTCTGATGATGAGGAAGATGAAGCAGGGACCAACCTGAACACAGCCATGATGAGCTGGATCCACCTGACGGCCTCGTACACCTGCAGACAAACACGGGTTCAGCCAGCTGCAGGAGGGAAACCCGACCAGAACCGCAACGCTTTATCTTCAGTCTGGTTGGAACCTCAACCACAAAGTTCTGCTCATCTTCCCCAAGTTCAACTCTCTGCTGCGCTCAACGTGTGACATCAAAGTTCCCACATCTGGAAAGTTTCATCTGCATTTTATCAAAGCAGCTTCAGCTTCCAACATGGATCCACCTCCTCCTGCTATGATTCATCAAAAAGCTAAATGTTCATCTGGGGGCAATTCAGATAATGAAGAAGCATCTGCTGGAGCTTCACCCAGCTTCCAAAGAAAGAAAGCGCAAACAAACGAAAGAAAGAAAGAATGAAAGAAAGAAAGTGCGAACAAACGAAAGAAAAAAAGAATGAAAGAAAGAAAGTGCGAACAAACGAAAGAAAAAAAGAAAGAAAGAAAGAAAGAAAGAAAGAAAGAACAAATGTGCGAAAAAACGCAGCAACAAACGAAACAAAGTTTGAAACAAACGAAAAAAAGAAGGTGCGAACAAATGTGCAAACAAACGAAAGAAAGAAAGAAGAAAAAAAAACAACAAACAAAAAAAAAAAAAAAAAAACAAAAAAAAAAAAAAAAAAAAAAAAACAAAAACGCAGCAACAAACGAAACAAAGTTTGAAACAAACGAAAAAAAGAAGGTGCGAACAAATGTGCAAACAAACGAAAGAAAGAAAGTGAGAACAAATGAAAGAAAGAAAGAAAGAAAGAAAGAAAGAAAGAAAGAAAGAAAGAAAGAAAGAAAGAAACAATGTGCAAAAAAAAATTACGGAAAAAAACGGGCCAACAAACGAAAGAAAGTTCGAAACAAACGAAAAAAAGAAAGTGCGAACAAATGTGCAAACGAACGAAAGAAAAAAAAGTGAGAACAAATGAAAGAAAGAAAGTGCGAAAGAAAGTGCGAAAGAAAGAAAGAAAGAAAGAAAGAAAGAAAGAAAGAAAGAAAGAACAATGTGCAAAAAAAAATTGCGGAAAAAACGGGCCAACAAACGAAACAAAGTTCGAAACAAACGAAAAAAAGAAAGTGCGAACAAATGTGCAAACAAACGAATAAAAAAAGTGCGAACAAATAAAAGAAAGAAAGACAGACAGAAAGAAAGAAAGAAAGAAAGAACAATGTTCAAAAAAATTTGCGAAAAAAAACGGGCCAACAAACGAAAGAAAGTTCGAAACAAACAAAAAAAAGAAAGTGCGAACAAATGTGCAAACAAACGAAAGAAAAAAAAGTGCGAACAAATAAAAGAAAGAAAGTGCGAACAAACGAAAGAATAAAGCGCAAAGAAACGTGCGAGCAAACAAAAGAAAGTGCAAAGAAATATGCTATGAAATGTGCGAACAAACAAAAGAAAGCGCAAACAAACAAAAGAAAGAAAGTGCGAAAAAATGTGCAAACAAACGAAAGAAAGCGCAAACAAGCGAAAGAAAGTGCGAAGAAATGTGTGAACAACTGCGCGAACAAACACGCGAAAGAAAAAAAAAAACGAAAGAATGAAAGAAAGAACCATCGTCACTCTAAGATGAACATTCGGGGGGGGGGGGGGGGGGGGGGGGGGAAAGGTAGAAAAATAAAAGTTTGACTGGAAAATGGATCAGAACCAGAACTGGTTGACTGGCCACTTTTCTCTCCTACTACTCTCCAGATGTATTTTCTGCTGTTATTGTGATTGTTAACCCAGTTTTCTCTCAGGGTTTTTTTCCCCATAGAAGCTCCACATGGTCTGGTACCCTGCTCAGCTACAACGCCCCCTGCTGGAGGGGGAGCATCGGTTCCAGTGACCGAACATCCTCCATGTCCTGTTATCAACTTTTTACTTTCTTTAACATAGAAAATACTCTTACATCAGTTCTTTTGTTCTGTCTGTGTGTCTTCTCCTGTTCTTCCAGTCAGACTCCATCTAATCTGCTGGACTTCCTTATGATAGAAAACTTTTCAACTGATTGGAATATTTGGATGATTGAATTTAAATGAATTTTCTTGTAAATTGTCTTAAACTGAATCTGTGAATCTGTTGTGATTCAGCTTAGTATGAATAAACTGACTTGTCCTGTCAGTCTGTGCAGAGGGAACGATGACCCACACAACTCAACATGTAAAAATATATACACAAAAAAGTCGGGAAATCGAAATTTTTAGAATAATTTGTCTATTTTACAGTTAAACTAGGAAGTAAAAGTTCAGACAACCATTTTAAGTCTTGTGAAGTGTCATTCAGACAGAGTTAATTCATTGAATTACAGTCTTATAATTAAGAGCTAAATAAACAAACGTTTTTTATAGCACTGACCCATGTTAATATTGAACTGGATCAGACTGAATTGGGTCGTGATAATCGGTTCAAACTCTTGAGGATCTAAAATCGAATCGATTTAAGAAACTTGAATCGAAAGCCTAATGATTAAAACAACTAAAATACATGAACAGATTCAAACCTTCAGAACAGGAAAAAAAACAAACCCACCAGAAACAGCAAAATTCATGTTTTTTATTAGGACTGCTGCTCTTTTTTTTATTACATCTGTATGTCTAGCAGCAACTTTATGACACGTTTAGAGCTTCTACAGAAATGGAAATATTGTTTATACCTTTCAGAAGATAACCAAAATATTAACAAATCAACAAGAGTAACCTAAAAGATCCACATATAACCCTTGTTCTGCTCCAATAATGAGAGGCTGGGTGGTTAAATAATTCATCTTCAGCTCCTCTGTCTGATGACCGGTAGAGCTGCAGTGATTTAATCACAGCCCCTGATTAGATGTGACCCCCCCCCCCCAGTCCAACCAGCAGGGTCTCACCTGGGTCCAGTCCACGGCACCAGTGGTGTTGCTCTCTGGGCTCTGGGGGAAACTCAGCGGTTCTGAAGGCCACATGCTGACAGCAGCAGGAGGAGGACCAGAAACTGGAGATCAGCTGGGAGCTGCAGTTTTATCCTGCAGGGGGCGGGGCTTGGCCCTGCTGACTCCTCCCACCTGATGGATTTATTGAAATATATTTTTATTTTTATCAAATGTGGCCGAGACCTTTATCTACCTAAACTACAGAAGGAAACATGACCTTGTAATTCATTATACAGGTTCTGGTCATAAAATTAAAATAACATGAAAAAGGGAAAGTTGTATATTAGATCAATTCATTACACACAGACTGATACATTTAAAAAGTTTTTTTGTTTTTTCACAATTATAACTATTAATAAAAGTCCCAAATTCAGTATCTCAGGAAATTAGAATATTGTGAAAATGTTACATATTGAAGACACCTGGTGGCACAAACTAATCAGCTCATAACGAATCATCTCTGAGACATAAAAACCAAACAGACAAACAGATTTTAACTGGACAGAAATATCATTACAGCTGCTGAAACGATTAAACCAGGTTACAGAAACTCATGAGTGTGAGTGAGTGCAGGTTTCTCCCTAACACTTATATAACACATCCATCCCACAAACAACACCAGGGAAAGTTCTGTTCTTGTTACATATGCTGTACGGACCCACAACACAGTTGAGCGTTTTTTTCCCCTCACCGTGGAACCCTCCCCTACCAGATGTTTACTTCTCTATGTTTCATAAACGGGAGCGCCGCTCGGTGGCTGCATGCCCAACAGTGACCTGGATCTGTTTGTTGTTGTAGTTGCTTGTAATGATCTTGGACAGGTTGTACTGTATCTGTAAATTCCTTGTATGCGTCATACTTGTATGTGACATACTTGGCCATTAAAGCTGATTCTGATTCTGATATTTCTGAAGTATACTGTATATTTATACTATGTAATAAAACATAATTTTTTTAATGCAGTATTTTTCAGAAATATGTAACAATATAAGGTTACACACTTACTTCAGAAAAATACTGTGAAAAGTGTTTTGTTACTGTATTATAAAGTTACTGCATCTGTTTTGTTTCATAATGTTCAGAAGCTGCTGCATATATATTCTGTTCTGTTAGATTTTTATGAAAACTGCCGTAATATTCCAAGGAGCTTCTGATGATTTGGGTTTTTTGAAAGCTCAAATTTGCCTGTAAGAGTGAATAAATGTTGAAATGCAATTTAAAAGGTATTTTTCTCTTCTCTGATTGGTCCAGACTCCAGGTTCTGTGAGCAGAGCCCGACCCATTACTGAGGTTCACTGTGACTGTAGGGGAAAATATCGGCCCAGGGTTTTGTCCTGCTGCAGGCTAACTGCTGGCGCCCCCTACTGGAGGAAACCCAGTTTCCTTTAAGGGGGAATTGTCTACGTTTTCATTTATGTGTCATATTTATCATGTTGGGGTCAAAAAACGAGTTTCCAGCCTGGAAATGAGAGAAAGTTCCCGGATGCTGAAGGTCTGACTGGATCTGGTCTGACCTTTCTTTCCGTCGGCCACAGGTGTTTCTGCGACCGTAATATTCTGTGACTCTGGGGGGCGCTGTTTCGGTGATTAGTCATAAGCAAAACTTTGTGCCACTTCGTAAAAATCATGAATGCCATTAACAAAAATCTGACATATGCTGAACATTGTTTTGCAAAGGGTCACATAATATGATAGGACATGTAAACTGTAAGCATTCTGAGGAAACGGTCATTCAGTCGACGTTAAAATAAAAAAAACTGTTAATTTTACAACGCATCTATGCACACATTGTCTCCTCAAAAAAGTTCACTCACACCTGGTTCACACAGAAAGGATATTTCGTCCCCTCTGAGAAGATAATCCCAGCGGATGTTCCTGCCATGAGTGGTGTGCCATATCTTAGCTCCATTCCTTTATCCCGGACAAGTCGTACACACATCAACGTGTGCCGTTTTTGAATATATTCTGCATGTTGAGCTGACAAAATTATGAACAAGTAATAAAAAGTGTGATTAAAAGTAGGAAAATATATTCTGTAAATCTGCTCCTGTGGCTCAGTTGGATGACTCAGACTGCAGAGGCTTTTTAAAACATTGAACATGTTTCTGAATTAGGAAGGAAGGAAAGAAAGAAAGAAAGAGGAAGGAAGGAAGGAAGGAAGGAAGGAAGGAAGGAAGAAAGAAAGAAAGGAAGGAAGGAAGGAAGGAAGAAAGAAAAGAAAAGAAAGAAAGAAAAGAAAGAAAAAAGAAAGAAAGGAAGTGAAGGAAGGAAGGAATGGAAGGAAGAATGAATAGAGGAAGAAGGAAGGGAAGAAAGAAAAAAGAAATGAAGAAAGAAAGAAAGAAAGAAAGAAAGAAAGAAAGAAAGAAAGAAAGAAAGAAAGAAAGAAAGAAAGAAAGAAAGAAAGAAAGAAAGAAAGAAAGAAAGAAAGGAAGGAAGGAAGAAAGAAAGAAAGAAATTGTGCTAAAACATTGAACATGTTTCTGAACATTAAAACATTGAACATGTTTCTGAATTAGGAAGGAAGGAAGGAAGGAAGAAAGAAGGAAAGGAAGGAAGGAAGAAAGAAAGAAAGAAATTGTGCTATTCAGACAGATATTACAGATATGCCAGATTTGTTGAGTACGGAGCCCCCTGGTCCCACTTTGTTAAAAAATAATCATTTGTACTATCTTGTGGCCTCAAACTACTGATTGGCTCAGTCTTGAGGCCACAAGATAGTACTAAAGCATTTTTTTTAACAAAGTGGGACCAGGGGGGCTCCGTAGTTCAGCATTTGGCTCCAGTGTGAACATCTGTACAATGAGATGTCTCCTATTTAAACACAAACCAAAACTCAGCAGGAAGAGCATGACAGCTAATAAAGTTATTAATATGTTGCGTCAGTTTGTCTCGGCCGCATTGATATGGAAATAACCACAATTCCTTGCACAGAAAACGTTTAACTGATTGGAATGTTTTTACAATTGTAGTGCAATCACTTTTTACTGCCACGTGCCCTGAGATGAGATTTGTTGTGAATTGAATTAAATCAGATCAGATTAGAGACCTTTGCATGTTCTGATCCAGACGTGGGTCAAAGGTCGCCCTCCCTGTTCCTCCCTATAAATAAAGTAGGTACGGTAAGTTTGGTTTATACTGTAAGATGGAATCGGTAGGATTAAAAGCCTGTAAAAAAAACCTAGAAGCTAATAGCTTAGCACCTCTGAGACACTTTGAACTCTAAGGGGGATATATAAACTATTAATAACTAAATCTGGTTAAATGAAGGAGTTATGGGGCACATAATTCCTTATTACAGTGTACATCCATTATACGGATATACGCTGATCAGGATATAAACTTCTCCTGAAGGACTCCAAGACGCTCCTAACTTCTCTGGGTGAGTAAATGAACGTAATGTTTTGGTTTTTTTTAAAAATAACGTCCAGGTTGGAAAAAAACAAAAAACTTTTCCTTTAAAGTGTAATGTTGAGAAACGGTCTATTCCAGGAGATCCTCCTCCGAACCACCAGAGGGAGCTCTGCTCCATGAAGGTTCAGGATGCAGACTGAATAGAATGATTCATACGGCATCGGGTTACTTTCTATAGTATGAGGGTAAAGCTGTTAGAAGAGGAAGTTTCTAACGGGGCGCGTGTACGATGACATTTTTCCTCTTCTTCCTGAACTTGATTAGTGAATGAGCGGCCTCTCGCTGCTCTCCCGTTTTTATCTAATTCACCGTTTGGAGTAACAAGCAGAGAAGAGAATAAAACCCGTCTTCCAATTCTTTGCATTTTTTGTGTGGTAGAAGTAGAACAGGACCAGCCTTCTTCATCAGGTTCTGTTCTGGGGACGACTGTGGAACAACTGGAGAAATGATGCAAAGAAGGATTCTTCATAAATTAAAAAGATTATGGACAACCCTGAGCATCCGAGTAATTTCTTCAGTTTCGCTGCGACACAGACCGCTACAGGAAAATCCTTTTTCCCCAACAGCCATCATGGTCAACAACAACTCCTTGAAAAATGAATTAGTAAAGAGCTACAATAACACTTCATTTCCCTCTGGGATCAATAAAGTATTTTTGAATTGAATTGAATCTACAAGTGCTCAAAACCGAGTGTCGGTTGGAAAATCCCGAATGCATTTATTCATACTGTTATTATTGATTATATTGAAAGAAAAAATACTTGGAAAAGTCTTTCTTCCACTGAAAATTTGTTGTGTAAACATATTATTCGTATATTTTTTTTTTGTTTTTTAGCCTTTAAAAGGCCATAATTTCCACATAACTAGAATTTTCTCTGTCTGATAAAGTTATGTTAAAAGTACTAATCAACTAATTGTTTTTGGACAGCTACTTTTACTTTTATTTGAGTAAAGATATGTTGTGTTACTCTTACCGCCTCTGCTGGGAGGACATAAATATTGCTAATGGTTTAAAATTAAATAGCTTGCTGGTTAAATATTTAGGGCTAAACAGTGACATGTATGAATGTATGAATAAACCTCTTTTTTTCAGATAACTGCTGTCGATTGTTGACTGCGTAACTTTATAACCGGCGAGCCTGTAGGTGTTTAAACTGACCGTTAAAAGCGACACGATGGACATGGTTGTTGTTGCCTATGGTTACAGCATCGTTTGAACCGTCCTTTAGTAGCTTTTCAGATGAACTGACTGGTAAGCTTTTTATTTGTCTCTCTGCTTTGCTTTACATGATTTATGAGGCTAGACCAGTGGTCGATGCTGAGACGCCGATGTGAATGAAATCTCTGGTCAGACCGCTGAGATGTCTGAATCCTCCGCCAACAAATCCCAGAGAGCCTGTTTCCACCGGAGGAACGTCTTCACATATGTGACTCTGATCTGCGTCATCGTGGGTAAGTAGATATTTAGTCTATGTCACACAAAAAAGACAGAAACGTCTCTCAAACTGGGCTTACAGGGAAGTATTCTTAGTTTTATTAAAATGTGTCCAACATTTAACACGTATGACATACATAATTCTTTGCTTTAATTAAACTCAGCTGTTTAAAGGTTAGTTTTTGTGCGTTTTTAGCTAAAGAAACTGCTTCAACCAAAACTAACTTTTGCAGAACAGTTTGTTAACTCCACACTTCGTTGTCAAGACAACCAACTGACATTTTTATTTTTAAATCCGCCTTGTTGTAACCAGACTGTAATTCAAATCACTGTAATCAGTTTTTAAATGAGTGTTCCTGATGTTCTAAACCGACTCATTGTTCACATTTTGACCCATTTTTAATCTTTTGTTTTAGCTCTTCTGGTTCCTGACTAAATTAACGTCTAAATTAACTTTACATGAAGTGCATGTTTAAGAGTTTTTTTCTGTTTTTCTTTGCCAGACTTAAACGTACGAAAAACTTTGTTTAGAATAAATGTTCTCTTTTAAGGAGCCTGCATGGCACTAAAAGTAAGAGGAATATTTAATAAATATGTATTCATCAATTATAAATATTTCAAACTAAGTCATAAAATGCAGGACATTGATGTAACAAAAAATTAACTACAAATGATGACACACACAAACACATATTATATAAAAATATATATGGAATTATTAATAATATATTAAATATTATTTTATTATATTATATATATTAATGTTTATATATAATTAATAATTTTATAAAATTATATATATAATATAATATTTTATACATATAAATATTTAAATAAGTCATATATATATTGTATTTATAGATTTTTCAATCAAAATCAATTTAAATTATCATCATTTTTATTAATATTTTACGTTTTATCTAATTCACCCTCATTTGTTGTAAGAAGCAGAGAACAAAATATAACCTTGTGTGGTAGAAGTATCTGCGTTTTTTCGGTACTCGGTATCAGCAACTTGTCAGATCCAAGTATCGGTACGGCATCGGTTTTGAAAACGGAGGTATCGTTGCAACTCTAGTTTAAACCATTTTAAATTTTGTGGGTTTTATGACATTTAGCTCGTATTTCATAAAAAAAAAAAAACCTTCATCTTTATTTATAAGATGATAATTTTTCTGTTGCACCGTTTGGAAAAAAAGATTTGTAACAAACTTTTAAAATCCCTATTTTGTTAAACTACATCTTGCTAAATAAGTGTTCTTTAAATATCTTTTACATTTTACTGTAATGTATGTGGGGGGGGGGGTTCCAAAAACCATCATTTTGACATATATTAACAGAAGAAAACAAAACATTGCAATAAATATCAATACAGGAATATGCTTCAGATTATATCACAATATAGATCTGAGGCTAATCCGCCCAGTACTAACCTGGCAGTAATACTGACCTTTAATTATCTGTAAGATTTTGATTTCATAGGATTACGAACAAAACTGGTCATGCTTATCAATGAAATTAGACTTATAAAAAGTTAAGTCACTTGCAAAAATTATTTTTCAGCTTTATAAACGTCATTACTGAAGGCGAAATGTTGGATCAGAACTAGAAATTGATTCATTTAAGGGTTAAAAGATGGAAATCGAGGCGTAACGTGCTAATAAATTAGTCTGTCTTGTTAAATGATTGTCAGTTTTCTCTGACTATTTGCTGCTCTTCTGAAGGTGTGGCTACCGGCTTGTCTCTGAGGAGCTCCACGACCCTTTTACCGATCAAGGAACTTTGGTTTCACATTCCTGGAAAAATCCTTTTCCGGCTAACGCAGTACGCTACCGTCCCTCTGCTGATGACAAACATGATGCTCGGTAAGTTACAAGATGATCTCTGATCCTGTCAGTCATCCCAAACGCCAAGTTTCCACCGTGTTTTTTACTGCAACATTTACACTTTTCCTTGTTGTTAAACAGGGTTTAGGGGAGTTTTCTTTGAAAAGTAGTTTCTGATGCTCAAATGCAAATCTGTAGAGATTTAAAACAAACTATTTTATTGTTTCTGTTGGAGATTTTCTAAGGCTTTATCGAAACTCAATGACTGGTAAAATTCCTGCCAACAGCCGTCTCCTTTTCATCCCGAGAGTTTGGACACGCATTCATGCCGAGGCGTCTTTTTTACCGCACAGAATGTTCATGTTTTAAAGGAAAGGATCTTATTTACAGCATGAATTACGCTCATTTACTCATCTGGACAAGTTTGGAGCCACTTGGAGTCCTTCAGGAGCAGTTTCGATGATCAGCAGTTGTTGGGTCGGCCTCTAAATAAGGCATTATAATGTTTTGGTATGAATCACTAGAACTAGAGGCGCTTTGTTGTTTTCTTTTGTTTTACAGGATTTTTTTCCAATTCAAACTACCAGCTATTTCAATGACGTTGCAGCCGTCCTCCATTACAGCAGTAGTCCGCGTAGATTACAAAGGGAGCCTGCAGAAACTGAACTTAGTCCAATTGGTCATTTTGTTTTTGCAATTTGGAAACACACAAAAGTTCTGTGTAACCGACCGCCGTAGAGCGCAGAGTGAAAGTCCGGCTCAGATTAAAATCTGGGATGGAACGAAGCAGTGACATCATTATAATCACCGGTTGGTTTAAGTTGGATTAAAATCCTGTAAAACAGCCTTAAGACAAAAACAAAAAATCACCTCTGAGACGCTCTGAACTCCCAGGGGAATAGAGCTAGTGATTGATAACCAAACGTTGGTGAAATGAAGGAGTTTAGTGGCAGATAATTCCTTATTTAGAGGCTGATCCAACAACTGATGATAACCTATTGGATCTAAACTTCTCCTGAAGGACTCCAAGTGGCTCCAAACTGGTCTTGGGTGAGTAAATGAACGTAATGCAGGCTAGACATAAGGTCCAGGGCTCTCATTTATAAAACTTTACGTAGAATCCTCACTAAAGACGTACTCAAGCACAGCAACTTTTTTTTACCTACGCCTAGTAAGTTTCTGATTTATCAAACTTGGAGTAACACAGCTGGATGTAAATTCCTCTTTATAAATCGGACTCTTGGTAGAAATGTGCTCAGCTGTTTATGGATCATATCCGCCTCCTACACACCCACTTTCTGCCATAAACGGTCAATGCAAAGCGTCTAGTGAATATTCTGCATCGACTTAAGACGGCTAATATGGGATGTTTCATTGTTTTATTTAAATCAATCAATGTTGATCTATATAGAGCTTTAATCAGCCAAAGGATTCACATAAAAAGACAAAAATATAGTTACAAAAAAATGTGTATAAAGTTTGTATTATAGGCTATGATTATCTCTTATAGCGACAGTAAGACTGGAATCAAAGCAAATTAAAACAAAACTAAATCGCAATAGAACATAATACATTTAAGCACTCTGAGATATTTAAAGCCTGGTGAAAAGGTGCACTTCAAAACTACTTTTGTCTGTGTGTGTAATACTCTACAAGTCTGAAAATGTGGCCTGAATCCATAATTTTGGTATCCGTCCTGCTGCGCTGTCTGTGTCCTCTGAATCTAAAACGTGCGTAAGCAAGATCCTTAGTGAGCTTAAAGTTACGCACATTTTTTTTTCTATAAATCCCAAACTTGGCGTATAAAGCTGCTTACGACGTTCTCAGACCCCGTTTTCTGCGTAAGCAGCTTTATAAATGAGAGCCCAGGTACTTCTCCTTTCAGACTCAGAATGGACTTTATTGCCAGACGGTGAGCTATTAACACCAGTAAATTATCTCAGTACTTTGTGCGTTTTACTTTAACAAGAATAGAGAAAACTGGAACAATGCAGGCAGTTATACAGAAATTCAGACAGTAGGCAGATCAAAGACACATCGTGGATCATGTTGCTGAAGCAGAGCAGGTAAAATCGTTCATAAGCCCAACAGCAGAGGGGAAGAAGAGGTTCTGGTCCGGAGAGGCCGGAGCCTCCTACCATAGGGGAGCAGGTTAAACCGTCTATAAGCGGGATGAGAAGGGTCAGCAGTGATACAACCTGCACGCTCTAGGTCGTACGCGTGCCTTACAGCATTTAGGAAGGTTTTTCTTATGCCCTGTAAACCAGGGGTGTTGATTGTGAATGATGTTAATCTTCCTCAGCCACCGTTTGTGTCGTTGTTCTGCAGGAGTTGCTGGCGCCGGTCTAACTCCCTCCAGAAACATCACCAGACGTGCGCTCCTGTACTTTGTCCTCACAACGATTGCGTCTCTGCTGATCGGTGAGAGGAACTACGTCTGTCTTTTTTGCTTCTCAAGCCTCTGGAGTCTTTATGTCAGAGATCCTTTAGAGTTTAACCCCCGCTCAGCAGCTTTCCCTCCATGCATGAATCATGTGTCGTATAGGAACCTTCCTGGCGGTGACGATCCAACCAGGAGTCAAAGAAACCGTCGGGAAAATCCACACAATAGACGATGAGGATGACGCTGATGATGGATACGCCTTCCTTGATGCCATTTCTGATCTGATCAGGTGAAAACAGACTTTTGCTAAGCCAGACTCTTTTACGATGGTTATTGTTCATTGGTTAAGAACACAATGAAGTTGTTTCTCATACTGTTTGTGTAAAACAACATTTAAAGCTGACTGAACGTTTGTCGTCCTGCTTTGTAGAAACCTCTTTCCGCACAATCTGATTCTCCTCAGCTACAAGCAGGTGCGTCTCTGTGCGCATGAGATTAAAAAGGACCTGTTGGCCAGACAATCTAACATTCAGGGCCCAAATGTTTGTCATTTTAGTTCAAGACTCAGGTCGTGATCAAGGAAAATGAACCAGACGACTTCGGCAACTTCACCGTGAATGTGGGGGTCATTTTATTTCCCGGTAAGGATGAGTCGCCGTCTAGCTGTACGTTTTCACCGAGTTCCTTCTCTTGTAGGAAGACGTGGTGCTCTACAGCAGAGGCAAAAACATTCAAGGCGTGAACATGCTGGGAATGATCGGCGTGTCGATTCTCACCGGGTACGGCCTCCGGATGATTGGAGATGTGGGGACGCCGTTGATAAGCATCATCACAACCATCAACAACGGCACCAAATCCGTCATCAAAGCAGTCATGCTGTCAGTGCAAACCCGCGTTTTTTTATTGTTTCTGTTCGTTCCTAAACCAACTCAGCTCCAGATCGGTGCTTGTGAGTTTTCCTGATCATAATTTTTTGTGGCCTTTAGCTACTTCCCCTTCGCGGTGATGTTCATGATGATCAGCTACGTGTTTGACATTGCAGACGACTGGCAGGCTCTGGTTTGCCTTACAAAGTTCTTGGCTGTACTCTGTGCCGGGTAGGTTCCCTGCCAACAAACGGCTGCTTCCGCCTCGTGTTGTTCAGTGTAACTGAAACCTTCAGGCTTTCCGACAGGCTCCTCATCCAGGCCCTGGTGGTGCTGCCGCTCATCTACTTCCTGGCTGTGAGGAGAAACCCTTACCGTGTCATTGCAGCCATCAAACCGGCGCTGCTGAAGGGATTGCTCGTCTCACGCAGGTGGGTCAACTCCACACTGCTTTTTTCCAGGTTCCTTTTACAACCATCTGTACAAAAAAATTAATACGCATTTCATGGTCCGTTTCACAGCCCTACCGGCAGAGAAAAACAGAATCCTTTAACTTGTGTTCATTTATTTCTCAGGGAAACGTGGAAAGTGTAAAATATGTCAAGAACAAGACAGATTGTCTGAAAATGTTATGTTGCACAATGGTTGCTGTTTTATTAGACGTGACGCGTTCTGAGCAACTTGTCCTGGGGATCCGTTGCCTTCTCCATTATTGCTTCCGCCAGTCTTTATTTATGCCACTTAATTATTCAATTTAAGCATAATCATTGACAATTTAATGATAATGGTTGACAAATTAAACATGAGGAAAAATGCAAAACAAAGAAGTTAAACGCAGCAGAAATTTTAAGATCCACATATTAAGATTCAAGACTTTTTAAAATCTTTTTAAGGTATTCTTTCCAAATTCGTAAATTCGACGGTTTTTAGACATTTTGAGACCCTTACTTTTTAATATAATTTCATGGTTTTTAAGCCTAGCTTATATTTCTCCCTGGTGATGCCAGTAACGCCTTACTTCGTAGCACGTTACTCCTTATATCACCACTTTTTCAGTAACGACTATTCTAACACGTTACTGTTTTCATACCAGTAATCAAATTAAAATTACTTTTCGAAGCCAATGTTTGTTACAATTTTTGTAATTTTCTTAAGCAAAATGATAAATTTGGTTCTCAGGGGGAAAAGCAGTAGGAAACAAACAACGATAGCGTTAAATATGGTCTTCCATACCTTCTACGACACTGCTGCCTTCTTTTTCTGTCGTAATCTGAAGATTAACCATCTGATTGGATGCATCTGAATACCTCTACTACTCTTGCTACGTAGTAGGCGAGTGTTGCAGTAGATCCCAATCTCCAGTATGGATCGGAGTAGTAGGCATAAAATTCCTGGATGTGTAGTACCGCCAAAGTAAGCAGCCGGTGGACGCTACGCTATCCCACAATGCAGCGGAAGCCTCGAAATCGTAGAAGAAGAGCGACCTCGGCTACCGAGGAAGTATTAGTCATTGACACCGCCGCAATTTTGGCGTATAAACGTGAAAGTGTAGCGATGTTACTGATTACTTTGATAGTTTTTTGACAACAGATTAAACATTTAAGTTGATAAGTTATTGTTTAACGGGACCACAGGCGACCGAACGTAACGTAAACATCCGGCAAAATGGTGGAGCAGAACGTCCGATTTCACGCCTACTACTCGCTCGTTTGCTACACAGTATTTACTGGATCAACGGTGGAGTAGTATTTGCTACGTAGCATGTAGGAAATACCAGAGAAATTCTAATAAAGAGAGAACTCCCACTTTCTTGATCCTTCCGGGTTCTGAACGGGTTGCAGTTCCACTCTGGTTCCATGTGAGGGCGCTCTCATGATGAGTGCAGAATGAATGGAGGTCTATGGAGCAACACGCCTCAAAATCCACTTTTATCAGGATATCATTTTTTGTCCGGTAATGTGAATATTTTTTTAGAAAGTAGATGCAAAGAAATTACTTATTGTTGGGTGTTAGATTTTTTTAATTCACTTATTTGCTTTAAAAAAGTACTTGTCAATGACTAAACTGTCAATGACATCATACACATGTATGACCAGAGATACTGCTTTACTACAATCCTTATTTTTCCTTTTAAACTTCACACTACATACATAACCAACATAACCATAAGCAGATAACAGCTAGCAACCGAAACAAAGTTGTTAGGCTGAAAATAAAAAGTCCCCCTCAACATTCTGGTACCACTTCGGATGATATGATGCCGTCAAGCAGTAAATCTGGTTGTAATCAGTCCTTCACTGACCAATCACCGGTCATTAGCTAAATGCTAACGAGTTATGGGCAACAACAAGTCAACCTGTAAGAAAACCAAAGTTCGTACGTACTCGTTCATTCAGCTTTCCTCCTATAACCCATGATGAAATTGTTAAACCCTAGGGGTGCAACGGTACAGGTAGCCCACGGTACGGTCCACACCTCGGTACCTGGGCCACAGTCCACGGTACAGTTCGGTACATGTTTTGTGCAGAAAGAGACTGCTTTTTTTAATCCCAAAACATATATTTTATTTTTTTGGGATCAAAAGCAGAATGTCACCGTTAACTTAACCTGACCACAGTTAGAGGTTTGGGCGGGTGAAAACCACGAGAATACAATAAACGTGCTGTACGTCTCTCTGGGATTATGGTTCACACACAGGGCCGCAGTAACAGAATGTTTTCGGTATTTTACCGGTTCTTTACACGAGAGCGCATCTGACCACACTGACGCAGGTGGCGGATAAATATTCTTCGTGTTCCCGCTGCTCAAAGGGCATTTGTGTGTGCATCAATGAATGGAGCGCAGCACATCTCCTCTTTGTTTCGCGCTCCGGCGCACTGCAAAGAGGAGATTAACTCAGCACGACCCGGCGCCCCTGAATGCTGGAGCCCATCCAGGCAGAAAGCGCTCAAATCGGGAGAAATTTGAGCAGCGCCGCCTCACACCAGGGCAGATTTGCGAATAAAGCGCAACCAACCCGTGTACGTTTTTTCGCTCCTCACTGCACCGTGATGCGAGCATTGTGGAGAGGAGGTCGTGTCTCTATGCCAACCAGCTGCTGGAGCGGGAAACAGTTAGCTGGTTGTTGCAACCGTGTCTGGGAGCGCGGCCCAGTTTGGCAACGTCGGGCCGGCAGTAACTAATTACCAGCACAAAATCAATGGCAGCACCGAAGTCCCACGGTACAGGAGGACGGATTGTCCCGTGCAGGGCGTACCGAACAGTCCGGTACTTCACCCTGTCCCGTTGCATCCGCATTAAACCTACAATCAAATCTGAGATTTCTCAACGGCAATCGGGTGAAAGAGACAAATTTAGCGTCTAGCTCCATAGACTCCCATTCATCTTGCACTCATGGAGATCGCCCCCAGTGGAGCTCTGGTTGAACTGCAACCAAATTCTACCTGTTGAATTTGATTCAGGCATTGCTACTGGCTTAAGCTTCACACCGCACACTTTGTTGCCGTCAAAAATCGCTCACAAAGCAACTGGTGTGAAGCAAGTGTTGCTACTAGTGTTGCTTTCGTCAACGAAAACTATGACTAAAAATAGTCGCCAACAAACTTTTATTACGTGACTAAAACGAGACGAGACATAACATAAATGCTGGTCATGCGACGATGACTATAATTAAATGTATAATATAATATTCTATGTTAAAATGTCTCTCCATTTTGTTGACTAAAACGAGACGAGACACTGTTACAATGTGATCTTGTCTCACTTAGTCGCATTATTATTATTATTATTAATATTCATTTGTAGTTTTTCCGTTTCCTGTGTCCAGAGTCTGAAAGGTGTTGCTTCCCCTGCTGCAGGAATTCGCATCATTGTTCACGGATAACGATGAGGAAATGGATTGAAATATCAGCAACGCGACAGCTTTTAAATATACTCGTTAAATTATCATGTTTCTTATGCATGTGCGCACTTAAAAAAGGAACATTTTATCGTAAATGAATGTATTAAAAAAAGCCTTTTATTCAAACACATTTGATGTTACTTTTTTAACGTCAATGTTTCTCACATGTATCTGTCGGTGCTCTGCTGTTTATGTCTCTCCTTACTAATAGCATGATAGTTTAAGCATTTTATAACATCTAAACTTGTTAAAGTAGGCATTAAAGGCCGATATGGGTGCAAAAAGGACACAGTATGAGTAAGAAAACGTTCTGTACGCTTGTAGAGTGCATAATGTTGTTATTGGTTTATCTAAAGACTTAAATAATAGTCTTTGAGCTACTGGTGTGAATCCCAGCTCTGTAGGAACATTTCTGGCTTTAAAAGAGAAGGGATACGTATTTTGGCAACTCTTATTTTCACTGAATGCCGTTTGTCAGCCGGGGTCTTTGGGAGGAGAAGAAGAAGTCTGGAAAAATGTTAAATACATCGAAGTGGAAAATAAAACCGAATGTGTTGTGGTGAAAGATGATAAGTGCGGGTACCCTACAAAGTTGCAGGGAGGAACACAACAAACTTGAAGAGACATTCCAAGGCGTTGCATAAAGAAATGGAGGCTATGGTAACAATAATATAAGAACCTTGTTTGTATCATTGTCTATGTAACTGTTAGAATACTTTGGAATAGGCTCATTAGCTTTTTAGCTAACGCTTCACAAGAAAAATCATTACGGTAGATTTTAAGAGATGGACGCAGTCCATCAACTCACATCTCCCACAACTTTGAACAGCTTGCTACGCCACTGGCTGAAGATGTCTAAAGGTGTTTGGAGGAAGCTGCCCCCTGCTGTCCTGATGGTGACGGGACGCAAACGTTTGGGTGTTTTGTCAGACATAACAGAGCTAATCTGTCCCTGTGTCTTTTTAAGCTACGCCGCGTCGAAGACGTACAAGTGCTGCGAAGAGACGCTGATGGCGGACAAAAGGATCACTCGCTTCATGCTGCTCCTTGGGACCCACGTCAACATGGACGGGACCGTCCTCTACGAGATGGCTGCCACCCTCTTCATCGCTCAGCTCTCTGGCTTGACGCTGCACTGGAGCAAAATCCTCAGCATCGGGTAGCTTCCTCTTCCCAGTTCCTGTCACCAGCCTCATTTACACCGTAATTGTTCCTGCCACAGATTCATCCAGGCATCAGACACTTCTGAGATTCTGGTTCATCTCTTTGTTCCATGATTTAATGGTTTTACATCAGTAGTGCTATTTTAGATCCTCCACTGCAACGACTGTTTCTATCGTCTCTATGAACTCTTGGATTCGCCTTCCTTCCTCTCAGTCTTGGTCCTGTTTTTTACTTTATCCAGACACAATGTTCAGTTCCACATTTCTGTTTTACCTTTATTTACAGCCGATCAGACGAGAAATATGAGCAGAGAAAAGTAGGGGGGGGGGGGGGGGGGGGGGGGCATGCAGCAAAGGTTGCTGGGGTCAGGATTCGAACCCCAGACTCGCAGCCTCCGTTTAACAGGACGGCCGCTCAAGCTTTACATCACGCCATGCAGTATTAGAAAAACAGCCGACAAGAGAAAAATATCCACCAAAAAACACAGAAAATTTGTTTTCCAAAAAACCTCAAACATTTCTTTTTGTTTAGAAAATTTTAAGAGATTGTCACAGATTTTCCAGAAAAGAACTAGGAAATTTTCTCACTTAGAAAAATCTCAAATATGTCAGAGAAATTTCAAATATTTGCCTGATTTTTTTATTTTTTTATTTTCAGAAAGGTTGGAAATTTGCAAGATAAAACTAATTTTTAGATTGATTTCAAATATTTTCCAGACAAAAACTATGACATTTTCTCATTTAGAAAAGCTCAAAATGTGTGATGGAACAACTTTTCTTAAAGAGAAAAATGTCAATGATTTTTCTGTAAACATTTCTGAATTTGTGGGGGGAAAATGTTATTTTTCCTTTTGTCTGCAGTGGCCCTGATGCTGTTGTCACAAAGAATAGTTTGTTGAAGGCAGTTTTTTTCCCCCAGAACTTGCAGCTAACACCATTTCAGAGTCGATGTCTTCATGATCCGTTCTGCTTCTCCTCTGTAGCGTGACCGTGTTGGTGTCCACTGTTGGAGAGGCAGGAATCCCAGCGATAGGAATGATGACCACCATCTTCATTCTGACCAACGCTGGGATTCCTTTGACCCCTGCCTCTCTTCTGCTCTCCATCGAATGGCTGCTGTAAGTCCTGACCAGTTCACTGTTTTATTTGTATTCTTTTTGTTTATGGGATGTTAAGCCTCTGAAGCTGGTTGTTTCTGCATGTCCTATCAGAGATCGGCCCAACACGATGGTGAACATCATGAGCGACTGTTACGGCGTGGCTGTCGTGGCCCATCTGTCTAACGCAGAACTCAAGAAAATGGACGGAGACGCCAAATCAGGACGTTTCTAGATGAGCCTAGGTTGTTATGCACAGATGGATAAAAACACAAGCGTTGCTTAGATCAGTGCTTCCCAAACTTTTTCTCCTTGAAGGGTCTGCGAAGGTCGAGCCAGGCCCTACCAACACACGTTAAAATGAATTACAAACTTTTATTTCTAAAAGACAAACAGCAGCTGTAGGTTTTTTGTTCTTATTCTTCTTGATTTACGTCATCAGGTGCATCGTATGCACAAATGATTTCATTTTTAAGTATTTTGTTTTTATGTTGAGTGGACATACCTCATTACAACAGACAGATAATTGATTGTTAAAATAAATCAGAATCTGGTTTTCTTCTGTGTTTCGTCAGCTGTATAAAACATACGACGGTATATTAGGGCCATTGTAAACAAAACAAAAATAATTAACTCAGAAATTCTGAGATTAATGTCACACATTTTCCAGAAAAACTCGAAAATTCTCTGAAAAAGTAGCAAAATTACGAATAAAAACTCACAATTTCTGAAATGAATTGCACATATTTTCCAGAAAAAACATTCGGAAATTATCTGTCACAAAAATCGTAAAATTACGAATTAAGCGACAGACATTTTTAGATTAATTTCAGATATTTTCTAGAAAAAAAAACACGTCGCTCTGTGATGTGGAGAAGTAGAAAATGTGCACGAAAAAACTAAGAAATATTTATGATTAAAGGCATATTTTTTATTTAAATATTTTCTGACTTTATAATGCCAGATATTGAAAATGTTTACCATTAATTATAGAAATCTCTTAGTTTTTTCTCACAAATTTTCTTCTTTCCTACATCATAAAATTGTGTTTTTCCTAGAAAATATATGAATTTAATAAAAAAAAAGTCTTTCTTTTAACTTGTAATTTTCCGATTTTTTTTTTCTGGAAAATATGTGACTTTAATCTCAGAATTTCTGCGTTTTTTGAGCGGAAATTTACTCCAAATTATTTTTCTTTTGTTAACAATGGCCCAAATACTCCGTCGTAAAAACACGTTGTAGTGTCTGGACAATATGGTTTAAAAATTTAATCTCGGATTTTTTTAAAGACCGAAAGATTTAATTGCGTTTTCTTAAAAACAAATCATTAGTGATGAAAAATGTTTTTAGACACTTGATTTTATTTTTATCACTCCGTACCAGAGCAGACCTGAACTCAAAGTCCAACTAAAAACAAGCTGTAAAATATCCGTGTAAAACAAGATGTTAGATCCTGGGCAGATCGACATCAATCTGAGCTGTGGGAGTCAAAATTTTGTATTGGGATAAATAAAATTAAAAAAAAAATTAAATCCATAAATGAATTCTTCTTAAACAGGAAATTCGATTAAACAAAACAATTGGCTAATCGCCCAGCCCTATTTAGACTCAACTGGCTAAACTCAGAAGCTGAAGGGACCCACACACTCGGGTCAGCACACTTTGGACCTTCTGCTGACGTACTTCAAAGTAATGCATTGCGTCCAAAAAAATCTTGATTTTCCCAAAATTTTATTTTTATAAACTGAAAATTTGATTAATCTATACAGTGTATTAATTTCCCAGCCCTAATACTTAGTATTTTTATTTAATATATTTTTGATATACTCTAAACATTTTATAAATGTGTTACAATTAAGCTCACAACCTAATCTTTGCAATGAGCAACCCTTCAGTTTTATTTTTAAACGTAAAAAATATGTTTGTTTTTTTATTTACTTATTTCATTTATTTTTATTTTAAAAAATTCGACCTTTTTTTTAAACCAAGTTCCTCTACGTTGATTGGTGGGTTTCCTCTAACCGTATAAGATGAAGTTTTGTTTAGGAGCAGACTATGATCCATGCAGCAGATTTAATGACGTCTTACACTCTTGTTTTCCTGCAGCAGAGTGGACTTTACCTGAGAAGGTGATCCGAGAACTTTACCTGAGGACTCGGCCGGTTCTAAAGCTGCAGCTCTCAGGGAGTGACGGTCAACGACGAAGCGACTGACTGCTGCGGAGAAAACATGACACGCTTCAGCTTTTCTATTCTTTCTGAGATTTATGTGTGTTTCTGTGTTTTTTATTGTTATTCAAAATGAGCATGTTTGGAGCTACAGAAATAAAGTTGTGCTATTGCAGAATTATGATTATGTATTCATTCATGTAATGTATGTGTCTCCATATATGTTACATATAGAGAATAATTCAGAAGTAGAGGTGTTTAATTTTTAAATGGCATAAATATTTATTTTATAGTAGAAAAGTTAAGGTGTCAGTCATGAGTTGTTTTTTATTTAAAAGTCTTCACCCCCATTGAGCATTTTACACACTACAGCTACAGACTTCTATGAATCCTGTTGGGAGTTTCTGTGAAAGATTAACATGCAAAGAATGAATGGTTTAAAATTATGGATGAGTTTGAAAACCACATCCTGTCTTCAGTCCATCGTCTCTCAAAGAAAAGAGGATGAACTGAGAAAGACGCAGCCATCCGTCTAAACTTACAAGCCGGGCAAGGAGACAATTAATCCGAGAAAAAGCCAGGAGGCCCATAGGAACTCTGGAAGAGCTGCAGATATTCACAGCTCAGGTGGAATAGTCTGTCAACATGAGGAGATCACGCTCTAAAAAACTCTCCGTCTAACGAAGTCCAACAATCTTGTTTCCAGCCAAAAGTATTTTTCATCTTGTTTTGAGACTTATACACTAAACAAGAGCAGAATGTGTTAGATTATTCATCTTATTTAGAGAATTCTTACCAAGTGCAATCGTCTTAATGCACAGGCAGATTATTTCAATTAATTCAACAAGTTTTAGACTAATATAGTATCTAACACTGCAGTAAAACAACTAGCCTCATGAGTCAGCATTAGGTATTTCTAGGTAATTAAGTAATCATGGTTCATGGTTAATTCATGGTTAAATGAAGGAATTTTGGGGCAGATAATGAAACATTACAGGCAGTAATTCTCCTGCCCTGATTGGTTCCCATAATTTCGGGTATACGCTGATCAGACTGGATAGAAACTTCTCCTGAAGGCGAGGAAATATCAACACAAGACAATTCAAGGTGCTTTACATGAATACAGAAATGTGAAAATTAAAGCATAGAATCAATAACATAAAGCATAAATGAACATTTATAAAACAAACAATGGCATTTGATTAAAAACAACAATTTAGGATAAAAACATGTAATAGTAGTATTGACTATAATAGTGTCGGTTACTGATAACCATGTCTAGTTAAGTTTTTATTTTAGACTTAAAAGAGTTCACTGTCTCTGCAGCTTTTATATTCTCCTGGTACTTTGTTCCAGATATGAGGAGGATAGAAACTGAAAGCTGCTTCTCCATGTTTGGTTCTGGTTCTAGGGACGATCAGTAAACTAGAGATGGAGGACCTGATTGATCTGGATGGTTTGTACCATGATAGCAGATCTCTAATGTACTCTGGTGCTAAACCCATTCAATAATTTATAAACAAGTAGGAGTATTTTAAAGTTTATTCTCTGAGCTACAGGGAGCCAGAGGAAGGACTTTAGAACTGGGGTGATGTGTTCTACTTTCCTGGTTCTAGTGAGAACACGAGCAGCAGCGTTCTGGATCAGCTGCAGCTGTCTGATTGACTTTTTTAGGTAGACCTGTGAAGATACTGTTACAGTAATCATAAATGCATGGATGAGGTTTTCTAGGTCTCCTTGTGTCATCATTCCTTTTAATCCTAGAAATGTTCCTCAGCTGATAGAAAGCTGAACTTGTTATTACTCTTTATGTGACCCTGGAGGTTCTGGTCTGAGTCCATTATTACACCTAGATTTCTGGTCTGGTTGCTAGTTTATAGTTGTGCCTGTTTAAACTGATTACTGATATGTAGTGAATCTTTTTTGGGTCCAAAGATAAGTACTTCAGTTTTGTTTTTGTTCAGTTGGAGGAAAATATGGACATCCAGCGTTAATTTGAATGCATTTATTGAGATTTGGATGGGTTCAACATCACCTGGTGACATTGAGATATAAAGCTGAGTGTCATCAGCATAGTTGTGGTAGTTAACATTGTTGGTGGTTATAATCTGGTTTAATGGGAGCATGTAGATGCTAAATAGGAGAGGCCCTAGGATGGAGCCCTGGGGGACCCCACATGTGATTTCACTGTTTTGTGATGAGAACTGGCTAATCGATACAAAGAAGTTCCTGTTCTTAAGGTAGGATTTGAACCAGTCGAGTTCTGTACCAGAGAGTCGGACCCAGCTCTCTAGACGTTCTAGTAATAAATCATGATCAACGGTATCAGACGCTGCACTGAGGTCTAACAGTACCAGTACTGTGGTTTTACCACGGTCAGAATTTGTATGGATGTCATTGAAAACTTTGACGAGGGCTGTCTCTGTACTGTGGTACCAACGAAAACCAGACTGATAAATATCAAAGCGGTTGTTTATTGCTAGGAAGCTATTTAATTGTTGGAACACAACTTTTTCAATCATTTAACTGTTGAATGGGAGATTAGAAATTGGTCAGTAGTTTTGCATCAATGTGCTGTTTAGGTTCTTCTTCTTTAGTATTGGTTTGATTACTGCTGTTTTTAAGGCTTTGGGTTAAAGACCTGATAGGAGGGATGAGTTAATTATTTGGATCCGATCTGCCCTGATGGCTGGGAGGATCTTTTTAAGAAAACCCGTTGGTACATTGAAGGACTCAAAGTGGCTCCAAACTTGTCTGGGTGAGTAAATGAACATAATATTTACTAAAAAATAAGGTCCAGGTTTTATTTTAAGGTGGAACGTGGAGAAGTGGTCCATCCCAGGAGATCCTCCTCTGGACCAGCAGAGGGAGCTCTGCTCCATGAAGGTGTCAGAACCTTCTGAAGGTCAGACTGAATCCTGAATCATTCAGATTCCCAGAATGATTTATACAGCGTAAGATTACTTTCTATAATATGAGGGTATAGCTGTTATCACAGTGCAAGAAGTTTCTAACAGGCCGCATACGATGACATTTTTCCATCACACTTCCAAAATATTTGCGAATTTTACAAAACATTTTTTTTTTCTTATTGCACTTGATGTCCAGGAAAATATTTCTGGGGTGGCACCATATGCTAGTATATATATATATATATATATATATATATATATATATATTATAGAAGAGCAGCGGGTTTAGACAGAGCTGGACCAAGGTGAGATTACAATAGTTTAAAAGGGCCATGTATGAATGTGATTATGGAGTTAAAAACAAAATATTATTAATCTCTCCTTTATTTAATGAAAAACCGCTACGGCAATTTCCTTTACACTAAGAATTTTAAGTTTTTTAGTCATATGTAGAAATGTTAATTGGTCCGGATTAATTCACAGCTACCCTGTAATTAATTAGGTTTAAAAAAAATAATTGTTTGACAACCCTAATATCTAGCCATCATCATAGCCCTCCGTTTAATTTTTTTTTTACATCATAATGCTCAAAAATCTGTATTTTCTAATATAAAGTAAACTTGGTAATTAGGATAAATGAATTTAAATATTTTAAAGATTTCACCTTCTCTGACTTAGCTTACATGTTGCAAAAATTATGATTTTCAATTTTTATCGCCTCGAATAGTTTCAAAAAACAAACAGCATTGAGCTAGAAATAATATTCTATTTTGTAAGATGGCATAGTTTCAGCTTTTTTTAGTGAGCTCCTGCCTTCTGTGTGCAGGTCGGCTTCTCTCTCACTTCCGCCTTTCAGAAGCGCCTGGAGTTGATGTGCGGTTACGTCGTGCTGCATTCAAAGTTGTCGGAAAAAGGAGCTTCATGTGCTTAACGTCCGATTTTACACAACTATTTATTGATTTCATAGCCGTTAAAGTCCTTGCCCATATATAAATATCTATATATATATATAGATATGATATATATATATATATATAGATATATATCATATCTATATATCAGAGTTAACTCTATCAAACAGCAGTTTTATAGCTAATTGTTGTGATTTATCAAATATTTGTCTGAAGGGTAAGCCCTTTGCAGTGAATCAAACACACTCAAATAAAAGAGTCAGCTCTGCAATGTTGCAATGTTTTTTTTCTTTGCTTTTATATTACATTGTCACATAAATCTTAGCAAAATAAAATGAATTTAAACGTAATTTTAACGGATGAAAACTCTAAAATGTGACCAGCTCAGATTGGGTCCGCACTATAAGAACATATCTCCTTTTAGTTTTATGCTACAGACCCACCCTGGGGCCCTTTTATCTTTATTAAACTCCTGGATACGCCCCTGCTCAGCAGCACTGAACGTTTAGGAATAATCACTTAATAATAATTTCAAAAACTCGAAGGAGTCTCTGTGTCAGGAGAAAGTGAGAATGTTTTTTTGTTCTTAGTTTGGTCACAGCGTAGCGTTGAGTCTGTTGATTTAGACGCTGTAACTTTGGTTTTTGTCAGAATGAAAAGACTTCTGAAAACCTGCAGCTCGCTGCTGCGCCGTGCGTCACTGATCGTTTCCCTCATAGACGTAAGAATCACGTAGGTGACCTATTTTTTATTCAAAATGTCGAATTTCACCAAACGTGATGGATTTTCATGTCCGGAATGAAGAAGCTGTTCACGTATTTAAAATGTAACACGTTTTATTCTCGATCCCTCTCACATTAGAAACAGGGAGTGTGCATGATATGCGACACCGTCAAATATCGGGAGAAATTCCGGAGAATGGTGGCCCCGGGAGATTTTCGGGAGGGAGACTGAAATTCGGGAGTCTCCCGCGAAAATTGGGAGAGTTGGCAAGTATGCATTTATCGTAGAATCATTTGATATAATTTCATATATCCAGGGTCAGACCCAATAATATTTCTAAAATGTGGGTGGTTAGTGGGTGTACTACTAATGGTGGTACTTAAAGGTTTACCAAAGTATTTCTGAGCCCATGTGGTGATATCGCTGATAGATGATGATTCTTGATGCAGCGCCGCCTGACGCCTTGGACACACATCTCGCGTATGTGTGGACGCACGCGAGCCCCAACAGCGCTGCGCAACGCAAAAACCTGCCACACGTGCTGCGGGGTTTTTTTTTGCGCACTGCAAAGGAGAAGTTAAATTCAGAGAAATAAGGTAATATTGGTTGTAATGACGGTAATATTACATTTACAGCTTCCTAACACCAAAACCGATCCCCCCAAGACTGCAGATACAGCCATCAACCGTTGTTCATTGTAATGACCATAGCTAGATGTTGCTGCCTATATACATTTACGTGTTCAAAGAGATGTTTATTTTTGGGTCTTTGACATATGACTGATTGTAGGCGTTTATGTTTTATGTGAAAATAACCATATTTCTATGTATTTGCGCGCGTCAAAAGATGGGATTCATACAGGGGATGTGTGACCAGAGTCAGTTCACCGCAATAAAAAGCTAATTTAAAATCTTTGGAGTTTTTTTTAAGCGTGTTGCACGGTCATTTACACATATGCAAGATGCACTTCCAAGGCATCAGGGCTCACGGTGGTTCGGCTTAGGCTTAACAAAGTTATGAACTGTTGAAGGTGAAACATCCATAATCTCTTCACATCTTCTTTTGAGGAACATTGTTTTTAAAAGATTTTAATCCTTTTTTAACGCATTTGTTGGCAAACTGGTGATCCCATCTTTGCTCCTTAGGGACTGGACTTTTCTTGGATGCCGCTGTTGTACCAAATCATAATTATAATCGCCTGTTTTAAATCACATCATTGTTTAACTAAGATAGCTGATCACCAGCCCTAAACTGATCCTGTCCCAACCTTTGTTGGGATGTGTTGCAGGTCTGAATGACAGGAAAGAATCAAGATTTAATAATGAAATCAAGCTGACCAGATAAAACATAAAATGTTTTATTTTTATATTGTCTGCAATGAAATACAATCAAAGTACATTAAAAAAAAATCACTATTTTCTTTTCTTAATTAGCACTTTCCATATTGTCCCAACATTTTCTGCTTCGATGACAGATTCATCATGTTTGCTCTGAAGGAGAAATGTTGAACAAACTTTATTGTTCTGTTGTTCCTGAACGCTGAGTCATGATTCAGAGACGCTGGAAGTAACTAAACCTGGAGGACAAGGTTTCATTTCTCAGATATTTCCTAAACTCGTGCTGGAATGTGTTGCAGGTCTGAATGACAGGAAAGGATGGAGATTTACTTAGGAAATGAAGTTGATCAGATAAAACATGAAATATTTTGTTTTCATATTGTCCAAAATAAATGTATAAATCGATTAGGGATGCAGCGATACCGATATCAGAACCGATACCGTTCTAATGTGCTCGTATTAGTATCAGTTAGGGAAACGTTGCGATAATTTCACTGAACATTTTTATTTTTTCGCTTAAAATTTTACTTTTGTGGTCATCGATATTTTATTCACCCGTTGTTGGAACAAGCAGAGAAGAAAATAAAACCCGTCTTCCAAATCCTTGTGCTAGAAGTATCGGCATTGGTACTCGGTCTCGGCAAATACTCCAAATATCGGTATCGGTTTGAAAAAAAAGTGTTATTGTTGCATCCCTTAGATGAAAACGTTCCTCCCGACTTTTTCTGATTCGTGGCTGTACTTCACAGACCGGTCCAGGCGGCTCTGACGCCGTCCTTGAGAAAGGCACCAGATCCGGGCTGAGTGGTGCAGGATGTCAGCAGGTCTCTGCTCCGTTTGTCCCATCCCGTCTCCTCTTCCTCGTCGGCCGGCGCCGTCTCCGACTGGTGCTTCCTCATGTGTCGGCGGAACACCCTGGCTCCGCCCAGGTTCTTCCTGCAGACCCCGCAGAAGTACGGGTGGGGGTGGGAGTGCGCGTCAACGTGGTAGGTGAGCTCCAGGGCGCGGCTGAAGCTCTTGCTGCACAGCGGACACTGGTAGCGGACGGCCGAGTGAGTCAGCTGGTGGTTCTTGAGGACGCAGAGCTGCTTGAAGGCCTTGGGGCAGACGGGGCACTGGAAGGGCCGGGCGTCGGTGTGCACACGCTGGTGGCGGCGCATTGCGCTGGAGAAGGTGAAGCTCTTGCCGCAGACGGTGCAGGTGAAGGGTTTCTCGCCCGTGTGGATCCTCTGGTGCTCCGTCATGTGGACGTGCTGGACGAAGCTCTTCCTGCAGGTGGGACACTGGAAGGGACGCTCGCCCGAGTGGATCCGAAGGTGCTTCTGCAGCGCCGAGGCCTTGAAGCAGTCCCGGCCGCAGACCGGGCAGCAGTTCCTGGTCTTCCCTGGGGGGCGGCCGTCCGCCGGCGGATCGGAGCGCCTCTTCGGACCTGCTGGGAAACAGGAAGGCTGGGTGAGAACCTCTGGAGTTCCTGCTCAAACATGAAGCTCTGCAGACGATTCAACCAGGAAAACGCGTGAAACAGCAACGATCAGCAACCTGAAGCCTATTCTTCTCAGGTTCTGATCCGGGTTCTGCTTCCCGAAACCGAGTTTCCACACAGAAAAATAACTCTGTTACGCTTTAGCCAGCAACTGATGAGACTCTAAACAAAGCCAGCTTCCTGCTATCACCTCCCGGCATTACAGTACAACACGTTTCCTTGGTAACTGGTTACCAACATCTGTTACGGGGGGGGCCAAGGACCCCATTTAGCTGCCCTCGTTGGTGCCGTTCTATAAACCAAGGAGCAAACTCAGCTGTTCAGATTCGATCTCAGCCCAGAAGTATCAAAAACTGCAGTCACCCCCCTCATCCACTAGGGATTGGATCTGGAAAGGAGTTCCCATCAACCATCAGTTTAAACCGTGTGACTCTCAGAGCGTAGCCGCCATGTTGGTGGGAATGAATGTAATGAAATAAACGTCGGTAACTGGGATTTTACTCCGTCTGCGTTTTTTCCCCCCATTTTAAAACGGAAGGTATTATTGTATATAACGATTAAACATCTACGACCCTTAGCATGACACGATTATTTCAGCACAAGCGTGCTATGATTTACGCACATTTTAGCGCTATTAAGTTGTTTTTTTTGTAATTATGGTTGGGGGCTTTCTTAAAGACATTCTGAATTGACAATATCTCTGAAAGATTTATTGATGCCTTGCATTAAATTAGCGTTTGTTTTCTTTTCTGTGTCACATTTAAACTACTCCTTTTTTAGCTAAACTGTCTCAATGCTTGAAACTTTTTTGTTTACTCTGTAATACACTGCTGACTTCTCCATTCATCCCTTGCACACCAGTTATGTTTTTTGCAAGCAGCACACTCCATTGGTACATGGGCCTACTGTGCCTCCCTACTTTTCACTAAGAGCCAGGTATTCCTACCTTTCCACTCGTTTCGCTGCTTTTGCGTCCAGTTAAAAGGAAAGGCTGCATGACATGATTCAGTAAAACAGATTAACCAGCACTTGTCCTCTTAACTGCTCATTTTTTTGGGTGTATAAAACCAAAATGGTCCAGTATACTTTAAAAGATCATGTCAAAAACCTGAGTAAGACTTTGTCCAATCTAATCACAGGCAGTGTCGTACCAAATGTGCTTATTAGCAAAAAACAGAAAAAGTCAGTGTTTGGAAAATATAATGTGTGAAATTTAACACACAACATTAATCTGAAACAAATCTAAACTCAATTCAAAGTGAACTTTTTAGAGCTCCCCTTTGGTCTGTCAGTTGTGGGCCTTCAGGAGAGCCGAGCTCCCCTTAGCTCCCCCGTAATTCGAACCCTGACGTAAAAAAATGGCTGCTGTGGTATTGATCGCATGAACAGACCACCCAAAAAGTCTCTGCTCCAGTTTTTTCAGTAAGTAAAATTTGTTTTCATTAAAATTCTCTTTTAGTGAAAGTTACGGACAAACAAGGTTTCATGATTTTATCTGACAAAATTATTGAATCTTCCTCGACGACAGAGGGCCAGCAGAGTCGCTCAGCTGTGGTTTTCTGGCTAAGAGTTTCCGCTAACCTTTCTTAGCATTGGTTAGCTCTGCGTTAGCACAGTTAGCTCGTAGCTACATCGGCTCAGAGGGTCACTCTCTGCTCCAACCCTTTGCGTGACACGAAGATGCGGTGGCGGAAACCGGGAAACCGCCTATTGGCTTCAGTTCAGCTCCTCATAAACCCAAGGCTGACATCACAGAGGCTCTGCCCATCGATTAACAGTTACCGCTCTAAACTAGCAATAATGTATCAGCAGACTGAACATCTGACTATAATAAAGTGTGTTAAAAAATATGTTAGTCGGTGACGTTGGTGTTGTTTTGAAGAAGATTTGATTTTAGGCACACTGGTGTTTTTGGTCAAATAAAACACGTTTCCAACAATTTAGCGGTTGATGCAACGGGCGGCCATGTTGAGAGTCAAAGTCGGAGCAAGAAAAGCCTTCTTTGACTATCCGAGTGGGAAGTTAGACTAATGGAAGTGTTTAGGAGAAATTTAGTGTTATGATTTATCTGTACTTTGTAATCCACTGTTACGCATGTTTACTTAATGTTGTAGTATTAGTTTGAATGTTTTTGCCTGCAGAGTCGTTAAGAGAAACAACAGATGACACGACCCTAGGATGGAGGTTTCTTATCTTAGGGCACCAGCAGGTTTTTTGTTTGGGATGTTGTTCGAGTTCAGATAACGTCATTAAAATGGATGCTTAGATTAGATGATTCTGTTAGAGATGATTCAATGTGACATGTAATGATTGAGAACATTTGAACAGTTTTATTGTCTTTCTTTTTGAATACTGCCTGTCTCATAGGTTAGTTACTGATTATTATTGTTATTGATTACTGATTCTCTTTTGTATTTTGATTTATATTTGAGATTAGATAAAAAGGGAGGAGACTATGATGGAGAAATTTAGTGTTATGATTTATCTGTACTTTGTAATCAACTGTGATGCATGTTTGCTTAATGTTGTAGTATTAGTTTGAATGTTTAGTCTTATTGAGTGACGCTTTTACCCAAGTCATGGTCAGAGAGTTTTGATAATGACAGTCCATATCCTGTTACCATGGAGATGGCTCTTCGACCGGGCATCCTTAAAGGTGTAAAAAGTTCACAGCTTTCTAATCAAACAGAAAGGTGCCTTCAAGTCTCTGATTTCCAGAGTTGTATTTTATCGAGTAGAATAGATAGACTGCTAGAAAGATTGCTAGAAATAATATAAGCTTGTTGTTGAGACAGGTCAGTATTCTGCTTTCTACTGTAATGTCTTACTGTCCTCCTGTATGATCAATTTAAATCATATTTAAACCTCCAAAACGTTTAAAGGAATCTCTCTCATTTTATTAAAAGTCTAAAATCTGACTACAGGAAGTCAGAATTCTCCATTTCTGTCTACACCATAAACCCTCAGACTAGAAGTGTGCTGTAACTCCTCCCACTTCACCTGTATAACTGATGCAACATCCTGTCAGTTGATCAGGTAACAGCTGAACCCCTGTTTAAGTTGTTACCACTGCTCACAGACAGTCCAAATGGGAAACATCCCAGATTGTTTCCTAAAAACAACATATTTAAACTGTTATTTACTAGATGCGGCTTTTTATCTCATCCGAGAATAATTTACTGCATTTAGTTTGATTTTTAATATTCTAAAACAACTATAGATATATGTTTCTCTCTTGGTTCCATGACAGAACAGAACTGCTTCACTTCTACTTCCTACTGATTCAGAGCAGCTGGGCTGCCTGGAGGCTCAGAGCAAAGAAAGTAGAGTTCTGACCCAGACCGCTTTAACATTCTGCTCGTAAAAGCAAATGTTCTGGGGTTTTTCTTCATCCTGGACCTTATTTTTAGCTTTTTTTTATGTTGGATGTATAAATACTGCTGAACAGATCAAACTGACTCTAAACTTCTTAGGGTGAGTGAAAAACATAAAAATGTCACAAAAAAATAAGGTCCTGGTAGAAAAAAAAAAAACTTTTATTTTAATCTGGACTGGACTGGAGCGGATCGGGCCGGAACCGGAGACGTACCGCACCGCTCTGGCTCCAAGCGCTCCTCCTCTCCATCAGAGTTGATCAAACCGCCGACGTCCTCTTCTTCCCCGGGCTGGGTCCCCCCCTGGTCGCCATGGTTACCAGCAGGAGGCTGGGCCTCGGGGACGATGAGGCGGTCGGAGGTGGAGGGGTCACCTGGGGGTCGCTGTAGGACGAGGAGCCAGGAAAACATCAAGGTTGGGGACAAACATTCATTCTTATTTTCGTCTTTAAATGGGTCCAGATGAACAAAGTGGTACCAGAACCTTTCAGACCTGCTCCAGCCAGTAAACCCAGTTCTAGACAGAGATAATTAAACTGGTTCCTCACTTGTTTCTCCTCCTCCGTCACCCTCTTCCTCCTCTGACCTCCGGTTCTCATATGGAGCCAGAACTCCTGAAACAGAAACCAGATAGTTAGATTTAGGATCTGCAGCCCCCCCCCCCTTCCCTTCGTTGACCCGGAGGTTAAAGGACACCGTGTCAGCCGGGTTGGGGAGCAGTCCCTCCCTGATGTGGACCTTCATGTGTTCCCGCAGCAGGCAGGGCTTCAGGAAGCTCCTGGAGCAGATGCTGCAGCCGTGGCTCCTCCTCTGACGACCCCTGGAGGTCAGAGACTCCGCCTCCAACAGCCTGGACGGGTCCGGATGCAGCTCCTCGGCCCGGATCGGCTCTGCAGTACCAGGAACACAGCGAGGTCCAGTTAGGACCCCAACAGAACCACCCCTGGTCCAACCTGATGAGGTTCCAATTGTCTCACCGGTCAGTGACGATGGCGTCTCGTCTCCACGGTTCTCCACCTGCAGGGCGGCGCTGTCGAGCGGCCTGTCGGGGTTCTGGAAGGTAAATTAGTTTCAGTAAGACCTGAGGGAGGAAACGGACCGGTGTTCTGATCCGATCTAACACAGATTAGGTCAGGACAATATTATAAAAAACATCCTAACATTAATTTATGAGTCACCAAATGACCAAATAGGGTTTATATGGATATAAATCTACCATCTAGCTCCGCCTCCCTTCCTCTCTGACCCGAACTGCTGCACAGTGTTGCTAACTTACTGACGTTTTCAGGCAGAGAACTGTGTTCCTAGAACCATCCTCTTAGTACTTAGTTCTTAGAACTAAATACCGCCTGTTTTAAAACAAGTTTTCCTTGAATGGCAGGGCCTGAAGAAGCAGAAATCAAGGAAGGTGGCGGGGCTTATGGGCTCCTTTCAACCTGTAGGAACCTTTCTTTAGTTCCTGCAACCTTTCCAGGAACCAGGCAGGGTTTTTTTTGCACATTCAGACAGATGAGAACAAAAGATCCTAGCCCTCAGTTCCTAGAACCATTTTAGCTCCTACTCTGAGGTAGGGGTAGGGTCTTCTCTTGGTTCCATCTGAACTCATATGTCGTAGGTGTTCGTTGAACTCAGAAGCTACACCCCGAAAGCTAGATTTATGCTTCTTAACGCCCCACCATGATTTTTTTAAAATAACTAAATTAGAAAAACTTGAATGAATAAAATTAACCTAAACTTCTTCTGTGACGTCGGTCTCTATCAAGGTTCCTGCCTCCTGTGCAAAAGGAATTTTAAAAGGTTCCCCCTGGGGAGGGAAGATAGAACAACATTTTTAGAGGATGGTTCTAGGAACACAGTTCTTAGAACGTCTCTGTCTGAAAGCAGCTTAGTCATATGAATTCCAATAGAATTAGGGTTACCACGATTCGTCTATCCGTCACGACTGCGTCGACCATCAAAATTGTCTACAAACATTTTTTTTTTGCAAATCGACGTTATCTGTTTTTTAAAAAGATTTGTTTTTCCCTAAAACGGTCGTTGTACTTTTATCTGCTCCGTCTGCCTTTCTGCCCCTGAAGCCCAAACAGAAGCATCAGCAGTGAGCCAATGTAGCTCTAAAGTTCAGGTGAGTTTATTAAATAAAAAGAGAAGCATGTGTCATGCGGTAATCTAAAATTCCCAAAGTACAAGCAGCTTTCCACAGCAGTACAGCAGTGATGTTTGAGCTTCTTAAAGGGAAGCCCGCTGTGGCTGATGACAAACACGGACAGTAGCCTCTGTTAGCTAGTTAGCTTGTTAGCTGCCAACGTTAGCATCAACAGTAGAGCCATTTTCTCCTTTCTAACTCAACATGTCGGCTTTTGACCTGCTCTCCTTTATATCCATGTTCATTCAGAGATTAATGTCCAGATTTTCTAATATGACGTCCTCTATGACCCGAGCTGCTGCTAGAGGTTCTGGTTCTGATTTCATAGAAGAAACAAACAGCGTAACACTGCTGTTATTTACAGGACATCAAAGCTCATGTCCCCACAAAAAAAAAAAAAAAACAATACTGCCGCTTATTATTTTTAATATAGCATTGAAACTACTTATTGTGTCAGATTGTAATTTTTAGACTGACTTTAGATGTTAAATGGCTGTGGGCAGGAAGAGTCTGTATTACAGTGGTTCTGATGAAGCTTCTGACTGAAGAGGCTTATTTTTTGCTTGATGGCCGCAACATCAACAGGAAAAACGTTGTACAATTCCGAAAACCTTCGTACAATTTTGAAAAACTCTGAAAAACTGTACAGTTCCGATACATTCCATACAATTAAGAAAAACGTTGTACAATTGTCAGAAAGTGTTATATATGCATCTACACAATATTGGTTTATAAGGTTTACACCACTCTTATTTTGGTGATTCAGTTGGTGATGTAATTTCCTCATAATCACGTTTTCCTCAGGACTTTGTACAATTCCGAAAACCTTCCTACAATTCAGAAAAACTTAGCAAAAAGCCATACAAATTTTAAAAATTAGAACCATTCCGAAAAATTCTGAAAAACGTACAATTCCAAAAAACTTCAAAAAACTTTGTACAACTCTGAAAAACTTTGTACAATTCAGAAAAATTCTGAAATACTTCGTACAATTCAGAATAACTTTGTATATTTCGGTTAACCTTCCTACAATTCCGAAAAACTTCAATACAACGTTGAAAAATTTGTAAAATTATGGAAATTCGGAAAAACTTTGAACAGTTCCGAAACATTCCGTACATTTAAGAAAAACTTTGTACAATTCCGAAAACGTTTTCAAAACTTCGTACAATTCTGAAAACCTTCCTACAATTTTTAAAAATTCTGAAAAACGTTATACAGTTCCGAAACATTCCGTACAATTAAGAAAAACTTTGTACAATTCTGAAAAAATATAAAAAAATTAGAACTATTCCGAAAAATTCTGAAAACATTGTACAATTCCCATAAACTTTACAAAACTTTGTATATTTCCAAAAACCTTCCTACAATTCCAAAAATCTCCAGAAAAATACTTACAACTTTGAAAAATTTGTACAAATTTGAAAAACGTATGAACTTAAAAACTACAGGTCCGAAACATTCCCTACAATTCTGAAAAATTTTATACAATTCTGAAAAAAATTTACAAATTTGTACCATTCCGGAAAATTCTGAAAAACGTAATACAATTCCGAAAAATTCATATCATTTCATAAAAATTCGTACATTCTGAAAATTGGACGGATGGTAATTTTACGAAGCTTAGCACACATGTGTCTGCTGTAGCGCTAGTATTTTCTTTTATAAATAGTTCATACATTTTAAATATGTTATCATCTAAACGGTCGTTATTTTAGATAGGAGCTAAAGCGGTGTTATGGGACAATTATATCAAGATTATGTCTATTTATTGATTACTACTTATTAGTAAAGGCATCCAGGGAATATTTCATACTTCTTGGAAGTCAGTGAAGAGACTGAAGCTGAATAACACTTAGACTTTTCACCTACTCTAACTGAAGCACTCCTCGTGGTTTGGTGAAGTTTGCAGAGAATACACAACACTCGACACACACAACGTCATGTTAGACACGAGAGAGCGAGCAGGGATTCTATTTTACGTAATAAATATTTTTAAATGCCATCGAGACCGGATCATCCTTTCAGATTTGTTCCACGACAGTGATTCTAGGAAATGAGATTATTTTTTATTATAATAAATAATAATAAAAAACCCAGAAAAAGGTTACAGGAACAACAAAAGGTTGTGAATGCAGAACAAGCCCAGTTTCTGATCTGTAGGGAATATCAGCAACAAACTATTACAAAGAGTAGGTAAGGGGGGTCAGAAGTGTTGGAGATTTGCTGCTGGATGCTTTTTGGAAAAACAAAGTTGGCAACACCGTGATTTCAGCATTATCACACTACATCCAGTCAGAAACCTTTCTCAGTTCATTTCACTCATTTACACTACAAAAACTGTCCATCTAACCAAGTCCAACAACCTCGTTTCCAGCCAAAAAGTTTTTTTTATCTATATACTAAATAAGAGCAGAATGTCTTACATTATTAATTTAGAGAATTCTTATCAAGTCCAATTTTCTTATTGCACTGGCAGATACTAGATTAGTCTAAAACTTCTTATATTAAAGTTAAATAATCTGCCAATGCAGTAAAACAATTGCACTCAAGAATTCTCAAAATAAGTCTCATATTCTCTGATTAAGATCATAAATCTAAGACATTCTGTTCTTGCTTAGTACCGTATTGTCCCAAAAATAGAAAGAGTTTTTTATCCCGTTGAAAATAATGTAACAATGTGGGGTCATCTTTTAATCGGGTCTAACCATTGACACATGAGGTCACCAGCAGAGGGCGCCAGCTTTCTGTTTCTAACGCAAATCTACAGCTGTACGTTAATAAAGGTTCCTGTGCAACATTTGCGACATCTTAGATTTTTGTGGATACTTTCCGGAGGAAAACATTAAGGCTGACTTCTAATAGTCGAGGATTCGACGATTCGATTGGGAGAGGTCTGATTCGACTATGAACCTCATAGTCGAATAGTAGGGAAGTGTTATGTAACCAATCGGTAGCAGCACACTACAGGCCTGTAAGGTCCGGACCGCATTTGTTTGCATTTACGGATTTATTGGCTCACAATGGCTTCTAAAAAAAATCTTCAAAAAAGCGTGGAAGTACTTCGAGAAGGTTAAAGATGATCCAAAGAAAGTTAAGTGCAAAGTTGTGTCAGCAGCTTCTTTCATATCACACGACGACATCCAACATGGCGTATCATTTGAAACGGGTAAGGCTTGTTAACTTTACAAACAAAAAACTAACAGTTCTACCACTCTTTTGTCAATACAGAAATAAACCCGATAAATTTATCATTTTTCTGAGGGTTACACCCACAGTGTCATGACGACAGCTCAGGGAGCACGTCTGCATCAGCGGCAGCCCCGACATTGACACAAAAAAAAAAAAACTGAGCCCACCACTTTCAGAGAAGAGAAAAAAAAGGGAATTACTGAAAAGGTTGCGGAGTTTGTGGCCTGTGCGCATTGTTGAGGGTGAGGGATTTAAAGAACTCTTGCGCACGCTTGAGCCAGGCTACACCGTCCCTACAAGAGCTACAGTGATGGATGTGGTGCTCACAAAAAGTCTATCGATACGTTCAGACGTTTACACGGCTATAAAGGACTGCGAAGCTGTCAGGTTATGTTATCTGGACCTCACTTTAGATGGAGGCTTATCTCCCAGTCACGTCACAGTTCATCACCGGAGACTGGCGACTGGAGAGTTTCTTTTTAGAAACAAACAAAAAAAAAAATGGAGGACAGCCACACAGCTGAAAACATTGCACGAGAACTGACGGAGATGATTTGTGAGTGGGACATTCCAAGTAGGAAGGTCGTTTCTGTGGTTAATGATAACGCAGCGATGGTTGCGTGCATGGTTGGTCCAGCAGCCCCCATGGGGAAAGATGACAGGATTGCGTTGCGCGGGCCACACATTACAACTCTGCATAAACAGAGCTCTGAAGCAGGAACCCATTTGCCACACCGTTGCCGTAGCAAGGCGCTTGGTTTCTCCTTTTTTTAAAAAGCGCAAAGGCCACCACAGCACTACAAGATCAACAGAAACAACAGAATGTGCCGCAGCATAAACTGGTGCAGGATGTTGTTACCCGGTGGAACTCTATTTATTTGATGCTTGCTCGTTCGATAGAACAGAAGGGGCCAGTTTCAGCCGTGCTCACAGATGAGAGTGTGAGCAAACGGTCCGATCGTGACCCGGAGCTATCCACATCACAGTGGCGCACAGCACAGGACATAGCCGCTGTTCTTAAACCGATGATCACTCTGACAGAGCTTTTGTCCCAAGAAAATAATCCATCCCCGTCTGCCACTGTCCCCATGCTCATGAATATTAAAAAAAGAAATTTGGTGATGCATGAGGACGACAGACGAATACAAAGATCATTAAGACTACGCTGTCCGAAGACATGGACAGGCGATGGGAGCTTAACGGGCCAGGACTGGAAACAAGAGTTTACATCAGTGCATCAAGAAGACCAAAGAGATGAGGCATATTCAGTGGTGGCAGCACTAGCTGAAAGTCTAACTGACAGGTCTTGCCAGGGGGGGCCTACTGCCCCAAAACAGGACGCTGTGATGGCTATGCTGCTGGCCAGTGATGAAGATGAGATGAAGTTCTATTTGAAGGACTTCACTAAATGCAACGGAGGCCCTGGAACCTGGAATGGTGGAAGAAAAACGAGGATACAAATCCAAAGTTTACAAGAGTTGCTAAGAGATTTCACAGCATCCCCTCCACTTCCACGGCATCAGAGAGGATTTTTTCAAAGGCGGGTTTCATTGCCAATAAATCAAGGAGCGCCCTTTTCCCGACAAACGCGAACAAGCTGGTTTTCCTTGCACACAACTTCAGACGACGACACGTGCAGTAGAACACTTTTCATATATGAAGAAGTGATTTTCTTTTTCTATTGGGACAACGTGAACTTAAGCTGATGGCTGCATGCGAAGCGTCTCCGTTTTTGAAGCCAATATGTTCCTATTTTATGTGAACTTTTCTGATGTTTGATATGTTTTGTTCATCTGGCTTTAAATGAATAAAAGGTATTTGTTACCCGCCTACCATGCTTTTCTTTTAGTTTTTTTTTAGCTTTTGTTTGAAATGGAAAAAAGCTAGCTGCTATCTTTAAAAAAATTTAAAAAATGTCCGACTATCAGTCGACTAGGGCAAAATCTAACGAATCAGATTCGACTTTGAAAATCCTTAGTCGAAAACAGCCCTAATATATATATATATATATGAAATATTGTATTTCAGCTTATTGTCTGGCCCTAAATCAGCTGACGTCCAGATTCTTCCAGAACACAGAGCGTCTCTGATGGACTTCATGTGACCCGGTACAGATCACAGAGGTCCGGTTGGCGACCGAGCCTCACCTGTTCCAGGTGTTCCGACGCGGCGGCGGGACGGCCTTCCGGCCGGCTGTGGATCTCCTGGTGCTTCCTCAGCGCCCGCAGCACGGTGAAGCGCGTCTTGCAGACGTCGCACTGGAACGGCCGCTCTCCGGTGTGGGACCTGGCGTGGTCCTTCAGCCGGGACGAGCGGCTGAAGCTGCGTCCGCAGACGTCGCAGGCGAAGCGGGACGAGCCGTGGCGGCGCCGCTCGTGCTCCCTCGCCTCCCTGGCCGAGGGGAAGTCCTCCTGACACAGGGAGCAGCGGAGAGCGGCTTCCTCCTGCGGAGACAGATCGACGGTGGTCAGCGAAGAGGGCGACCATGAGTCCCGGCTGACCTTTCACTCTGAGTCTGAGTCATTTCATTCTGAGTATCTACTGAGTCCCGATCCAATTCTTATAAAACATAGAAAAGGAATAAAGAGGGCGAAGAAACAGATCCGGGATATTCCTTTTTTTATTCACCTTATTTTAATGTTCAACAATTCTGTTAAACACTTATCTGAGGTATCGAGAACATAAAGTCATAAATAAATGATTCACTTTTGGACTTTAATGCAAAAGCAGCCTAAACATAAGAAAGTCATTAATAAATACAAATAGCACCTCATCTTAAATAAACTTGATAATGAGAATGTAAATACTAGCCTGGGTATCGATTCAAATTTCAAGAATCGATTTGATTCCGATTCTCAAGTGATAGAATTGATTATAACGATCCGATTCAATCCGATCCAGTTCGATATTGATATCCTGTCAACACAAACGGTTGTCTGGGTTGAAAACTATGTAAAACCATTAAACTGATTTGTTGAACTTTTTTCTGCTTCTTTCCACCACAGCCCGAGTACGCACATATCAGCGCTCGCGTTAACTGAAGATTTTCCAGATTTGACCGATTTATTAGAACGGTGATGGAAAACTGAATGCTGTCGGTCAGATTAGTTTTCACACAGACAGACAGTGTTGTAAATGTGCAGATACTTTCAAATTTACGCACGGATTCCGGTAAATAAATCAACCAAAACCAAAGATTCCCCGACACTTTGATCGAGGCGTATCGCCGACAGGAAGCTGAACGTTTTGGAGCGCGACTGCAGCCTTTGCGGTTGGTAAGACGCGTTACGATGTGTGCCAAACACCTGAAGCATAGTTAACGGATCAGGAAACGGTTGGGTCATAGCGTTTTAGACTTCTGATCAGAATTAACTGGAGAAACGCTTCTTCATTTTAAAACTTTGGCTGTAGCAGTGTAATTCCAGTGTGTAAGCGCGGGGATACAGCGTCTAAATCCTCATCAGAAGTCATCTGTCTGAGGCAAAAATCCTAAACCTGGTGGCAACAACCTCTGCAGCAATTAGGGCTGGGTATTGCTAGGAATTTTACAGTTCAGATTCGATTTCGATTCGATAAAAAGTAAATACACAAGTAATTCATTACCTGAGTATATTTTTAAATAATGTGTGTATTAGTACCAATGTTTAAGAGCAATTTAACCTCAGCATGTTTCCTCTGAGGGGCAAACTCCACCCACAGAGCGTGACGCCAACCAGGAAGATGTGAAAAATGCAGTTCCTCCCTCATCCACTGGGGGCTGGCTCCAAAAAGGAGCAATTTCCCATTGACTCCCATGTTAAAAAGGCTGACTTTACAGCAAAAATAAACAGTCTGGTTCAAAAAAACCTTTTTAGGTTAGATAGTTGAGGTTTACAATCATGACAACTCTGAGGGGGGTCAATTTATTTCTAACTATTATTTGAAAAGAATCCACATTTTGCTGTAGCGTTTTTTTTTTTCTCTCTCCTCATTCACCCTCTGGTTTTTATTGTTTCTCTATCTGTGTGTCTCCTATGTAACAGAAGGGTGTTACATCAATATGTGTCCCACCCTCGACATGCGTTACGGCTCCACCCACACACGATTCGCCTGCTGCTCGTAAATGCTAAACAGATGGATCAGGTTAGGTTTAGGCTCTGGTTCCTGAATAGTAGGATAGTTATGGTTACCGATGCCGTTTGGATATAAGAAGACCGACGCAGATCAGACAACAGTTGTTTGTAAATTTTACCAGCTCCCGGTCCGACCAACGGACTCCAACACTACACATTTATTTTATCAGAACCACAACAACAAATACAGAGAGAGTCAATGACCAAAAGCAACGTGGAGTCGTGGCGTAAGCTCTGATAAACTCCAGGTACAGATACTGTAGCACACCACTGATGTGTTGCTAGCGAACGAAACGGCTTTTAGAGCCGTTATTGTTCTGTCTGAGAGACGCTTTTTGTTCTGTTCAAGCTGCACGTCGGGAGGGGAGTGCAGACACGCAGAGAGAGAAAAAAGTTTGTTTGCATAACGAGGGACATCACCTCGAATGTGGCGATTTAATCATATAAATAAATATATTTATATCTTAAAATAAGTCTAACCTATTAAATAGAATAAATTATGTAGAAAAAAATCTGACCGTTTATAATAAACATCAATTTTTTTTTTTGCTTGCATTAGTTATATCTTATCATTCTCTTATATTTTATGATTTGGGATGCCATCTGTCTTAACATTTTATCAGTATTTTAATACTTAATCTCATTTTCTACTGTTTATTTTAATATTTAACTATGTTAACTTGCTATAGTTATGATGATGATTTTATTTTGGGTTTGGGAAGGGTGGGGTTTGTGGGGTCATTTTAACCTGTAAAGCACTTTGAGAAGCTTCTGTAGTTGGAAAAGCTCTTTATAAAGTTTGATTTATTGATAGTTAAAAAAATACATGAGAAAAGCCCCATAAAAATAATCGCACATTAAATCGCAACACTGAAGCAAAAAAAACAACAAATAAATCGGAATTAGATTTTCCAAAATCGTTTAGCCCTAGTCCAGAAGCTGTAACCGGGGTCCAGGCCGCAGCAGTGGTACGGATATGGCTTATTGCAATGCATTGATGAATGGATATTTTTACGCAGCCCCAGCAGCAATCCCACTCTTTTATTAAACACTAACGCAGCTGTTCCCAAACTTTCCACCTTGTGACCCAAATAATAAAACCGCAAATGGTTCATGACCCCGATTTTTTCTTTATGATTCAAACATTTTTAACCGTTTAACGTAAATGGGTAACAATGACAACATAATTAGCATTAACAGACAATGGACCATCATTTAGCTTTTGTTTATTTGTAATCTTTTTTTATATCTTTTATTAAATTTCTACATTTCAAATCTTTTCTCATCATATTTTTTTTTGGTATTTATGTTCATTTCTGAAGACAACCTCATGACCCCAGAGTTACATATTTGGGACCCCATTATGGTTCCATGTGGAGCAGAAACCAAGCGCAACGTTTTTGTTTGACTTTATTAAGCAGTTCTCTGATCCGCTCGTTTGGACTGAATATTATTAAACGTGAATAAAAGAGAACTACTGGATAGGTATCAACTCCTAGGACTGGAGACACGCACTAGCCCCACCTGGTAGGCTTATAAAAAACCAGACAGGTACAAATATATCTTAGTCCTGATCCGGACCGGGACTCCCCCACCCCTCACCTTCTCCAGGGTTCCATCGGCGTGTTTCTGCAGGTGCTTCTTCAGCAGGCTCGGCCGGTTGAAGCTCCTCCCACACAGCGAGCAGGGGTGGAGCTTGCGTCCTGTGTGGTTCCTGACGTGATCCCTGAAGGAGGAGGGGGACGAGAAGGTTTTCCCGCAGAGCGAGCAGGAGTACTGCTTCTGCTCCTGGTGGCTCTTCAGGTGGTCGGAGAGGCCGCTGCGGGAGGCGAAGCGTTTGGGACACAGCGAGCAGCAGAAGGGCTTCTCCCCGGTGTGGGTGCGCTCGTGCTGGACCAGGTAGCGGCGCTGCACGAAGCCCCGCCCACACAGCGAGCAGCTGAAGGGCTTCTCGGGGGAGTGGACCAGGAGGTGGCGGCGCAGGCAGCCCCGCTGGGCGTAGCTGACCCCGCAGTCGGGGCAGGAGTAGGGCTTCTCCCCGGTGTGGACCCGCTGGTGGACCAACACGTTCACCTTCTTGGTGAAGCGCTTCCCGCAGACGGAGCAGCTGTGGGGCTTGTAGCCGTAGTGCGTGGCGACGTGATCCGCCAGGCGGGACGGACCGGCGAATTCCCGGCCGCAGATGGAGCAGCGGTGGCGCCGTTTGGATTTGGGTCGGTCTGAGGCCGGTTCTGGAGCTGGAGAGAGACTCACCGAGCCTGCGGGGAACCGCAACACATTCATCATCATCATCATCATCGTCCATCACAGCTGAATCTGCTTCCATGGCAACGTAAAGCTGTTTTATCCTTACTGAGCAAACAGGAGTAAAAACCACTGAGACTATCCAAGAAGAAGAAGAGCCCTGCGGGTCAAAGGTGACTGACCTTCAGCACCATCGCCTCCTCCTTCCTCTTCCTCCTTCACTTCATTCATCTTCTTCTCTCATCCAGACCTCTGGAGACAAAACAGACAATCATCTCTGGAGGATAAAAGAAAGTAACTCCATAGTTTGGCCTCACACATGTGATCTTAAAAAACAAATAGGAATGACTAAAAGTGCTTCATGATAGGAGTATTTTCTGAGTATTTCAGCTCAAAAAAACTCAGAAATATTTAGATTAATGTCGGTTTATAAAACCAAAAAAGTTGCGAGAGGAAGCCCCTAAATTTTGAGATTAATTTAAAATATTTTCCAGAAAAAAAACTAATAAAGTTTCTATCTTTGAGAGGAAACTGACATTGGCATTATTAAAGGCATATATGTTCTATATTTAAAGTAAGATGTTTTCTGATATTGTAAAGTCAGACTTTTTCAAGAAAAAAAGAACCCTCAGAAGTTTGTTGAGAATCAGATATTTCAAATAGAAAATGTCAGACCAATAATATCAAAGCGTTAAATTTACAGAATGTGCATCAGGATATTTTCAAAAGTGTTGCTTCAGTGGTTCATGGCCATCTTTTCCTGGCTCAGAACAACTTCTCCTATAATTATTGCAGCATAATAAGAGCTGATGTGCATGTGATGCAGTTATGTTGCATCTTTTATGGCCTAACACGCCGCCAGAGAGGTTGTTCTCAGCCAGAAAAAGAGCCGGATGTAACTACCACTGCAGACCTGAAAATGTCCAAATGTCTTTCTGTAAAATTTAAAACCTAAATCCAACAGAAATTGTATTTTGTTCTGGAAACAACTGACCTAATATCTCAATAAGCTTCAAGGTTTTTTTCTGACAAATGTTTTAATTTTTCTTTGCAAATGATTGAGATTAAAGGCACATATTTTCCAGAAAAAACTCGATGTCAAAAATAGCAAAATTATGAGTAAAAACTCATATTACTCATATTATTCAGGAAAAAAATTCCCTGTCACAAAAAACTTAAAATTACAAGTTAAAAGACAGATATTTTGAGATTAATTTAAGATATTTTCTAGGAAAAATACATAATGTTATGATGCAGAAAAGAAGAAAATTTGCTAGAGAAAAAAACACCGAACAAATTTATATGAATAAGGGCAAAAGCATTTTCGAGATCTAAACTAAGACAATTCTGACATTGTAAAGTCAGAATTTTTTTAAATAAAAATATCTTTCATTATAGACATTTGTTAGTTTTTTCCTCACACAGATTTTCTACATCATAGAGTTAAGTGTTTTGTTTTTTTTTTAGAAAATCTGAAATTAATCTGAAACTGTATGTCTTGACTCGTAATTTTACGACTTTCGTGAGAGAATTTCCGAGTTTTTTTGTGAAAAAAATATGTGCGATTAATCTTAGAAATTCTGAGTTTTTACACGTAATTTCGCTACTTTTTGACATCAGAGAATTTCTGAGTGTTTGGGGGTGGAAATTTACTCCTATATATATATATATATATATATATATATATATATATATATATATATATATATATATATATTGTGGGCGTACAATGGTCCTAATACTCCATCGTACTTTACAATGTCCGAAAATATCATAGTTCAACTATCTGGAATGTATGCCTTTAATCATGTAACTTTCTCGGTTTTTGCTCTCAAATTTGGAACTTTTTAAAATGAAAAAAATACATTAAATAAAATAATCGTGGAGAATATTATAAATTATTCTAAAATAGCGAGAATTTATTACAAAATATTTTTAAATGTCTGACTTTCCAATATCAGAAGCCATCGTAGTTTAAATATAAAAAATATATACCTTTAACTATGCGACATTTCTCTCGCTGTTTTTTGGGGCGACAATTTACTTGAAAATATTTTTCTTTTGTCTACAGTTTTCCGTTCTACGTTACAGAGAGATTAAATAATAGTGATAATTATATCTGTTGAATGGCTCACGTTTCGTTTTATTTGTGGTTCAATGATTTAAACATATTTCCCTTTAGAAGTCGCTAATCAACCTCGTCAACACATATGTCAAAATACAGAATTTCAGCCAATCAGAAAACAAAACTGACATAATTTCAACCAATCAGATAACGCGAAACATGTTTCAACCAATCAGACAGCAGTGACAGTTATAATAATGATAACACTGTCGGATAATTAATGAATCTAAGCGGATTTATCCTAAATTAAAGCTCAGCAAAAATCGGAATCATTTTTAAATGATAGAAGGCAAACTAATATTAGCAGAAATAATCTACATCTGTCTCTTTTTACCGTCTAACATCCAGTCCGGAGCGGAGCGAAGCAGCTAGCAGGGGCTAACGGGAACAGTTCGGGAGGCTCCGACCCAGAAGGCCCAGTTTGCTTCTAAAACTGTCTGTTAAAGTGCTTCAGAGATCCGCCGCTTCATGTTGGAGGTTTTCCAGAAACGACAGCAGAGAAAAACCGAACCGGAACCGAAAAGGAACTCCAGCCTAAAGCCAAATAAATGCTGGAGTGATTAGCGATCAGTGCTGCCACTGCTGGCTGGAGGGGGGTACTACAACAATAAATGTAGCAATTGGAGGAGTTTCAATAAAATTAATTTCATATTTGAAGGAAATGGAAATAGACTCGCCGAACGACGGAGGATTAGGGCCTTTGTTAACAAAAGAAAAAATATTTTGGAGTAAAAATACACCCGAAAAAAATTACAAACTCGGTGATTAAAGACATAATTTCCAGAAAAAAATCGAAAATTCTCCTTTGTCAAAAAGTGGTAAGATTACAAGTTAAAAGACAGATTTTTTTTAATTAATTTCAAAGTAAAACATTTATAAAAAAGAAATTAACAAAAGAATTCCCATAATTAAAGGGCTATATTTTTGATATCTACAATAACATATTTCTGACCGTGTAAAGTCAGAAAATTGTTTGTTTTTTTTTTATTTAGGCCTACGATGCATGTAATTATAGAAATCTTCTACTTTTCTACATCAGAGAATTACACCTTTTTTTTCCCCCTAGAAAATATATTACAACAGATTTTTTTTTTTTTTTTTAACTTTTGCTACTTTTTGACATAAGAGAATTTCCAAAAAAATTTCTGGAAAAATATGTGACTTGTTTGTTTGGTCTTTTTTATTTGGGCGGAAATTTACTCCAAAATATTTTTTATTTAAAATGGCCCTAATACTTCGTCATAGGGCACAAGACATTTTGATATAATTTATGTTAAATAATTTACCATTATGGATGGACCTTGATGAATACATATATGTATTATGTGGAAACAATGGTAAATGTGTCTTATAATAGTTTTCGCTTTAATGTTATATTTTGTTTGTGTTTTTCCTTTCAAACGGACCCTGAGTCTGACTAATAAAGATGATTAATTATAATTTCCTACCCCGTTCAGTTATAGTTTGATGATCCGGATCAGTTTTTAAAATCAGTAAGGTTTATTCAGGTGTTCAGTTATCACTCTTCATGGTTTCACTCTATTAATATATATATATATGTATATATAAACCCATAAAGAAGTGTTTCTGTAATATTTCTGGACATCAGTGAGTTCTGACCTCTGTCTGGTTTATTAAATTCTCTCTGACAGTTTTGTATTTTGTTTATAAGCAGCTGCTTATAACAGATGTTCCTGTTCAAGATGTTCTCCATGGTTGCATCTGCGACATTAAAGCAAACCAATGAGCCAATCAGGATATATTCCACGGGCCATGGGGTTTATGGCGTGCCAATTAATATATTTATGCAGTTGGATAAATGTAACTGCTCTTTATCTGTTTGTCATGAGCTCAGTGAGTGGAGGAACGTTGTGCAACAGTAAAAAAAAGAAAAAAATATACGATTTCATCCGAAGTTTCAGCTTTGCAGTTAAATCTTGATTTTTTTTTATTTTTTTTAATAGCCCTTATAAATGGAAATGGAGGCAACGACAGGAAAACTACAGAAGGAAGATGGAGGATCGGCTGCAGGAGGAGGGGTTTGGAACAGCCTGAAAACAATTCTAATAAGTGTATGAATATATATACTGAAGTAATAGAGTACATAAAGGTGCACCTTAGATTCTAGTTTATTTGTTTAGAATGAGTCTGCAGAATAAACAGCCTGTAAGAAGCTTTCTGATGGTCATATGTCCAATCGGCTTGTCTACAGTCTAACTGCCAGATTCAACACTTCTGCCCTCTGGTGGCCTTTCTGCGTATGTCAGGTTAAAAAAAATTATCGTAGCTAAAGGAAGTTTGGTTTTTTTTCGTTATTTGAACCTTTTTTTTTTAGCAAATATTAAGATCATTTACTCACCCAGACCACAAGATTTACTGCCTGTAATAAGGAATTATCTGCCCCATAACTCCTTCATTTAACCAGGTTTAGTTATTAATAATTAGTGATATTCCCCCTGTGAGTTCAGAACGTCTCGGAAATGTTAATTATTTCTGATCCAGGATGATTTAGAGGCTATAATCCATCTACAATAACATCCCAGCTGTATCTGATCAGGACTTTCTTTGCTCTACGGCGGTCGGTTAGACAGAACTACTGCAGACATCATCATGGTTCATGTTTGGATCAATAGGACAAAGTTCAGCTTCTACAGGCTCTATTTCTACAACCTACACAGACTGCAGCTGGGATGGAGGACGGCTGATAGTGGAAGATGGAATCAGTTACATTAAAAGCCTGTAAAACACCCAGAAGCTAATAGCTTAGCATCTCTGAGACGTTCTGAACTCACAGGGGAATATTGGTAACTATTAATAACTAAACCTGGTTAAATGAAGGAGTTATGGGGCAGATAATTGCTTATTACAGGCAGAAAATCTCCTGTCCTGATTGGCTCCAATTATATGGATATACGGAGATCAGGCTGGATCTAAACTTCTCCTGAAGGTCTCCAAGTGGCTCCTAACTTGTCTGGGTGAGTAAATGAACGTAATGCATGTTATACACATATATACATGCTAAAAAGAACCGCATTACCCCTTAAATAGAGAAACGAGGAGCTCTCTTCTTTCTCTTTAATCCTGAAGGAAAACAAACTCAAGCTTAGAACAGAACAAGTTTTATCATCTATTCCGTATATCAGCGTGAGCTACTGCTTCTTCTTCACCACATGAGCACAGTCATATTTGCCTCTAACCACAGTCAGTTTGACCCCAGGCAGGTCCTGGGTCCTCCCTCCCTGCACCAGAACCACGTTGTGCTCCTGCAGGTTGTGTCCCTCCCCGGGGATGAACACCACCGCCTCCTTCCCGTTGGACAGCCGCACCCGAGCGCACTTCCTGTTGGCCGAGTTGGGCTTCTTGGGCTTCCGGATCATCGTCTTCAGGACGACGGCTTTGAGCTGCGGCCGGCCGAACGTGGCGCCCAGAGATGTAGGGGGAACTTTGGGCTTTCCCTGCCGATGCATCTGGTTGAGCGTGGCCATGGACCTGGAGAGGAGGGGTCCCGTCCAGGAGGGGGTCAGCTGGGACGCTGCAGAGACGACAAGGTCAGAAACGGATCGGTGAAGGAGCCCAGATGCAGAACATTTCAGTAGCTTAAGAACAAATGTCTACAGGAGGTTCATCAGATGTTTCAGGCCAGAAACGGAGAGAAGTTCGGCTGAAAGCGTTTCACCTTGAGTCAGCATCTTCAGCGCTGGTCTCAGGCTCCACAAGGACCACATCTCTGAAACATAATAAATACAGAAGCATATATGGAAAATAAACCTAAACAAAAGGCTCTAGCTGCCACGTTTGACTCATAAATAAAGTTAAAATAAATAATACGAAATGATTTTTCATTTTTCTTTAACTTGTTTCTAATGAAAAAGAAAATTTCAGATTTGATTTTCAAATAACAGCAAAACCTTTGAAAATTAAATCTTATTAAATTTTATTTTTCATTTGAATAAAGTTACAGAATGAGCGATGGGGAATTGGAAAAATGCTAAATATTTTTTTTTTTTTTTTTTAACTATACGAGTCAAACGTAACAGCTAGACTTTGAAAATCAAATAAAACATTAAAGCTTTTTAATTTAATTTGATTTATTTTACATATATGCTTCCATGCATAAAATTCAGATTCGGCATCAAAACCACTTTTATTATCAGAATGATAATCCAGAATCAATCTGATGATTCGACTAAAACTCATTTAAAAGGTGCTGAAATAACCAGGAGTGTTTATTCATGCCCGATTTTATTTCCTTTCTTCATCATTTAATATCTCAATATTATCCTAAATTTTAGGGATTATTATCAAGTAAACGTCCCGAATTACGAAGAAACCAAAACAGGATGCAACGTTCATTACATATTTTTCTAAATCTTCTCCGAATCCTTTTTACAGGTTATAAACCAGTAAAATCCAGGTTTTCTTCGTGGAGTCTGGTGGCGCTAACTCCGGTTAGCTTCTCCTGCGGAAATCCGCCGCTTTTTAATGTTTCTGAAGCTACAAACCTATTCGGATTGTCCCGGAAGTCCCGTGTGCAACGTCGGATGATCCGGAACAACCCAGCCGAACCGAACGCAGTTTATAACCCAGAACCACAGTTCGGTAACAACATTTCCACTCACGTTTAAATGAAGGACATCGCGCTACAAAAACACCGGATATACTTAATGGGAAGAACAAGCGCTTCCGACGCTTTCCTCTACAAAATAAGAGAGGGCATTTCAAATTAAAAGGCGCATTTTTTATCGTTTTGTGACTGACTTTAAGGGAAAATATCAACCTGACTGAACATGATAAGGAGTTGGTTGGTTTTGAAATTCAGGGTTCTGAATTAGCATACCGTACATTTAGTAACCTATTTTAACCAACCGACAAGTTTCATGTTCTAACCCTAGGGTCACAGAAGGACAAAAATACATTCTTTCACACACCTAAATATATATTTTGAACTCTATTTCAACTTATCTTAAACACCAAAAAGGGAAAAAGTACAAATTTTACTGCTGCGCATGCGAATTAACCAAACGTACGCCATTCTGATGGGTTTTGTCCGAACACCGGTAGCTTGGTTCAGAAAGGCCTTTTATCCAATCACAAAAAGGATGCTAGCGGAACCATAACTTTAACAAATACTTTTATTGCTAGTATAATTTTTTTTTATGTTATGACCAGAGGCGGGTAGTAACTACTTCCACTGACTCAAATATCCTACATTTACTTGAGTAATTTTACTACTTCCAACTTTTAGCTACTTAAGTAAAAGTTGTTATCAAAGTACATATTTTTGTAAATATCGCTACTCTTACTTGAGAAAAGACTTCGGGATCTTCTCCCTGCTGCGAGTAAATTCACTGAATCAAAACTGGTTTTACCAAAACTCCATCAGACAAGGACAAAAACCCACAGTTAAAGTGAGACTTCTTGTTTCTACTCGAGCTTTTTTCTGTTATTTTTTTAGCTGCTATATGATAAAGACTATATATTGTCACTGGGAGAACTTTATGTTGTTCTGACAGATATGTTAGGCTACTTGTCTGAGTTTAAAAAAGTTTTATGATGAAATTTGTATTTGAAACCGTTTCATCTGCCTCAAATTTGTTCTCGTTTTATTTAGGCTAGAGGTTATGTGTCAATTCTTTCATTGTACTCTTTAAAAATACCAGAATTTACACGTAACCTTGTATTTTTGTCTGATAAAATCATAACAAATTTAAATAAAATAATAAATATGTGCCTACTGGAGCGATTTCTTGGATTGCCAGCTATAATTATTTTAGAAAAGGCACCTTGGAGAAATGAAGTTTCGGTCAGGGCACAAAAAAAGGGAGTGCCGGAAAGCCGAACGGAAATGGCGCAGTCAAAGCTCCAGGTTCATTATGAGGTTTACAAAGAAGTGCTTTGTGTGTTTAACCAGATTTTACGTGGAGCAAGGGAGAAGTATTTCTCTGAAATAATTGCAAACTGCAGAAACAATTCTGGTGTTCTGTTTGCCACAGTGAACAGATTAACTAATCCTCAAGTTTCGCTGCCCTTAGAACTAATTTCTGCATCTAAGTGCAATGAGTTTGCTATATTTTTTAATGACTAAGTCCAAGGCATTAAAAATGCCATAATTACCACAAACCAAATAGCAAAACTGTTTCCAGATAAACACCTTGAGCTGACACATTTTACACCTGACAAAACAATGGAAGAGGTTATACCTGGTCTGAGTTCATGTACATGCTGCCTTGATGAATTACCCACTCGTTTTCTAAAGTCTGTGCTGAGCAGCTTGTTACCACAACTTGGTCAGTTAGTTAACATCTCACTTGAGACTGGAACATTCCCAAATGCCTTAAAAACTGCGGTCATTAAGCCTCTTTCTAAAGAAGAGCAGGCTTTAATGCCACAGTACTGAGCAACTACCGGCCCATATCAAACCTACCATTCTTAGGAAAAGTCCTAGAGAAAGTAGTATATCAACAGCTCACTTACTTTCTCCTGTCTAACAATGTGTTTGATACTTTAGGCCCCACCACAGCACTGAGACAGCTCTGATCAAGGTGACAAATGATATCCGCATGAACACCAACGCAGGCAAAGTCTCAGTTTTAGTTCTGCTGGACCTGAGCGCTGCCTTTGACACAGTGGACCATGGGATCTTACTTCACAGGTTAGAAAACTGGGTGTGAATCTCTGGTACCGCTCTAAACTGGTTTAAGTCCTACCTCGAGGACAGGACGTACTTTGTCCAAATTAGCAACTGTGTCTCAGACAAAATTCCCATGACCTGTGGAGTCCCCCAGGGGTCAATCTTGGGACCCCTTTTATTCAACTTGTACATGCTTCCATTGGGTCAGCTAATTAACAGCAATAATGTGTCCTACCATAACTACGCAGATGACACTCAGATATGTCGCTGACGGCAGGTGAACATGGGCCTATAGATTCACTCTGATCCAAAGTGCTGATATTAAATAGAACCAACCAGCGCGTATCCAAGGGCCAGTATCCTCCAACCTTTAGTTTTGTCTCTGCTTCAACACACCTGAGCCAAATAATTAGGTCAATAACAGGGCTATAGACTTCTGAACTGCATACTGAGAAGGTTATTAAGCCAATCTGTTTAGGCTCCTCCCCTCAGGTCGGCGTTACAGAGCGTTGTACGCCAAAACCACCCGACACAAAAACAGTTTTTTCCCCCAGGCTGTCGCTCTGACGAACTCTGTCTAGACACAGTGTGTGAGTGCACTCACATAACAATAAACTATAACTCTGCACTTCTGTACATACTCACTGTAAAATAACCCCGGCTTGGTGTATATATTATCCTTTATTATTTACGATCTGATATTTATTTGTATTTTTACTTATTTTTGTTCTTATTTTTCATTTTTTCTTTTTTTATTTCACTTATTCAAGTTCTGTACTGGAGAAAAAAGTTTGCCGGAGTCAAATTCCTTGTATGTGACATACTTGGCCAATAAACTGATTCTGATTCTTCTGATTCTGATTCTGATTCATTTGATTCAGATATGTTGAACAAAAATCACAACTGAGTTACAGTACTGAACCTCATGGACTGGAATTGTATGTATATATATATATATATATATATATATATATATATATATACATATGCATGCTGTCAGTTCAAGCGCTAACCTGTTTTCTCTTAGTCTCTTCCTACAGTAGGTGCTCCTGACCCGCCTTGCCTGACGACCCTGACTAAGATGGCGTTCCAGTGGAGGAACGTTCTCAACGTCCTGCTACCAACTTCTGATTCTGCATCAGTTCTATTGCTCTTTCTGTGTCTCTGTTCTGTATTCTCCAAACCACAGACGGTCTCGGCAGATGACCGCTTATGCTGTGCCTGGTTCTGCCAGTTCCTTCCTGTTAAAAGGGAGTTTTTCCTTCCCACTGTCGCTGCATGCTTGCTCAGTATGAGGGATTGCTGAGAATTACACGACGCAATGTTCTGTGGTTCTCTAATTCCTAAATTAAACATTGTATTGTAATAACTCTACTTGTAAAGTGCCTTGAGATCACATCTGTTGTGAAACGGCGCTATATAAATAAGCTGAATTGAAACATTGAAAATATAATATTGTTCAGCCATTTTGTACTGTTAGAATTGTTCAGCTCCAGCTGAAAATAACATGTGAGCTATTGAATGCATCTTCCCTCAATAATATTCCCCAAAATGTTTACAATACGGTGTAATGTGTTTGGCTTTTTAATGTAGTTATATGTAAGCCACCATGTTAAGTCATTGTTTTGTTAAATTGACAGAACTTTTATTAAAGTGTAAATTATTAGATTTTGTGTATTGTATTTTCTAAACATTTCATATAGTTAGAACTTGAAGCAAAATGAAGCAAAATATTAAGTAGGAACATCTCAAATTGTTAAATTTGTTTAGTTTTAGACCAAAAAGTTAAAATTAGAAAATTAGAAAATGTTGAGTTGATTTTCTGTAATTTTTTAAGTTGGAGCAAAGTAGCTAGGTCATTTCAATGAACTTACAAATTTAAAGAAATCTGAATGAAAATCTAACTCCAATCAAACTTTATATTTCACTTTGAACAAACTTGATTCAATTGTGTGTTGCCAGACCTGGGTCAAAGCTTTGAAAAATGTGAATGTTGAAAAACTGACTAAGATATTTTGTCTTTGTTTGAGCAGCTGCTCATTCCTCATCAGGCTGGTCCCCATCTCCAGCAGTCACTGGGTGAAAGATCCCCAGTCCACCTTAGAGACCTTTGGGTTTGGAGGCTAAAAAGAAAACAGTGAAGGTTTTATGGATCCGAATATCCACTTCATGAATCTTATTTGTCCTGACTTAAAAATACCAGAGCACAGCTGACAAAGTCCATCTAATCATCAAAGTACGTTCTGATAAGGCCCGTTTGTTCACAGTCGAAGGTCTTCTCCTCCTCCATCAGCAGATCTGTATCAGGGAACTGCTGCTACACATTAACCAGGCTTACCTGCACAGGTGAGTTCTGGCTGAGCTCCCGGCAGTCGGAGTGGAGATGAAGATGAGGCAGGAGATCCTCCTCGTGACGATGGTGGCGATCTGCGTCGGCGGGAAGCCGGCGAGGAACCGGGAGGAGAGGAAGACCAAGCTGCTTCTGGTGTCCTTCGACGGGTTCAGGTGGGACTACGACCAGGATGTGGACACGCCGAACCTGGACCGGATGGCCCTGGATGGGGTCAAGGCCAAATACATCACCCCCCCGATGATGACCATGACGGGTCCGTCCCACTTCACCACCATCACAGGTACGGAGCGCTTCGTTTAGGCAGAACATTAGGTTTTTACGAAAACTTATAATAATTCATTAATGGCAGTATTGAATAAAGGTTCTATCAAACTTAAATGTGAGACCTGGAGGTTCAGCATCTCATGTTTGGATTTTAACCAATTTATTTGGGACATACATCTAGATTTAACTAAACTGGTGTTTTTTGTTCCAGCTCACAGAGTTCAGGGTTATTTTATACCTAAATTACTCCCCAGGTTGAGATGAAAAATTATTTATTAATGAGCCGGTCCTGAACTGCTGATCAGGATGAATTTAACTGGAAAATATGATGTAATCCTGAACCCCTAGACTAGTTCAGGATTATTAAGTTATTTTAAACGGTAAATCCAGAAATGGCTGCTTATCTGCGCAGCTGTTCCAGGTTCTGATGATTTTCCCGTCACTAAGTGGAGCTTTTATGGCTGCATTAGATACATGTTATGTTTGTTCTGACGTCCTGATTTCCTTCTCTGACCTGCTTGGAAGAAAATCCCTGAACGCAGAGCTGAAGCTTTTTATTTCAATGTGAACATTTTTCTGAGGAGACAGCCACCTCCCCCAAGAAACTGGATTTGTTTTAAGGAGGCCCGCTTATATATTTTTCTAATCTAAATCAAATATTTTTAAGTTTAATAAAGTTCCAGCTAATTAACTAAATACTATATAAATATACTTCTGTAATGTTGCTCCTTATTTCAGGCATCTTATCTCAAAACAAACCGCACGAAAATGCTAAAGAATATGTTCAGCATTAATCATATAATATAATGGAACTTTAAATTTTTTATTCCAACTGTCTAATAGAGAGAAAATAGGTGTAGTTGGGATCAATTTTAATTTGCTGCTGCAGAAATTGCTTTTTAAACGTCTCAATGAAACAGCAGCTGGACATCAACTAACCTCCTTGTTATATTCCAGAGGAAAACCCTTAAAAACAAAAAGTTTAAGCCACATTCCAAAGCTCACACAGACTCTTTTATTAATGTCAAAATGAAGAAAAAAAAAAACAAATTGAGCAAAAAAAAAAAAAGCTGTTAGTTTTAACATTAATAATAAACAGATTTTTTTAAATATATGTCCTCCAGCATAAGAAAAATGCCACATCAACATGTTAAGAACAGGAAAAAATGATGTTCATCAGAGTGGGTCTTTAGGTTAAGCACTAAAAAACAGGCCAGGTTTTGTGAATTTCATTTTTAATTAAAAAAATTGAACAATCATAATTTAAAGTCCACTAAGAATGATTAAAAATAAGTTTAAAAGATTATCGGAGTGGGACTTTATCCACAGTGCTGCACAATTATTAAGATTATGAATGATTTGTTCATGATTGCATACAGTTAATGAACTCCAATGGAATTTATTAGATATTATCCAAAATACAAAACATGACTCTCACGCTCTTTCACACACGCAATCACAGTGTTTTACTGAGCATTTTCACTGTCACATATTTTTCCTATTTCAATCATTAAATTCTATATTGCACTCACCAAAGGCCGCGTAGTGAGACACTTTTCCAAGCCGGGCAGCAAGACGGCCTCTGACATCCGTTTACATTTTGGGTAGCGCCTCTCTTGCGAAATAATTGCGGCTGGGCAATTGGTATCTCGGATCCAGGGTTTTTAGCAGCTGTACAAAGCCGGTGTGCGCCACTGTTAATAAGGGAGCCATGTCTTTAGCGATATGGAAAGCTACCGCTTTGGTAAAATCACGCCACTCGTCACTTGTTTGTTCGTACGGCACGCTATTGGTGAATGAAGCCCACAGCAGGGTTTGTTTCGGGGCAGCAGGCTGGGGAGGCTTTGTGGCTTGAGTCGCAGCACGTAATTTGATACTCTCCTCATACTCCGCTTTATGGCGCTGTTTTAAGTGGTGGAAGAGATTTGTTGTGCTCGGACCCTTCGTTGTGACAGGTTTTCGGCATTCTTTACAGAAAACATTTCGCTGCTGGTCATCTGACAGTTTAAAACCAAATTATCGAGCCATTGTTCTTTTTTTACTGATCAACTCCTCTTCTGCATCGCACTCCGTCTCCATGTTCTCTAGTGAGTGTTGTAAGTTGAGTGGTGGCGGAGCAAAAAAGGTTGTGTTTAGTGACACAGGGAGAGGAGAAATAGATGCGAATTACGGCCCATTTATTGCAATTTTAACGTAAACTTGAATACCTCAAGATAAGCGATATTATCCCGTGTTATATCTCGTTTAGAATTACATCTATATATATTAAAATATCGAGATATCGCCCAGCCCTACCTATACATATGTTAAATTTTACACCTTCACTTTAGTAATGGACAATAACTGCCATTATCATGCCTCTTTAGAGAGGAGTACAATCCCGGACGAGCCCCCAAAAATGGATACTGATTTAAAAGTGCCCAGTCAGAAAACCTCCCAAAGAACCCTTAATTGTTTGAGCAGCTAAATATCAAATATGTCAGCCAAAGCATAAGGAATAAACTTTTCAAAATCTTCGGATGGTTTAGCATCTCCTCTAAACCACAAAAATCTTGAATGTATAAATTGCAGAGAGATACGATGGCATCTGTTGGTTACATAACAGTAGCCATCAGCACAGACCTCAATAAATCCCACAGCAACGAAAATTAGCTAAAATCCGGCGTGATTTCACCGCGGTCCTACTTCACAGGAGATTTAAACCACACTTTAGAAAAATGAGATCTTTATTATAAAAAAAACAAACAGATTATGGTTATACCAAGAAGAGCAACAAACAATACGGATTGAAAAAGTGACGGGCACAATCTCTCCTAATGATGCAGACCTACCTGTTACCTAAACCTGAACCACACGTTGCTTTAACTCAGGTGAACTCAGGTGACAAAAGTTCACGTGGGACAGAAGGAGAAAAAAAAATGTCCATACTGCCTTGTAATATATAAGAGCTAAAGGAATACATACGCGCCAACAAAGCCACGTCTGCTGAAGATGACATCACACATGATGCTGACTCTGCTAACAAAGTTGGCATAAAACATGGAGTCGACTCCTTAAACCCAGAGAAAGAGAAACGTGGTGTTGACCATTGATTTAAATGTCGGCTGATTTGCCGATCAAAATTAAAAAACATGTTTTAAGGGCTTTGAAATAAATAAAAAATCATCACAGATATCTGCTCAGAATAATTTAATGCTAATTTAATGTTGGAAGTTAACAGATACGTCAACACAGAATCACAGAGTGGACCACACCAGGTTACTTTGAAAAGATGCAGAACAAGAAACAATAAGAAAGACTGTTTGACTCATTAAACATCACAGCTGCAGATCAGGGGCCGTATTCACAAAGAATCTTAGGGCTGAAAGTAGGTCCTAACTGCCGAATTTAGGAGTAACTCCAAAAAAATGTGGGCCTGTCACTCTTAAATTTAGGACTCCTAGTTTCTTTAGATACAAGTATTTTACAACCACTTTTAGGCCTAAAAGTAGCTCCTAAGTCTGGGAGTCCTTAAAAGAAGTCAAGAGGACTCCTCACTCCCTAAGACCTTTTCACAAAGACTCCCAAAATGGCTGCAGCCAGACGCAATGTGTTGGACACTCTGGATGAATTGACCAAATGATACAGACTAAATTGTGTCCTTTATATATTGTTCCCCCTGCACAAAGAAGAAAACGTGCACGTCTTCCAATTTATGCAACATATGTAAGGATGCCTATATGACGGACGTTGCCTACCTGTTGCAGCAGCATCTTTTTTATAAGCGGCGATCTCGAGCCGACACTGGGACTGTAGAGAATACCATCTCTTCTCACAATCTTCTGCCGTTCCAGACACCGCTGGATAAGATGCATTTATGTTTCTGCTAATTTCCACCCATGCCTCCCTTTTCTTCTTATTCGTAATCCCGGCTCCGAATCGCCCTTTGAGGACCGTCCTCCTCTCCAGTACCAACCAGTAGTAATAATTGGTCCTGCCACCAGTTAGGTTTCCTTGTTCTTTTCTTGCCACTCATTTTCAGTTCACGAGGTGCTTTTCACGGTAGTGAGGGGGTCTATTTAAGATGATGCTGATGTGCTCATTAGACAGCCTAATTGTTTACAGCCTACTTGCATTCACTCCCTTAATATGATGCATCCATCCATCCACTATCTATACCGCTTTCATCCAGTTCAGGGTCGCCGGGACATCACTCTTAGCTTACTTTTAGGGATTTGTCCTACGTAAAAGTAGCTCTTAGTGCGTTTGTGAATAGGTTTTAGACGACAACTCCTACGTAAGACCTTTTAGCGCGAGTTAGGAGTAACACCTAGCGGTAAGATAAGAGTCTTTGTGAATACGGACCCCCCGAGTAGAGCAAAACCGTTCTTGCTGCTGTATCAGCCAAACCGGTGATGCTGACCCCTCTCATACTCTACCCATCGTTCCTACAGCTGAACTGGAATATTACCCGGAAACTGTCCCAGTCGACCAGAAAGGACACTCCCAGTTCGTTTTATGACTAGCTCTAGCTTTACTGAATAAATGTAATTCTGGTCACTCATTAGCATTCGGGGTCAGCGCATCGTACTCCTGTCTTTGTTGTGTAAATAACAGGAATTAGCCAGTCCCACCTTCACCTATATCCACTTATATCCAAAGGGGGATTCTGCGGAAGCTAAACTTAGCACAGTTGGTAATTCTGTTAGTGCTATTTGGAAACACGTAAACATGAACCATATTGATGTCTGCAGTGGTTCTGTCTGACCGTAGAGCACAGAGTGAAAGTCCTGCTCAGACTACAGCTAGGATGGAGCATCACCCATTGGTGTAAATTTGATTAAAATCCTGTAAAACACCCTGAAGACAACAGCAAAGCACATCGGAGGTGCTCTGACCTCCCATGAAAATAGTGCTAGAGATTGATAGTAGAAGGACTTGAAGTGGCTCCAAACTTGATGGGTGAGTAAATGAACATAATGCATGCTATAAATTAAGGTCCAGGTTGCAACAAACAAACTTCCCCTTCAAATATCTCTTAAGATTAAAGTGAGTCGACACCTTGAGAAATAACCAATATGACCTCCGACCTCCGTAATTGCAAAGAAAATGTCTACATTTATTTGAATTCATCCTTTTCTTCTCCTCAGACCAAATATGACCTCCTGATTTATCAGCTTTACTGACCACTAGAGGGCGGTATAATACTGAACTTTACAGACACTTGTGTCCATGTTTGTGTTCCATGTCTCCATCTTAGGTAGATGGATAGAAGACCATGAGGTAGTCCACAACTTGATGTACAACACCACGACAAACGTGAAAATTCCCTACAAACAGACGCTGAAGAGATCCGAGTGGTGGGACAACGGAGTGCTGCCGTTATGGATCACGGCTCAGAACCAGGCGAGTCGGATCGGACCTGAGGCAGACCTGATCAAACCAGAACCATGAAGCTGATCTTTTTTTCTTTCAGGGTCTGAAAACTGCTTCGTTCTTTTTCCCGGGAGGCGGCGTCACCTACGGGGGTCAAAAGGTCGATAGAGCTGTTGTTGAAGAGTACGGCCATCCCGACGCCAACGAGACGGAGTGGCGTCAGAACATCGATACAGTGATGAGATGGTTCTCCCAGGAGGAATTTGACCTGGTGACCCTGTACTACGGAGAACCGGACAACGTGGGCCACGCCAAGGGGCCGGACCACCTGGACAGGAAGACCATCATCCAGCAGATCGACCGCACCATTGGCTACCTGAGAGGCGCCATCGAGCGCCACGGCCTGGCCGACACCCTGGACGTGGTCATCACCTCGGACCACGGCATGACCACCATAAAGAAGCGGCCGCTGGTGGACGAGATCATCCTCAACAAGTACCTGAACCTGCTGAAGCTCGTCAGCTTCGATATTCTGGACTACGGCGGGTTCGGCATCCTGACGCCACGGCCAGGGAAGGAGCAGGAGGTTTATGACGCTCTGTCCAACGCGCCCAATCTAACGGTCTACAGGAAACAGGAGATCCCACAGAGCTTCCACCTGGCGAGAAGCGAGCGTCTGCCTCCCATCGTTGTCATAGCGGACCTAGGGTTCAACCTGAACTCCGTAAGTCTCACCTTCAGTTTTATAACCACAGGTCCAGTCCCAGATGTTTAGTTCTTCACGTCTTTATCACAGATACAGAGCAAGGAAGTGAGCTGGCCTGCTAACCCTCCCCTAAAACCCGTCCATCATCACCACTTGCTGGACGATAATTCAAATCAACATATTGATCAATAGCTGCGTGGAACAACAGAAAAACATGGGTCGCAAAAAAGTTGTTGGGGTTGCAGAGACAGGCACCGTCACGGCAGTTTAATTTCAAAAGAATACTTTGAAAATCCTGGCTCAATTTCCCCAGATTCAGGTCCACAAACCAGGCTAACATGAAGCCCCGCCCATTCACCATGGTAAAATGTTATTGGACCAGCCTGCTACGTGGCAGGCTAAAGCCGCGTTCACACCGGTCAGCGCGTCCAGGCAGCAGGGCAGCTAGATTACATGCAAACTCTACGGTACCTAGGCTGCAAGTCGCGCACGTCGGCGCAGCGGGAATCAGCTGCAAGGACGCGTTGACGGATTGTCTGAGCAGCTGCTGCGTGAAAGTGGGAAAACCGAGATTTGGGGCAGCAAACATGGGGCGTCAACCAATCAGCATCTTCGTCTTTTTACAAAGACGGAAAGATATTGGACTTTATTTTTGGGGATGATATCGGAGTAGCAGGTAAGCAGTTAAATGTTTTCTTTTAACTTTCTCGTTATGTTAGCTAACGCTAGCCAAACCCGGTGAGGACAGCTACGGTACTAAATACGCACTTCTAGTTTCCGGGTGGAGACGACGTAAACCACTAGAAGCGTACAAACCCAGCCGACGTACTGATGTGACACGCTGGCGTGGATAAAGTGCGCAAACAGCTGGATTTTAATTGAAGCATCAACTTTCGTCCATTTGAGCAATTTGACGCCTGAACGCGCTGGTCGGTGTGAACGCGGCATAACTGTCAGGCTTATTTAGGCTGAAGTTATTAAATCGTTTGCAGCAGCTGCAGTTTTATTTTTGGCGGTTGAATCACGCATTGGAACGTAGATTTAATCTTTAAAAATTTAGTTCTAATTATTTAATCCAATGATTTTGCTTCTACAAATTTGAACATATTTACCATTTTGACCCGAATATAGGACGACCCCTATTATAAGACAACCCCCCCCTTTCAGAAACTAATCTTCATAAAAAGACTAAATTAATTTTTTATGGAAAACTTTTGAGAAGTCATTTAAATAATAATTACAGACTGCTTTAATATTTATCTATTAATGCAATCACAATGAACTGTGCTATATTAGCGTGTATACTAGTGGAAGAATACTAGCGATACAGAACAAAACCGCAAAAACAAAACAACATTGTGATGCAAACTGTCAGAATTTTGCTTATGACATGTCAAATCAAAAGTCTGCATGAGGCTTTTACTCATAGACGTCGTCTACCTCGCTGTGCTCACTGTTACTGCCATGCTGCGGTCCCGTCTCCTCCCACACAACATCATCCTACCATCCAATTCATTTAATCTGCACCACCTTCCACAGCCATTTATGAAGCTTTCTGGTTTTAATTCATCCCATGCCTGGAGGATCCATTTACAGAGCCCAAGTACAGCTGGGTTAAGATTTTTTCCAGATGGTGCGAGTGCCTGATCACAGAAAAGAAGCCACTCTGGCACCCTCTGCTGTTGTGGTTCTGCAAGGACAACTATCAGCATGTGTCAATGGTTAGGGTCCGATTATAAGACGACCCCGCATTTTTACATCGTTTTCAACTGAAAAAAACCTCGTCTTATATTCAGGACAATTTACTCGCTACCAGAAGCTTTTCGTTCCACCAATGTCGGTCCTGACACCAAGCTATTAATCATTACAAATAAATCACTTTTCTAAAATGGAGCCATAAAATCATCATGTAGTCTTAAAAGACTTGAAACTTCGTATTTAGTTAAATATTTTTACATTCTTTCTTAAATTGTTCTAACTCATTTAATCTGTTATATTCTGGATGTAATAATTCCCAACAGACTCCAGATTATCTTTCCCTCCCCAACCAGGTAATATGATTTGTTAAGATGATTAAGCGCTCACTGTGTCACACTCTAAAGCGTCCGTGTAGCAACGTTATAACCCAAAGCACCCTGAGGAGCTTTTCTATGCAGCTCCTGTTTCCCTTATTTGTTGAGCTCGGTTAATGGACCCCCCCCCCGGTTTAGATAACAGTGACTTTTGGTTTCAGAGGGAAATTCTGTCTGCCTTAAAATAAAACATTTTGACGGTCTACATGGACAAATCAGGGGTCAGTTTCAACTTCAACTTAAACTGTATGTTTGTCTCTCCTGTATTTCTGGTTAAAACAAGCGTCCAGTTTCATTCAGGAAAGTTACTCACTGTGGGCAGAGGAGCCAGGAACGTTTCTCCGGTAAGATTAGCGATGATTCATAAAAATATTGCTCAAGTAAAATAAAAAATTACAGTGAATTTGACTTCAAACATATTTATTCTTCTAAAAGTGACTCAAGTAAATGTAACTGATTGAATGTCACTACCTGCCTCTGGATATAAAAAAGTGTAATGAAAAGGTTAAGTCTGCAGTTTACATTTACATAAATAAAATAGTTTAAATCAATAACATACATGTGCTGGTCATCAAAAATAAAAAAAATCATGACAAAGTTGATTAACTTTAGTCACTCCCCTCAAACAGGGAAAGTTGTATATTAGATTAATGTAATACACACAGACTGATATATTTCAAATGTTTTAATTCTTTTTAAATCGATGATTAAAACTGACCCAAATTCAGTATCTCAGCACGTAGTACAATATTTAGTTGTGGCTCTTTTGGCCTGGATTACTGCAGCAGTGCGGCGTGGCATGGAGTCCGTCAGTCTGTGGTTCTGCTCAGGTGTTAAGCTTGCTCTGAGAGCGGCCTACAGCTATTCTGGTTCCCTGCATCTTCCCTTTTTCATGGGGTTAAGGTCAGGTGACTCCGCTGGCCAATCAGGAACAGGAGAGAGGAGAAGCAGCTGAAGAGATCGATATATGATATGTGTGTGTTGGGTGAAATTAGTGTCATTAAAAAAGGAAAAACCGATACGTTAGGTGTACTGAGAAGCACGGTGGTGGCAGCATGATAGTGTGGTCCTGACGCTGGTCTCCGTCCTTCCAGAGGTTGATCCTCTACATCAATAAGGGCGACCACGGCTTCCACAGCGGAGAGATGGATATGAAGACCATCTTCAGAGCGTTCGGACCGAGCTTCAAGAAGAACTTTGTGTCCGACCCGTTCGACAGCATCCACATCTACCCTCTGCTCTGCAAGCTGCTTCGGATCCGACCGGCGCCGCACAACGGGTCGCTGGCAGTCACCGAGGCCATGCTGGAGTCCGGAGCCGGTGAGATCAGAACCGAAGGTAGCAGCTGGGCCCAGGTTCTGGTTCCTCAGAGAACAGAACCGAGTCCAGGTTCTGGTTCATCTAAGACCAGAAACGAGTCCAGGTTCTGGATCCTCAGAGACCAGAACCGAGTCCAGGTTCTGGTTCATCTAAGAACCAGAACCAGGTTCTGGTTCATCTAAGACCAGAACCGAGTCCAGGTTCTGGATCCTCAGAGACCAGAACAGAGTCCAGGTTCTGGTTCATCTAAGACCAGGTTCTAGATCCTCAGAGACCAGAACCGAGTCCAGGTTCTGGATCCTCAGAGACCAGAGCCGAGTCCAGGTTCTGGTTCATCTAAGACCAGAACCGAGTCCAGATTTTGGATCCTCAGAGACCAGAACCGAGTCCAGGTTCTGGTTCCTCAGAGACCAGAACCGAGTCCAGGTTCTGGTTCCTCAGAGACCAGAACCGAGTCCAGGTTCTGGTTCATCTAAGACCAGAACCGAGTCCAGGTTCTGGTTCATCTAAGACCAGAACCGAGTCCAGGTTCTGGATCCTCAGAGACCAGAACAGAGTCCAGGTTCTGGATCCTCAGAGACCAGAACCGAGTCCAGGTTCTGGTTCATCTAAGACCAGAACCGAGTCCAGGTTCTGGATCCTCAGAGACCAGAACCGAGTCCAGGTTCTGGTTCATCTAAGACCAGAACCGAGTCCAGGTTCTGGATCCTCAGAGACCAGAACCGAGTCCAGGTTCTGGTTCCTCAGAGACCAGAACCGAGTCCAGGTTCTGGATCCTCAGAGACCAGAACCGAGTCCAGGTTCTGGTTCCTCAGAGACCAGAACCGAGTCCAGGTTCTGGTTCATCTAAGACCAGAACCGAGTCCAGGCTCTGGATCCTCAGAGACCAGAACAGAGTCCAGGTTCTGGTTCCTCAGAGACCACAACCGAGTCCAGGTTCTGGTTCATCTAAGACCAGAACAGAGTCCAGGTTCTGGTTCCTCAGAGACCAGAACCGAGTCCAGGTTCTGGATCCTCAGAGACCAGAACAGAGTCCAGGTTCTGGTTCATCTAAGACCAGAACCGAGTCCAGGCTCTGGATCCTCAGAGACCAGAACCGAGTCCAGGTTCTGGATCCTCAGAGACCAGAACCGAGTCCAGGTTCTGGTTCATCTAAGACCAGAACCGAGTCCAGGCTCTGGATCCTCAGAGACCAGAACAGAGTCCAGGTTCTGGTTTCTCAGAGACCAGAACCGAGTCCAGGTTCTGGTTCCTCAGAGACCAGAACCGAGTCCAGGTTCTGGTTCATCTAAGACCAGAACCGAGTCCAGGCTCTGGATCCTCAGAGACCAGAACCGAGTCCAGGTTCTGGATCCTCAGAAAACAGACCAGTCCAGGTTCTGGTTCATCTAAGACCAGAACAGAGTCCAGGTTCTGGATCCTCAGAGACCAGAACCGAGTCCAGGTTCTGGTTCCTCAGAGACCAGAACCGAGTCCAGGTTCTGGTTCATCTAAGACCAGAACCGAGTCCAGGTTCTGGATCCTCAGAGACCAGAACCGAGTCCAGGTTCTGGATCCTCAGAGACCAGAACCGAGTCCAGGTTCTGGTTCCTCAGAGACCAGAACCGAGTCCAGGTTCTGGTTCCTCAGAGACCAGAACCGAGTCCAGGTTCTGGATCCTCAGAGACCAGAACCGAGTCCAGGTTCTGGTTCATCTAAGACCAGAACCGAGTCCAGGCTCTGGATCCTCAGAGACCAGAACAGAGTCCAGGTTCTGGTTCCTCACAGACCAGAACCGAGCCCAGGTTCTGGTTCAGAGCTCAGAACCAAAGGTAGCAGTAACGGTACCAGAATCAGCATTAACGGTACCAGAACCAGTATAAACGGTACCAGAACCAGTATAAACGGTACCAGAACCAGCATTAACGGTACCAGAACCAGTATAAACGGTACCAGAACCAGTATAAATGGTACCAGAACCAGCATTAACGGTACCAGAACCAGCATTAACGGTACCAGAACCAGATTAACGGTACAGAACAGATAAACGGTACCAGAACCAATAAGGTACCAAACAAAAGGTACCAGAACCAGTATTAACGGTACCAGAATCAGCATTAACGGTACCAGAACCAGCATTAACGGTACCAGAACCAGTATTAACGGTACCAGAACCAGCATTAACGGTACCAGAACCAGTATAAACGGTACCAGAACCAGCATTAACGGTACCAGAACCAGTATAAACGGTACCAGAACCAGCATTAACGGTACCAGAACCAGCATAAACGGTACCAGAACCAGTATAAACGGTACCAGAACCAGTATAAACACTACCAGAACCAGTATAAACGGTACCAGAACCAGTATTAACGGTACCAGAATCAGCATTAACGGTACCAGAACCAGTATAAACGGTACCAGAACCAGTATAAATGGTACCAGAACCAGCATTAACGGTACCAGAACCAGCATTAACGGTACCAGAACCAGCATTAACGGTACCAGAACCAGTATTAAAGTGTTTTTCTGCAGGTGGATCTCTGGGAGCTCGGCTGTCCCTCGTCCTGCTGTTCTCTACGCTGATCTCCGTCGGGCTGTAACTATTCCTGGACCAGAACCGGGTCATTCCTAGAACTTTTTACCTCCGACTCCAGCTGTAGATCTACTCGACATATTCAAATGGATCCATAAGTTCTGGTACCAGGATGCTGCCGGTCCTTCTGTTGGAGTTTGTTGCTTCGCCTCAATAAAGTTTATTTTTGCCGACTGAAATCTGAACTTTTATTTGTCAATAAGCAGCTGGGTTTGGACCGGTACCGACCCGTGGGCCCATCTGGACTAAAGAGGAGTTAGAAACATCATAAATCAGAAGAACAAACAGCCCAGCCTAAATAAACCAAAAAATTAACTCAAGTTAGGAGCCATTTTGAGTCCTTCAGTAGAAAATTCTATCCAGTCTGATCAGTGTATATCCATATAATGGGAACCAATCAGGGCAGGAGATTTACTGCCTGTAATAAGGAATTATCTGCCCCATAACTCCGTCATTTAACCAGGTTTAGTTATTAATTATTACCAATATTCCCCTGTGAGTTCAGAACGTCTCGTAAATGTTAATTATTTCTGATCCAGGATGATTTAGAGGCTATAATCCATCTACAATAACATCCCAGCTGTAGTCTGATCAGGACTTTCTTTGCTCTACGGCGGTCGGTTAGACAGAACTACTGCAGACATCATCATGGTTCATGTTTGGACCAATAGGACAAAGTTCAGCTTCTACAGGCTCTATTTCTACAACCTACACAGACTGCAGCTGGGATGGAGGACGGCTGATAGTGGAAGATGGAATCAAGTTGGATTCAAATCCTGTAAAACACCCAGAAGCTAATAGCTTAGCATCTCTGAGATGTTCTGAACTCATGGGGGGATCATATCGGTAACTATAGCTGCATTTCCATTACCCATAAAATTGCGCAAATTGAAGTTGTAAAAATAAATTTACCAAATGTAAACACTGCAATTGCAAACTCACTAGCTATCTAACAGAAACTAGACTAGCTTTAGGTGAAGCCTACACTAGATGGACCCACATAAAAACATTTTTACGCCATCAAACTCACGCAGAAATTGAGACTTTCCTCCTGGACGCGTAAGCTAACTTACTAGCTAACTCAACTAGCAAGCTAACAGAAACTAGAGTAGTTTTAGGTGAAGCCTACACTAGATGGACCCACATAAAACATTTCTACGCCATCAAACACACGCAGAAATTGAGACTTTCCTCCTGGACGCGTAAGCTAACTTACTAGCTAACTCAACTAGCAAGCTAACAGAAACTAGAGTAGTTTTAGGTGAAGCCTACACTAGATAGACCCACATAAAACATTTCTACGCCATCAAACACACGCAGAAATTGAGACTTTCCTCCTGGACGCGTAAGCTAACTTACTAGCTAACTCAACTAGCAAGCTAACAGAAACTAAAGTAGTTTTAGGTGAAGCCTACACTAGATGGACCCACATAAAAACATTTTTACGCCATCAAACTCACGCAGAAACTGAAACTTTCCTCCTGGATCGGTAAGCTAACTCACAAGCTAACTTAACTAGCTAGCTAACAGAAACTAGAGTAGTTTTAGGTGAAGCCTACACTAGATGGACCCACATAAAAACATTTTTACGCCATCAAACTCACGCAGAAACTAAAACTTTCCTCCTGGATCGGTAAGCTAACTCACGAGCTAACTTAACTAGCTAGCTAACAAAAACTAGAGTAATTTTAGGTGAAGCCTACAATAGATAGACCCACAGAAAAATTTTGGATGGATGCGACCTGATTGTGTTCACCATGGTTTACTCAGATACTTGAACAGTTACAGGGATCACAATTGGTCATGAGGACAGAGGGGGTGGAGCTGGAAAGAGACAGGAAGTAGACATACGGCTGCGGACTGATAAACTCAAACTCATCGTTCCTCCAAACTGATTTATTAAAAATTTACAAAGAAACTACAAAACATCTGCTGAGGTTTGACCTGCAGGCAACACGGTGACACATTCTGTCTCTCTCACTGAACTGAAATCAGCACGATGGATTAAATAAGAATTCCTGCGTCGATTTGTGGGAGGAGACGCAGGAACATTCGCTCTCGGAGTCCGGCGGTCGGCCAATCAGAGCGCAGCAGCAGCAGCCCCAGCCGTGGCGACGAGCGGGGAGCAAAAACCAAAGTAACCTGAGGAGTCTCCGTGTTTCACCGTAAAACGATGAGGAAATAAGCCGAAGCTGATTGGTCCTCCTGTGAGCCCTTCGCCCGGTCCAGGCTCCGCCCACCTCACCATCCTCCAGACGAGGGATCATAACGCCGTCTCGTTGTCCACGCTGAACTGGACGGTGGGAAGCTTGTCCTGACTGGAGAACAAAACGGATCGGGTTAAGATTCTTATTAAATTAACTGATCGATACATATTGCTTCCAATAATAAGGGATTTTTTTGGGGGGGATTTTTAGATCTTTACAAAGCATTTGATATAGTAAATCATTTTACTTTCCAAACATCACAAATATGGCTTTAATTATACTGTATACAAATAATTAGTAATGAATTATTGCACAGAAAAAAGTATGTCGTTATTAGAGATTATGAATAAAGAATGAATTTGATCAAATATGGAGTGCCACAAGGTTCAATATTGGGACCATTACCCTTTCTTAAATAACCATATATAATATTATTATTAATTATATAATTAAAGTTATGATGATAAAACATTAATATTTTTTAGATATTATTAAATAATATATAAACAATTTTCTTATATAAATATATTTTCCTACAGTATCTAAATCTAACTTCTGCTGCTTTTTGCTTCTGACATAAATCTCTTTGTTTTAAACAGAAATATGATTTAAAAAAAGAGAAACAATTATCACCAAATGTCTAAAAAGTCTAATTATATGGTATTTCCTGCAAATAAAACATAACAGTGATTAAATTAAAATGTACAGTGGCTCGCAAAAGTATTCGGCCCCCTTGAACTTTTCCACATTTTGTCACATTACAGCCACAAACATGAATCAATTTTATTGGAATTCCACGTGAAAGACCGAAACAAAGTGGTGTAAACGTGAGAAGTGGAACGAAAATCATAGATGATTTTTTACATATAAATAACTGAAAAGTGGGGTGTGCGTAATTATTCAGCCCCCTTTGGTCTGAGTGCAGTCAGTCGCCCATAGACGTTGCCTGATGAGTGCACCAGTGTGTAATCTGATGTCAGTACAACTACAGCTGCCCTGTTACGGCCTCAGAGGTCGTCTAAGAGAATGTTGGGAGCAACAACACCATGAAAGAACAAACCAGACGGGTCAGAGATGAAGTTACTGAGACATGTAAAGCAGGGTTAGGATACAAAAAGATTTCCTAAGCCTTGAACTTCCCACAGAGCAACGTTCAAGCAATCATTCAGACATGGAAGGAAACCTACCAAGACAAGGACGTCCATCTAAACCCACAGGCCCAACAAGGAGAGCGCTGATCAGAAATGCAGCCAAGAGGCCCATGGTGACTCTGGAAGAGCTGCAGAGATCTACAGCTCAGGTGGGGGAATCTGTCCTTAGGACAACTATTAGTCGTGCACAAAGTTGGCCTTTATGGAAGAGTGGCAAGAAGAAAGTCATTGTTAAAAGAAAACCAGAAGAAGTCCCATTTGCTGTTTGTCACAAGCCATGTGGGGGAGACAGCAAACATGTGGAAGGAGGAGCATCACTGCACGTCACTCTGAACACACCATCCCCACTGTCAAATATGGTGGTGGCAGCATCATGCTCTGGGGGTGCTTCTCTTCAGCAGGGAGGGGGAAGCTGGTCAGAGTTGATGGGAAGGAGCCAAATACAGCAATGTTGGAAGAAAACCTCCTGGAGTCTGATGAGACTTGAGACTGAGGCGGAGGTTCACCTTCTAGCAGGACGACGAGCCTAAACATAAAGCCAGGAGAACAATGGAATGGTTTAAAACTAAACGTATCCATGTGTTAGAAGGGCCCAGTCAAAGTCCAGATCTAAATCCAATCGAGAATCAGTGGCAAGATCTGAAAACTGCTGTTCACAAACGCTGTCCATCCAAAGAAGAAAGGGCAAAAATGTCAGTCTGTAGATGTGCAAAGCTGGTAGAGACCCTAAAATACTGGCAGCTGTAACTGCAGCAAAAGGAGGTTCTACAAAGTATTTATTCAGGGGGCTGAATAATTACGCACACTTTTCAGTTACCGTATTTTTCGGATTATAAGTCGCAGTTTTTTTCATAGTTTGGCCGGGGGTGCGACTTATAAGCGACTTATGTATGAAATTATTAACACATTTAAAAAAATGTAGGAAAGGCAGAGTTCGTTCGTCAATCAAATTCAGGGATTGCGAGGAGGGGAGTTCAAAAAGTGTCCAGCACAGTCTTAGAAGGAAGGAACAGCTTCTCTCTTTACAAAGTCAGCGGAGGAGCTCACGCTTCGATCGGTAGCGGCAGAGAGCCCAGCTGGCGGCTGTGCGTGGATATTTCAACCAGCTCGCTTCGGTGCTGCGGCTCCTCCTATTAGTCTAGGCGTCCAGTCAGCTGCAGGAGGAGCCGCGGTCGGTTTGAGTGAAAGGTTTTACACCCAGCTGGGATGGATTTTATCAAATAAATTTCCCCAAGAAATGTGACTTGTACTCCAGTGCGACTTGTAATCCAAAAAATACGGTATGTATTTGGAAAAAATGTTTGGAATCATCTATGATTTTCGTTCCACTTCTCACGTGTACACCACTTTGTTTTGGTCTTTCAATGTACATTAATAATAAAGAAGTCCTGCAACTTTCTTCAACATGTTTTTTCAGAGTCTTGATTGATGAAAAACTTTGCTGGAAAGATCAAATTAGACAAAAACATTACAAAATCAATTAGAATTTAAAGTAAAATAAGACATTCTGCTCATTATTCATGTCTTTAAATATTAAACAATAGTTTGATTTAATATTGTTTGGGGATCAACCTAAACAAAAGATTTATTTTACAAAAAAGGTTTTTAAAAATAATTACATATTCCAAACCCGACAAACTGCACCTCTGTCTTATAATTTACAAGTTTTGAATATTTTTGATATTAACTTCTCACCTGTTCTTTTAAACACAGATTTGCGTTCTTTATGTCAACAGCTATTTACTCTACTAGACTAACTTTAAATTTGGATCTTCTGCTATATAAATCATAAAGTGAAACATCAGATTTCACGCTGCAAAGCTTTGGATTGCAAATATTGACCTTGTGGAACCTTCAGTATCCCTACGTATAAAAATACACGAAAGAAAAAGCTGAGAAGAATGTATTTGGTCTAAATTAATCGGAATATTGAATCTTTTTATTCTTTTTAAAGATCCAGTTGCTTTTTATGACTGTATGGTGTTGAATAGCAAATATTTCAGTATTTACAGGGATTATTTTCTATATAAAGGCTTCTAATATTTCTGTACAGATTAATTTGATGCATCTTTATGTATTTTTATACGTAAAACAAATAAATCTTTAACGTCCGGATATTCCAGCGTTCCGGGATGCAACACGTTGATTTCACCTTCCTTCTTAGCGAGTCATGAAGGTCTTCCTACAGAACCGGGTCGGAGTCTGACCTCCCTAATGGGACAGAACCAGAACCTCCTATTCTCTCCAGCCACTAGCTGGTACCACCACGTCCCATCCAGACATTTTAACTCTGGTTTCGTGTTCCAGCCTGAAACGTGCGGACCGGATCAGAACCGGCGTCAGCCTCACCTGCTGCAGCGTTTCAGACCTTTGCCTCCTTCAGAGCTCTTAGAAACCGATTTCCAGATTCCACTTTTGGCCATTTCGTCAGAGATGTTGACCTCTGACGGGTCAGACCTACGGGACAAGCACAGAACCAGAACCGGGTCAGTGTCTGCAGCGGCGCCGGCTCGGCGTGTTCTGATCCGACTCACCTCCCTTTCAGGGACTTAATTGGGAACTTCAGGATGCTCGGCGGCTCGTAAGGCGCCTCGTCTTCGGCTTCCTCCATCATCCGCTGGGCGTCCTGCACAGAACCGATCAGAACCAGTTAACGGACCTCTGCCGTTCTCTACGGCCTCTACCGCCGCGCAGCGCCGCCTCACCTGCTCCTTCTTCTTCTTGTCGTCGTCCCTCTTCTTCTTGCTCTCGGGGATCAGGTCGTCCAGCCAGCTCAGCTCCCTCTTGGTGAAGCAGAAGTCCAGAAGCTTCCGGATGAAGACCAGAGCCAGAACCTGCGGAGAGCGTCGGCCCGGAGGTGAGCGTCGCCGCACAGGAGGCAAACGTGCGATGTGTCACACGGCCTCACCATCATGGGGAAGATGACGGCGGCGCGTGTCGCCTTGATGGCCCAGAGGATGATAAGGCAGCTGAGCTGGACCGCGGTGAAGACGTGGACCTTCCACAGCGGGACGTAGCGCAGGTAGATCAGGTCCGGCTGGTGCTTGGCCGGCATGCTGAACAGCTTGATCCGATCGAAGAGCTGAGAGACGGAGAAGAGTTAGAACTCTGCAGACAAAAGAGGACACCTGGACAGACAGACAGATGGACCTGGATGCCTTTCAGCGAGGACACGCCCATGTAGAGGAAGACTCCATAGAGGACGGGCATCGGTATCAGCTGTGGGACAAGGAGGAAACGTTTCAGTTTTCATCCTCTGTAGGTTTAAGCTTGGTTCAACACTAACTGGATTCAGCATAAAGCTAGCTGTATTTACCACAAAGTTTCCTTCATTTAGGGCAATGCTAACTGCAGATGGCTCAAATCTTACTGGTACATAGAGCAACACTACTTCATTCAGCATAAAGCTAAATATATTTAGCGTAAAGGTAACAGTATGTAGCTCAAAGTTAACTGCACTTAGCACAAAGCTAACTGCATTTGGCCCAAATCTTACTGGTATATAGAGCAAAACTACTTTATTTAGCAGAAAGCTAACTCTATTTAGTGTAAAAAGTAACCTTTTTTTAGCGTAAAGCTAACTATATTTAGCACAAAGCTAACTGTATTCAGTATAAAGCTAACTGTATTTAATCTTAAGCTAACTGCATTTAGCACAACGCTAACTATATTTAGCACAAAGCTAACTGTATTTAATTTAAAAGTAACCTTATTTAGCATAAAGCTAAATATATTTAGCGTAAAGGTAACAGTATGTAGCGCAAAGCTAACTACATTTACCACAAAGCTAACTGCATTTACCACATAATTACATATGCTAACTGCATTTGGCCCAAATCTTACTGGTATATAGAGCAAAACTAATTTATTTAGCTTAAAGCTAACTATATTTAGCACAAAGCTATCTGTATTCAGCATAAAGCTAACTGTATTTAGTCTAATGCTAACTGCATTAAGCTAACCCTTTTTAGTGTAAAAGTAACCTTATTTAGCATAAAGCTAACTATATTTAGCAAAAAGCTAACTATATTTATCGCAAACTTAACTATATTTATCGCAAAGCTAACTGTATTTAGTGTAAAAGTAATCTTATTTAGCATAAAGCTAACTATATTAGCACAAAGCTGACTATATTAGTACAAAGCTAACTATATTTAGCACAAGGCTAACTGCTCTTAGCATAAAGCTAATTGTATTTAGTGTAAATTTAACCTTATTTATCATAAAGCTAACCATATAAGTGCAAAGCTACCTATATTCAGGACAAATCTAACTCTTCTTAGCATAAAGCTAACTGGATTTAGTGTAAAAAGTAACCTTTTTTAACGTAAAGCTAACTATTCAGCACAAAGCTAACTCTATTTAGCGTAAAGCTAACTGTATTTAGTCTAAAGCTAACTGCATTAAGCACAAAGCAAACTGTATGTAGTGTAAATGTAACCTTATTTAGCATAAAGCTAACTATATTAGCACAAAAACTAACTATAGTTAGCACAAGGCTAACTACATTTAGCGCAGAGCTAAATGTAGTTATGTAGTTTTTAGTATAAAACTCCCAGATCCATTTCATAGGCTAACAATGTATGATGACGGCCACCTTCAGCGCAGACGTCATGAAGACGGAGCAGCCCATCAGGACGAAGATCATGAAGCCTGTCACCCTCTGCTCCCTTATTCCCAGGAATCTGGGCTGCTCTCCGGGGGCGGCGCAGCCCGACTCCACCTTCAGGCTGTTGACGTGGGAGATGGAGAGCACGGTGGCCGCAACGAACCAGGGAAGGCCCATGATGGAGCACAAGCCCAGCATGACTGCCACCACCAGGAGGTCCAAATGGTACCCGCAGCCTTTCTGCAGAACAAACACAAGACCGAGAGAAGATCAACGCCACGGCTCCCGCTGCCTGCCGGTCGCTCACCACCACTCACCTTCAGCTTGTTCTCCTTCCTGTTGATGATGATGGCGGTGATCTGCTGGTCCATGAAGATCAGGATGGTGCAGAGCAGAGCAGGGATGGCAGCAGCCAGCAGGGTCCACTTGGGGTTGTTTCCCAGTGGAGAGATCAGCCAACCCCGAGCGCTGGAGGTGGGCTGCAGGGAAGAGGAACCATGTTAGAACCCGTCTGAAGGTCCAGGAACCACAAGAACCTGAAGCTAAACCTCCAACTGGAATCACCTGGAAGCGGTCCGGAACGTGCAGCTTGGGGGAAGGAACTGCCACCAGATAGTCCAGTAGTACCATGATCATGATGGTCAGGAAGACGGCGAAGTCACTGATGGTGGACCGGACCTGCAGACAGAACCAGGCTCCATGAAAAACCTCTGACATCACTTCCTGATCTGACTAATAACGCTGCACGAGTACACACTCTGAACAACCAATACATTTCTCTACATTTAGTACTCCAACTGGAAGACATTTTTATCCAAAAACAACCAGAACGATAAACTATCTATTAATTAATCTATTAATAGTTTTTTTGAATTGCAATCTTGTTTAATGAAAACAGGACAAATTACTGCAGAGGGAATGTGGCATGAACCCACGCAGGTTCTTCCTTCACAAGACTACATGACGTAATGTGTGTTGGAATGCTGGAATGTAAATTCATATCTAGAGTACAGCATGTGTACAGTTGGGATCTGAAAGCTAGGGGTGAACTCACCAAACCAAATTACGTTTTTAATGGAGCAAAATAGGTGTTTTTATTCTGAATATATGAGGTCGGCGAAAGGGCCTTTCTGTGTGGAGTTTGCATGTTCTCCTCGTGTTCCCTTGAGTAACTAATGTGAGCTACTCTCACAAAAACATGCATCAGTTCTGGGCTTTATACTGCCCCCTCCTGGATGGCCGGTGCGCCTGGGTGGGGCAGGGAGGGTCTGAATGGAATAACGTGATCCTTCCACGCGCTACGTCCAGCTGGGGAAACCCCGCCCCAGCGGGAGGAAAGAAGGGCCCGCTTGGCAGAGGGAGAGCAATGCCCAGGACTGTAGGATACGAAGATTGGGTGAAAAAATTAGGGACAAAAATGTGGGATTAAAAAAAAGAAAAGAAAAAAAAAGAAAATTAGGGATGTAGATATTTAGATGATCTTTGTGCATAGGATCGAAAAAGTTACACCGCCGAGTCAGCTGTATTTAGCACAAAGTTTAACAGCGCACAGCTAACTTTATTTACCTCAATGTTTACTAGCACAAAGCTTACTAGCGTGAAGCTTACTACCGCAAAGTTTACTAGCGCAAAGTTTACTAGCGCAAAGCTTACTAGCGCAAAGCTAACTGTATTTAGCACTAAGTTTACCAGTGCACAGCTAACTTTATTTAGCGCAATGTTTACTAGCGCAAAGCCAACTTTATTTACTCCAAAGCTTAGTAGCGAAAATTTTACTAGCGTAACGCCAACTGTATTTAGTGCAAAGCTTACTAACGAAAAGTTTACGAACGAAAAGTCAAGAGGTTAAATAGCTGAGTCTCCACACCAGTTAGTTGGACCAGTCCCAGCCTGGTCAGCAGCGAGCATGAACTGATGAAGCCTCTTGGATAAGAGGTAAACGTCTTCCAAGACAAATTACCAAGTCCAGTTGCGTTTGATTGAAATTTCCTTGAGATAACCATGACCTGGATGAATGAGAATATTCACAAGCTTATTTAGCACTAAGTTTACCAGTGCACAGCTAACTTTATTTAGCGCAATGTTTACTAGCGCAAAGCCAACTTTATTTAGTCCAAAGCTTAGTAGCGAAAATATTACTAGCGTAACGCTAACTGTATTTAGTGCAAAGCTTACTAACGAAAAGTTTACTGATTCAAAGTTTACTAGCGCAAAGCTAACTTTATTTAACACAAAGCTTACTAGCGCAAAGTTTACTAGCGCACAGTTTACTAGCGCAAAGCCAACTTTATTTAGACCAAAGCTTAGTAGCCAAAATTTAACTAGCGTAACGGCAATTGTATTTAGTGCAAAGCTTACTAACGAAAAGTTTACTGATGCAAAGTTTACTAGCGCAAAGCTAACTGTATTCAGGGCAAAGCTTCCAGACTTTTAAAAGACTAACAAGCTATGACAGAATGACGGCCCCCAGTTCAGTGTGAAGATATCTACAATTATCTGATTAGCAACGATGTTGTTTTGGTACACATCTATGAGAAGTTTGTAAATCAATCAGCCATAAAATGTCTGCCTATTCTATATTTCTATTCTAACAATACAAGCAATGACTGCAGCTTTGCACACTGGCAGGTTATTGTAAATAGTGTAAATGTACAATTGACTATGTAAACCTGTGTGAAACGAAATGATAGTTTCTACTGACTGCCACGATAAAAACAGTTAATAATAATGAGATCAATTATTTTAAAAAAACAATAAGAAAATCAATCAAAACAAACTGAGATAGCTACAAACAGTCACTCTATTCCATACAGACTACATTTTATTTCACCGCTGCTCACTCTGTGGACAACTCCCTGCTAACGGCAGCACTGTCTTTTTTATCCTCCAGTAACGTGTCAACCTGCGTATAAACATCTTTTTTCATATGGTCCATTTTGTTATAAAGAGAGAGAAACAGGAAGAAAACAAGCATGAAAATGAAAATTATCGTAGCTGGAAACAATCATCCAACTCATTCGAATTTGTTGCGACAGGCCGCCAACCACAGATCACAGTTTCCAGTTGTGATCCGCTTAAGGAACTGGTATTTGACCAGTAAAAGTTTGAAATGTGCAGAAATTCTGTTTAGAATCAGGAACCAAGATGGGTCAGTCAACCATGACTGTAGCTGCAGAGAGCTAGGGGGCGCTGCTGAGGTTTGTGAGCAATCAGAACCTAGAGTCGGACCTTGACCTTCACTGACCTTGGTGGGGAAGTATCTCTTGGTCTTGAACTGCTTGAAGAAGGAGGAGAGGAGGAAGGTGGTGAAGAAGAGGATGACGGACCAGAAGAGGACGTCTGGGACGAAGGGTCCGTCACTGCTGCATCCCGACCCGACAAACTCTCCCTTCAACTCCCGACATTCCTGCAGAGACGGAGAGAGAGACATGGCTGCTGTGTGGCTGGTTCTGGACCAGAGCAGGTAGACACAGAACCAGGAGGAGCAGCTGGAGAGGACGGGTTCTGATGAGTCAGACCTTCACGCTCAGCTGCTCCCAGTCGATGCTTTCTGACGTCAGGTTCCTGCTGCTCCAGAACGTCTGGGCCGCCCCCGAGGCGTTGGCAGGAGGAGAACACTGACACCTGAAAACAGACCGACACCAGCTTCAGAACCGGTCCCAGAGAAGGTCACCGACCGAAGCGACTTAGGAGGATGTTAGAAGTCAGTTCTGAAGAAATGATCTGGTGTTCTGATGGAACAGCATTCGCATCAGAACCGCCTGCCTTCAGGCGATAAGCGTGCAGTAAAAGCTAAACTATAACTTTAGTTTACCTCAGAATACAAGCAGCAATTTATGGGGAATTACATCACATTCTTCAGTTAAAATGAAGGCAGCAGGACTTTTCTTCTCGTCTTGAAAACGTTTCGTCTCTCATCAAAGAAGCTTCTTTAGTTCTGAAATCTGGATTGGGAGTATCGGATTTATAACTCTATAAAGGGAGAGTTCCTTTTTTTCCAAACCGGGACCTTATTTTTAGCAAATATTACGTTCATTTACTCACGCAGACAAGTTAGGAGCCGCTTGGAGTCCTTCAGAAGAAGTTTATATCCAGTCTAATGGTGAACCAGTCAGAGCAGGAGATTTACTGCCTGTAATAAGGAATTATCTGCCCCATAACTCCTTCATTTAACCAGGTTTAGTTATTAATAATTACCCATATTCCCCTGTGAGTTCAGAACGTCTCGGAAATGTTAATTATTTCTGATCCAGCATGATTTAAAGGCTATAATCCATCTACAGTAACATCCCAGCTGTAGTCTGATCAGGACTTTCTTTGCTCTACGTCGGTCGGTTAGACAGAACTACTGCAGACATCATCAAGGTTCATGTTTGGACCAATAGGACCAATAAGTTCAGCTTCTACAGGCTCTATTTCTACAACCTACACAGACTGCAGCTGGGACGGAGGACGGCTGCTACGTTTAGAGGAAGATTTATTTCAAATTTAGTTCTTTTCAGTACCTAGTGATTATTAGTAAGAGCAGCAGAGGAATACTTGTTAAATGTCGGGGACAGTTTGCCGACATGACGCAGCTGTTACCGTTTTGATTACGGGAATGTTATTAAAAACTCACACGCACCAGCAGTAAGGGAGAGAAGCAGGCAGGAGAGGCACAGAGTTACAGAATCATGTTTAGATGGAGAGAGAAATTACCCAGGAGTTTGGTTCCTGTCCAGTTCTTAATAAATAATGTTAAAACTACAACGCAGACTGCGTCATCCTTATCCTTATGAAATCCTGCCACAACAGGCGTCACTGAAATCCCAGGTTACTGGAAGTAAGTCGGAACCCTGTTAAACCTAACTAATAGCTTAGCATGTCTGTGACGTTCTGAACTCACAGGGGAATATTGGTAACTATTAATAACATAACCTGGTTAAATGAAGGAGTTATGGGGCAGATAATTCCTTATTACAGGCAGAAAATCTCCTGCCCTGATTGGCTCCAATTATATGGATATATGCTGATCAGACTGGACAGAAACTTCTCCTGAAGGACTCCAAGTGGCTCCAAAATTGTCTGGGTGAGTAAATAAACGTAACATTTGCTAAAAATAAGGTCCAGGTTGGATAAAACTCCAAACTGTCCCTTTAAGGCTCACTGATGAGGCCATCTTTATTCCTAACGTGGTTATTAAAGTTATGCAAAGCTCTAAGCAATGTTGGCAAGTTAATTGTCGTTAATTAAATGACCCTAGTTATGAAACTATGCGTTGTTTTGGTCGTCTGCCTCAAAGTGAGTTTCTGGGAAACTTCCCAAGCCAACACCTCCAGGTTTAAAATGGGGAACCAGAGGCCGCCTCCTCTGTTCCAAGTTGGTTTAAGTTCCCCATAAATGGCTTCTTTCACTGCCTCAAACCAGTTGTCTTCCCCATCTAAAATATGGACATTATTGCCTTTAAAGGAGTGACCTTTGTCTTTTAGATGCAGATGGAGTGCTGAGTCAGGCCTGATGATTTTGTTTTTCTGTGATGAACCATCTTTTGTGTAGTTGCTGTTTCGTTTCTCCAATGTACAACATTCCTCACTGCACTGGGCTGAATATACAACACAACTGAGTTTGTGTTTGGCCGTTTTGTCCTTCGGATGAACAATTCTTTGCCTGAAGGTGTCACCAGATCTAAAACGCACTGGGATGCTGCGTTTAGCAAGAAACATTTTAGGTTCAGGGAACGAAACGTTTTCAAGACTACGAGAAACGTCCTGCTGCCTTCATTTAAACTCTGAAGATTGTCAATTCCTGAATGACGGAGAATTTATATAAATTTATATAAAATATTATAAACACATTAGCTAATTCATGCCTTATACAGACACAAGCAATGTCAACAGTTTTTCATAGTTTTCCATAACTTCCTTTAGTAAGTCGAGTCATAAAAAGCGTAATGTCATGTTAATTTATTTAAATTTATTTGTAGATAAAAGAAAAAAATATATTAGACTAATTTCTGCCAAACACTCAGAAATAGGAATCGGTACCAGAACCCGGTATTAATTTAGCCCCGGGGCTGATTCTGATGGTCCACCCGGACCGATAAGCTTCAAGCTTCAGGCTTATCGGTCCTCTAAACGGTAAAATTAAGGTGGTATTCATCTTTTGTGGGAGACATAAACACAAGCCAAACACTGTATTAGCAGAACGCTCCTCCTTAAGAAACTGATGGTGGGAGGAGCTACTGCCGCGCTCGTAGTTACACAGAGACGATGTTAGAGCGAACGAAACGATCCAAACTTTGGCTTCGTTTTACAAAAATAGAAGCCAACAATGTACGCTGTCATAAATGCAATAAAAGCTTTGCTTGCAAAGGCCAGAACACGAGGAATTTAACCAAACACTTTGCTAAAATACACCAAATACAAACAGAGAGTTTGTTTGACCGCCTGAGTGCTGCAGCATTACGATGCAGCGGTACAGCATTCAAAATCTTTCATTTTGTCTTTTGCTTTGTTTTATGGGGAAGTTATGTTTGATATTTTTTATTTGAATACCTTAAACTTTTTTAAATAGACAACATAGTATTTTTAGTTTTTGATATATAAAATAACTTGTTTAAAACCTTTTTTTATTAAGTTATTAATTTCTTACTTTTTATTTGGTAGTTATTCATTTTCTGTGCTTTGCTGTTCCAATTATTAAAAAATAAAACAATTATAGTTCACTATTTGTGTTTTCCAATAAGGATACCGATAAAGTACCGGCTATCGTTAAGAGTAGTAGTATCAATAAATCCGTAACGATATCCATCCATACTCAGAAATTTAGATTAAATTTACATATTTAAGAAAAAAAAACAGAGATTATGTTGAAAAGTCGTAAATTTGCGAGAGAAAACTGAGAAACTTCCACGATTAAAGGCAGACATTTTCTGACGTTGTGAAAAGTCAGAAATAATTGAGGAAAAAAACTTTTCTGGGATTTTAATTTAACTACGTCCTCTAAGATTTTAATCTGGACAATCTCAGAAGTGTGTGTGCTTCATCCGGCTGTTTTATGGATTCAGACTCGGCATGAACGCCTCCAGGAAACATCTATAGAAGCTGGAGAAAGCAGGAGGAGAAAGCAGCCCTCTGCGTCAGAGACACTGGTACGTTTATTAGATGAGGTACTCTCTGACAGAACCGCGGCGTCTGGAACGCCTCCTTACGTGTAGAAGGTGAGGTTGTCCAGCTGGTTGTGCGTGTTGACGGGGTAGAGATCCCTCAGGTGGACCAGCTTGGCCAGCGCCTCGTAGATGAAGATGATGCAGATGAGGGCGGCGAAGGCCTCCTCGGTGAAGCGGGTGATGTAGCAGACCAGAGTGCTGGCGTCGGTGGCGACCAGAACGAGGCAGAGGAAGGCCGTCCAGAGCCCGATGCTGGTCCTCAGTTGCAGGTAGGACAGGCCGTAGTCACTGAGGAGGGACAGGGGGACAGGATGAGGCCGGAGAGGACGAAACAGGACGCCACATGCTGATCCAGGCCAGCAGAGGGCAGAGCTGCACCATCTGATGGGATTATCACAGTTAAACCCAGTTAGGAGGAACCATGGAGCGAATTTGGCCACCGCTGCGATACGTCAGCGTCGCCGCCATATTGGATGAGGCAAAGCTGTGGTTTAAACTAATACAAGCAAATAGAATTAATTATATAAAGCGCCTTTCTACAATTAAATTTATCTTAATGCCTCTTATTTATTCTTCATACATGCACTACTATACTTGAGAAACAGTTAGGGACCAAAATTTATGTATTTAATCTTCTCATGTGACTAAAATAAGAACTTTATTGTTACACATGGGGAGCTCCACACTGACTCTCCCTCCATTAGCCGCTCTCAGCCCGTTGTCATTTTCAATTTATATTTATTATGTACATTTCAGGATATCTCTCAACGTTTATTCCAAATCATTTTTTATATCATCAACAAGGTATTTATTTCTTCATTTAGTTTTAAATTGTTGTATTTAATTGTTCTAACTGTAAGATCCTTTGTATTCAGTTTCACAGTTTGGAAGAGGTCTTTGGAAGGTCTCAAAACTAGATTGAGCATGAATAACTTTTAATAAACCCGTAAGAGGAATCACTTACGCCTGTTTTGCTTGGAGGGAGTCACACTGTGGATGCGCATCCACAATGTGATGAATAAAGATAACTCCGAATCTCTGACGCACGCAAACGCACTCATTTTACCGTACCATACCGACTGTACTTATAAAGCGCTAAAACAACCACAGCTGGAATCAAGTAAATCTGAACTGATGCTCCCCATCCAGCAGGGGGCGCTGTAGCTGAGCAGGGTACCAGACCATGTGGAGCTTCTATGGGGAGAAAAACACAGAGAAAACTGGGGTAACAATCGCAATAACAGCAGAAAAAATATATCTGGAAAGTAGTAGTAGAGAAAAGTAGCAGAGACAAGAAAAGTGGTCAGTCTGTCCTCCAACAGTCTAAACCTATAGCAGCATAACTACAACAATAACTCAGGATAACCTAAGCCTTTCTAACTATAAGCTTTATCAAAAAGGAAGGTTTTAAGCCTAGTCTTAAAAACAGACAGAGTATCTGCCTCATGGACTAAAACTGGGAGCTGGTTCCACAGGAGAGGAGCCTGATAACTAAAAGATCTGCCTCCTATTCTACTTTTAGAAATCCTAGGAACTACCAGTAGACCTGCATTCTGAGAACAAAGTTCTCTGTTAGGAACATATGGAACAATCAGATCTCTGATGTACGATGGAGCTGATTATTAAGGGCTTTATACGTAAGGAGGAGGATCTTAAACTCTATTCTGGATTTAACAGGGAGCCAATGGAGAGAAGCCAAAACAGGAGAAATGTGATCTCTCTTTTTAATATTCATCAGAACTCTTGCTGCAGCATTTTGGATCAACTGAAGGCTTTTAATTGCATTTTGTGGACTTCCTGATAATAAGGAATTACAGTAGTCCTGCTTTGAAGTAACAAATGCATGGACTAGTTTCTCTGCATCACTCCTTCACAGGATGTTTCTAATTTTAGCAATATTCCAGAGGTGAAAGGAAGAAATCTTAGAAACCTGTTTAAGATGGGATTTAAATGTCATGTGTTGGTCAAAAATTACACCGAGGTTCTTTACATTATTAGCAGAGGCCAAATTAATGCCATCCAGATCAAGTTATTGATTTAGAAGTTTCCTTTTTAAAGGTTCTGGTCCAAAAAGAACAACTTCTGTCAGAATTTAAGAGTAGAACATTCAGAGTCATCCAAGTTTTTATGTCTTGGAAGAATATGGATATGGTAGTTAGATTACAGGCATGGATCAACCATGGAAACGGGGAGAACCTCTGAATGAAGTAAAATCTGAACCCGTCCTGCAGCAGAACAGTTCTGGTACCTCACCTGTCTCATTCATCCACCTCAAACAGGTTATTATTATTATTATTATTATTCCTGTGAAATATTTCAATGCTTTAATAATTCAACCATTTTAAAACCCAAATGTTGAGTTCAGCCTCAGAACTCTCCAGGTTCCGGATCACTTCTTCGAATGCTGAGCAGAAATCCTACACCTGCAGATGGGATGTTCTGGAAATGCAGAAGCTCCTCCCATCTGGACTTTGAGGCGCTGAGAAACGGAGCGGCCTAATGAACCCGACTTTACGTAAGAGTTATGAAACGTTGTTTTAATCCTCCAACAAACAGATTTAACATCAGAGTCTCTAAAAGCTCCTGAAAACAAAAACCTGTGACCCGTTTGGCTCGGCGGCTCCCGGTTCTGATTCTACCAGGAGTCTCATGTTGGGTCAGACAGGAAGGTGTGTCCAGCAGGGGGCGCTGCCACAACACGGACCCAGCAGAACCGACTGTTTCCGGGTTCACCTTCTGCCTCCCAAACGGTCCAGCAGAACCAGAACCAGAGCTGCCGCTACTCTGACCCGGGTTCAGAGTTCTGCTCATTAACGGGTGCTGAGCTCGGGTTTGGACTCACTAGCAGAACTTGTAGAGGATCTTCTCGAACACCAGAACCGGACCGGTGCTGCCCAGGATGGTGAGAGGCTGGCCGGCGAACAGGGAGTAGGCCACGCCCGTCATCGACGCCCCCAACAGAGACTCGATGGTACCCTAAAAGAACCGGAGGAGAAGGAGGACATCTGAGCCCGGCAAAGGTCCGGTTGGTTCTGGAGCCGCCGACCAGGACGGAATAACCAGAACAGAAACAAACAGAGAAACTAAGAACAGCCTCTGATCCTCAGCCTGATCAACCTGTAGCTGCCCTGTCATGACCTTTGACCTTTAAGCTGTAGAGTCTCACATGGAGCTCTGGGGTCATGACCTTTGACCTTTAATGTCTCAGAGGGCGCTCTGGGGTCATGACCTTTGAACTTCAACCTGTAGAGTCTCAGAGGACGCTCTGGGGTCATGACCTTTGACCTTTAATGTCTCAGAGGGAGCTCAGGGGTCATGACCTTTGACCTGTAGAGTCTCACATGGAGCTCTGGGGTCATGACCTTTGACCTTTAATGTCTCAGATGGAGTTCTGGGGTCATGACCTTTAACCTTCAACCTGTAGTCTCAGAGGGAGCTCAGGGGACATGACCTTTAATGTCCAAGAGGGAGTTCTGGGGTCATGACCTTTAACCTGTAGCGTCTCAGAGGGAGTTCTGGGGTCATGACCTGTGACCTTTAGTTTCTCAGATGGAGTTCTGGGGTCATGACCTTTAACCTTCAACCTGTAGTCTCAGAGGGAGCTCAGGGGTCATGACCTTTAATGTCCCAGAGGGAGTTCTGGGGTCATGACCTTTAACCTGTAGCGTCTCAGAGGGAGTTCTGGGGTCATGACCTTTGACCTGTAGCGTCTCAGATGGATTTCGGAGGTCATGACCTTTGACCTGTAGAGTCTCAGAGGGAGTTCTGGGGTCATGACCTTTGACCTTTAACCTGTAGATGCTCAGAGGGAGCTCAGGGGTCATGACCTTTGATGTCTCAGAGGGAGTTCTGGGGTCATGACCTTTGACCTGTAGCGTCTCAGGTGGATTTCGGAGGTCATGACCTTTGGTGTCTCAGATGGAGTTCTGGGGTCTTGACCTTTAACCTGTAGCGTCTCAGAGGGAGACATTTCTCCCAGCTTCCTGCTCAGCAGTCTGAGCGGTTATGGAGATGACCTTTGACCCCTGCCAGGTCACACCTGGACGGGTAACTCTGGCTCTTACTATGTATCCCTGGGTGGCCTCCCCCAGCAGCCCTCCAAACGTGACGACGGGCGACATGCAGGCGCAGTACAGGAAGAGGATGGAGGCCAGACACTGCAGGCTCAGCGCGTCTTTGATGTCGCTCAGGTAGAACGGAGTCTTCCTCCGAACGTCGTTCACCAGGCCCCCGAAGATCCTGTGGGAGGAGGGGTCAGAGGTCACCTCAGCGTCACACACCAGGCAGGGGTAGTGACGTAAAGTACTGTTACTCTTACTGGAGTAAAGGTTCTGGCAACAGACAAAGTAACTTTACTGAATGAAAATGAAAATACTTGTTTTAACCAAAAATATAGGGGAATGTTTTTTATAAACCCACCTTCATTATTTCAACATTACTTCAGTGTTTCTGCAGAAATCAGCTCATCTGGTTTAATGCTCTTTAAGGACCTTTTAATGTCATTTTTTAAAACATTTTAACACAAAAACAGCCACGATAACTCATGAATATACATGTACACTACAGAAAAAACGGTGTTTTAGAGTACGCTGAGGTAAATGTTAGAGCTGGGCAACGTGGCCTCAAACCCAGGTCAAGATATCATTTAAAACATATGAGGTAATGATATGTATTGTGATATATTATTATTTATTTATGTCAAAATGACTATTTGTGAATATCCTCACTTTCCGGAATCGTCGCAGAAAAACGTTGAAACACCTTTAGAAGAAAATCTGTTGTGCAAAAAGCATTTTTTTTTAATTATTTTTATTTCCCCAAAATAAACAGAATTTCTAACATAAATATGACGATATTTTAATCAAATAAAACCTAAATGTTATGAAAATAATGTTCAGAATTCTCCGCTTTCCTGTTTAATTATTTATAAAGCAGTATGTTTTATATATATTTATATGTATATACACAGACCAAAAGTTTGGACACGCCTTCTCATTCGGTGCGTTTTCTTTAATTTCATGACTACATTGTAGATTCTCTATTAAGGGCATCAAAACTATGATGTACGGATTTACTGTATGTATCTAAAAAGGGTGAAATAACTGAATCCATGTGTCATATTTTAGATTCCTCAAAGTAGCCGCCATTTGCTCTGATTACTGCTCTGCATTCTCTTGAGCTTCTACATGCCTAAATGACACGTGAACATTCTCACTTTCCAGCAAAACAAATTGAAAAAGCTTTAATATTTACTGCGAAAAATCAATAAAAAAATAAAAAAAATAAATTCTTTTTCCACAGTACTTCTAATTCGCTTAGATACCAGATTAGTCTAGAACTTCTTTAATTAAAGCTGCATTCCGGAGGATTTATTCATTTGTTAAAGTTTTTTATGTCCTTAAACGTATGTGGGGTTCAGTACCGTGGACTTTGTTAGACGGACGGTTTTTGCAGAGCACAAAACTTAAAAGCTGGACTTTTCCTTCCTATTTTAGCTGTAAAAAAAAAAAAGGGAAACTGTTGAACTTGTGAATCGATTCAACTTCTATATCGTTTTTTCTCCCCACAGAACTAAAAACTTAAAATCGAACTTTCCTTCCTATTTTACTGTAAAAAAAAGAAAAACTGTTGAACTTAATCACACCAAAAAAAATGTGAATCGATTCGACTTCTATATCGTTTTTTCTCCCCAACAGAACTAAAAACTTAAAATCTGAACTTTTTCTTCCTATTTTAGCTGTAAAAAAAAGAAAAACTGTTGAACTTGTGAATCGATTCAACTTCTATATCGTTTTTTCTCCCCAACAGAACTAAAAACTTAAAATCTGAACTTTTTCTTCCTATTTTAGCTGTAAAAAAGGGAAACTGTTGAACTTGTGAATCGATTCGACTTCTATATCGTTTTTTCTCCCCAACAGAACTAAAAACTTAAAATCTGAACTTTTTCTTCCTATTTTAGCTGTAAAAAAGGGAAACTGTTGAACTTGTGAATCGATTCAACTTCTATATCGTTTTTTCTCCCCAACAGAACTAAAAACTTAAAATCTGAACTTTTCTTCCTATTTTAGCTGTAAAAAAGGGAAACTGTTGAACTTGTGAATCGATTCAACTTCTATATCGTTTTTTCTCCCCAACAGAACTAAAAACTTAAAATCTGAACTTTTCCTTCCTATTTTAGCTGTAAAAAAAAGAAAAACTGTTGAACTTGTGAATCGATTCGACTTCTATATCGTTTTTTCTCCCCAACAGACAAAAACTTAAAATCTGAACTTTCCTTCCTATTTTAGCTGTAAAAAAAAGAAACGAACTTTGAATCGATTCTCTACCCCCCCCCCAACAGAACTAGTTAGAGTAGCACTTTTACTGGTTTACGTGGACAGTTGTTGACGCACACATACCTGCCCGTCCTCTGCAGCTCCGGACCTGTGTGATGCTCCATCTCCTTGGTCCCCTCTGAGCAGTGGGCGGAGCCATTGGGCAGCGCCGGCGTCTTCCTCTTCTCCTGCAGACACAGACGGGAGGTGGTGAAACGGCGACGGGTCGGCGCCCTGCGGCGTCTCGCCGAGGCCTCACCTGAGACGGGACGTTCTTCGGAGGCTCGATGCGGATGCTGGGGTCCCACTCCCCCGGAGGAAGCACGGTCACCTGGTCCAGGAACTCGTCGATGCCGGACAGCAGGTCGTTCCGGTCCTTGGCCTTGTAGGCCACGTCGTGGAAGACCTGCCACGGAGCAGAGGAGCTAAGAGGAGGTTCTGCTCGGGTCCCGGCAGGAAGCGGAAACGGAGGAGGACCTGCCGGTCCGCTGGGCTCACCTCGTCGGTCATCAGCGTGGCGATGGAGCGCCCGATCTCGTGGTACTGATGGCCTTTCCCGAACGGACCGAGCAGCAGGAACAGAAACCTGGTGGAGACGAGAGGAACCCAAACTTCAGAACTTCCAGCTGGGTTCTGGTACCAAAGCGGTTCCTCTGGTTTCGCTCCGTCTGGGTCGACCGGAGGTCCTGGTTCTGATAAGATGAGGAACCAGAACCTCAGGTCCAGAAAGGAGGTGCAAAGTTGAAGGCGCCTCATATTTCTAATTCAGCTGCTATGATTTCATTTTAAAACTATTTTTGTTACATTTTTCTCCTTCCACTGCTACTTATTTTTCTAATTTAAATCCATTCAGTTTTAGAGTCCAAACAAATTTATATTCTGGATTTTATTGTTGTGAAACCAGAAATAAAACCATCACACGTCAAAAATATGTTCCATAATCATATAGAGGTCGTATTTTGTATGAAAGATAAAGCATATTTTTGTTCAATAAAACAGAAGAGTCGGTCCAACCCGTAAACAATTAATTCATATTCTGTTTACTTAAAGACCATTTATTATAACATATTTAACGTATTTCTCTCCATGTGCTTAACAAGACTAGATTAGAAAATTATTGTAAAATCTAAATAGAAACAATTAATCTTCAGGGTTCCTGTAGATTTCTTCAAGCTAAACTCTTTTTAAGACCATTATATAAAAAAAAAATCATACCCATCATCACGTGTTCTCAGTATTTTGACCCTCCAGAGGCTCCGTTGCGTTCATAATTATTGCTTCCACCCCTCTTAATTTATGCTGTTATTTAATCAAAAATAATCGTGGTTGACAAATACAAAGTAGATAAATACAGCACAAATTTTCAGACTTATATATCAAAAGTTTAGACTTTTCAAAGTCTTTTTGAATCATTATTTCCTGAATCATGAATTCAAAGCTTTTAACGTTATTAGAAAATACACCTAAAACATTTATAGCTCCCTTTATAGCTCATTCAGGACAAAACTGCACAAAAATAAACATTTTCTATTCAAAGCAGAACAAAATAAAAAGCAACATTCTTCATTTTTTTTGAGTTGCAGAGTTTGCATGAAAGGCGCTTTATAAATAAAGTTTGACTTGATTTGACGCCTGGTTCTGCGCTCACCTGGTCGGTACCGGAACCTCGGTGAGTCCCGTCAGCAGCACGGCCGGGGAGAGGCGGACGAAGGCGATGATGGGGCGCTCCAGGAAGTCAACTTCCCCCACCAGGACGTTGGACGCTTCGGCTCCAGGCGGGATCTTCCTCATGAAGTTCATGTCCACCTGGAGGCCACAAGCACAACTCAGACACCCGGATCCCAGAATCCCCTGCAGCCGCACCGTCTCCTCGCTCCTGCTCCGGGTCGGAACCAGGACCCACCCAGCAGGAGGTCAGGCACTACTTTAACAGGCGGATTAATACGATGGAGCGCCGAGGTCAGCTCCACCAAACACACTATCTGATTGGTCACGTCAAAACTACGGCCGACAACAATCACAGCTTCAGCCAATCACGTAGCACCAACCACGTCACAGGCCTCTGATTGGACGCCGGCTGACAGGTGACTTACTGCGGGCTTCCTGTCGGCCGCCGGCAGCAGACACACACACAGACAGCCCTGCAGAGAGACGAGACGTCACACGGGTTCTGATTGGATCCGCCCCGTTAGGCCCCGCCCCCAGAGAGCTGGGCGTTACCCGACCCAGTTACGGTTCTGATCAGAGGACAACAGATGGTCAAATTTAACATCATCTGAATTAGAGCCGAAACTAATCGATTTAATCGATTTTTAAAACGGTTGAAAAACTAATTAAGTCATCGATTAGTTGCTTTTTAGTTTAACCCCTTAACGTTCCGTCCGCCATTTTTACTTTTTAATCCATGATAATCTGATTTATTATTTCTATGAATTTACACGTTTTTTATCATTGGAAAGCTAAAATTGTTTTTTTTTAACCATATATGCCAATAAAGGACACAATCGTAAGCTGTCTTTGTCCAACTAAGTCAGCCTCCTTCATTATGGGCTGAGATATTTTTGTTAACATGCTGTACATTAATTTGTAAGGAATTCTACCTCATTTTGTATTTTTATGCCTAAAAATGATTGTGGATAAATATCTTGCACCTTTATTCTCCCCTTACATAGTTAACTGTGTTCAGGTCCAATAAAATAGATTGCAGAGAAATGAACAATTCTCTTGTTTTCCTTGTTCTTAACTTATATAGGTGAAAGTAATAACCAAATATAATTATTAATAAAAGCGATTAGTCGTAAAAATAATCTATTGTGAAAACAATCATTAGTTGCAGCCCTAATCTGAATAATAGCGCATTAGATTTAGTTTCAGTGTAGATTATTTTTTTATTCAGGGGTTTGTGTCCTAACTAGGCGCGTTATTGCGGCTCTCTCCATCTGTCTTTGATTCAGTCACAGCTCAGACCACGCCCAGCCCTTCACACTCCCCTTAATTTATCGATTCGTCGCTGGAAACGATGCTAGATTTAGCTCGGAATCTCTTCATTGGTCGACATTTCGACGCAAAAAACTTTTTAATGTGGTAATTACAGTACGCAATGCTTCAGATAAATTGATAAAATTAAAATTTGTGTCTTGAGATAAAAAAACAGATTCATGAATTGCGATCTGTAACTAATCAAATTAATCTCTTCTTAATCTCACCTAATAATAGCTGAGAAAAGCCTTAATTTTGAGTTATTTTCTTTTAAATTCATTACATCATTGTGGTAACACAATAGTTTGATATATAGAATTACAAAAAACTGTCCTGATGAAGTCATTTATAGTTTTTAACAGACTTTAAGAGATGCAGTCCCAGACTGAACGACGGGAAAGCGCCCCGCTGCTCCGTGAGGAAGGCATCGGTGTTACATGATCCACCCAAACGTCTCCAGTGAACCCATAAAAACTTTATACATTTGTCCATTTGTTTTAAGAATCGATAGAGGGTTCTGAAAATGTGGAAAACCTCTGGCCGTCCCACTTCAGAGTGTGGTTAGCCGATAAAAAACTCAATCAAAAGAAGCCCAGTTCTTAAAACTGTTTCATTTAAAAGACGACTCACATGCAGAAACAATAAAACTATGGATTTAAAAGTTAGATTATCGCGATTAAAAAACATGACGTGCTAAATATGGCCGTAATTAATCGACCCCAATGAACGTGATAATTTGCCCCAAATGAAATCTTAACAATGCTCCACATTAATGAGGGATTATCAGCAGATACACCGTTAGGTTGACGTTTCGCTGTATTGGCTTGTAGAACCGTCAGTACTACGCCGTTTTCAGATGCGCTCCATAGAGATTCGGTTTCACGACAGTGACGCTACGTCGCAGGCCTTGAGGGGGCGACAGAGGGCAAATATCTTACGCCGGTCGTGGTTCCGTGAGTTAAGAAGAACAAATGCCTAGAATTAAATATTCTGCACTGAACGTTTAGGAATAGTCAGTCATTAACGAAATCTCAACCATCGGCGCTTTTTGGGCTCAAACAGCTGCTAGTTTATAATGAGCGCAAAACACTTAGCCCAAAAAAAAGCTGCGTTCTTTAGACCAACAGCCATATCCCGATATATTTGGGCTAAATGTCGATATGCGATATATATTCCAATACTTTTTCCATCGCAAAGTCAGAGCAAATGTTTAGTCACAGTAAAACCCAAACTTTGGGGGAAATAATTTGGAGACGTGCTGATTTTATCTCCCAGTTTTGAATAAAATGGACTGTTGGGCTCATGTAAGGCTCACACGCTGAAATGCACGTTAGCGTGCTGGTAAGCAACACGCTGCCTGACTTCGGTGTACGTTTGTGGCAGTGCTTCCCGTGCAAAGTGGTTGTGACTGGGGAGCTCACATCTGGAGTCTCTTTGAATCCCAGCCTCTCCCTGCTCTGTGTGTGAAAGAGGATCAGGAAGCAGTTTGAGCCATGTATACCGATGTACGCGATATGGTCACATTTCAGATCTTTAGAAATACATTGATATATCGTTAATATCGATATATCGCCTCAACCGGAGTTACCATCGCAGAGCTAGAAATAAAATGTAACAAGACTAAACAGTCGATCGAAACAGATCCTAGTCCTAAATAACTGGGTAGTCTTAGCGGAGGATTAAAAGATGGTGAAATAATCAAACTGGTTCATTCTTGAAACCTCTGTTGGATTTTAGGGTCTGGAGTTACGGGACCAGAAGCTGGTTCTTGTGGGGCCCCAGTTCCCAGAACCAAGCAGCCGGAGCCGGTTACCTTGCTGAAGTCCACGGTGCTGTTCTCCCTGCTGCCGCCGCCGTTGATCCGACCCTCGCAGACCTTGTTGTCGAGGTTCCCCGGAGCCGACTGGGGCGACGCCAGCAGCCCTGCAGAGACGCAGAGTCAGCGGATCCTGACCAGAACCAGAACTTTCTGGAGACACTTCAACATGTATTCATTAACGGCCCCCAGCAGACGGTTTATTATCTAACAGGAAATCAGACCTTGGACCAGAACCAGCTAGAGCTAGAGCGCCGTCTGAGATGTTCTTCTCTTCCTGAAGGAACCCCATCTGAGACCAGTTTGGTTCTGCTAACTAATGAGCGCTGGAGGAGAAGAAGCTGCTGGTTCGAAGCCAACAACATCTGGACCCAGACACACACACACACACACACACACACACACACACACACACACACACACACACACACACACACACACACACAGAGCCGACTCAAACCGACAGGAGGTCACGCTCTCTGACTCCTTCCTGTTTGCTTCGGAGCAAACCGTTCCTCAGAGTGACGAGTCAGCGCTCAGAGTGACGAGTCAGCGCTCAGAGTGACGAGTCAGCGCTAAGACCTATGGATCATTAAAGCAGCCGTCCTGTTTTTCCAACCTGGACTTTATTTTGAGCAAATATTACGTTCATTTACTCACCCAGACCAGCTTGGAGCCACTAGGAGTCCTTCAGGGGAAGTTTAGATCCAGAGGTGATCAGCATATATCCATATAATGGAAGTTAATGGGGCAGCCAAAAATCAGCCTCTAAATAATGAATGATCTGCCACAAAACGCCTTCATTTCACCAACTTTTGGTTATCAATCACTAGCGCTATTCCTCTGGGGGTTCAGAGCATCTCTGAGGTGATTTGTTGGTGTTTTCAGGGTGTTTTAGAGGATTTTAATCCACGTCTGCGTGTTTCCCAGGTAATTTGTAAATTAAATAGCATTTAAACAAATTTAAAAAGCTAAATCGGCTAAGCGGCTAAAGAGGAGCAATTAGGCTCCACCTCCTCCGCCTTCACGCTGTGTTCACCTGCTACAACAGAAGCTCTCGCCGCTCAGTCGAATAATTGATGATGTCTTCGTAAAAAAAATAAAATAAATACCACTTCGTTTTGCAACTTTTTTTCCGCAAACCTTAGCACCTATTTCTTTGCATACAGTAATTTTAACATTCACTGGCTGGGAATTGGTGGAAATCCCGATTATATCTATATATTTTACCACAATACTTTTAAGTACGTACGTTTTCTGCCCTCCAGTCTACAAAAACGCACACTTGTTCGTAGTTATTTTCACTAGTTAAGTGGCATATCTTTAACATTTTAATAGTGAACATCAAAACTGAAGAGATCCACTTGCTTTTATTGTTTGTGTGCTTAAACAAGCTGATAGGCACAAATTAACTGCATTGATAGATAATTCCTGATTTAGAGGCGGACCTTTGGCTGCCCCATTAACTCCCATTATATGGATATACGCTTTTTCATCCTAACTAGGGCTGGACGATAATGCGATAGCAATGTCCATCGATCGATAGACGTCTGGTGCGATAGAAACAAAAGGGGTTGATAAAAAAAGTTTGAATAAAAAGGTCGCCCCTCGTTTTATTCATTATGATCAACAGTCACCACCTGCTCCGAACCAATCATAAACGCCGACCCAGGCAGCTCCGTCGCCCATCTCGCTCTCCTTTAAAACCACAAAAGCTGCATCAGGATTTGTTAACGGTCCCCAAGCAAACCCTCTCCGTAAATCAAACTTCGCCTCAGTCGGATACCACAGCAACGAGGAAGTTGTCCCAGGAAAAGGATTCAGTAGCTCAGGTAAAGGTTAGCGATGATGAACCAAATAAAACGGTGGGTTGTCTAAAGCAGGACTTCCCTCCCTCCCTCGGCTCGCTACGAATCACTGGATAGACACGGGAAACGTATCCAGGTCGCGCTGCTAACGCCTGTGGGTTTTTTTTTATATATCCACTCGGTCCTCGGAAGCAGAAAACACAACTGAGGGTGGAGTGACCTGCTGGCTTCAGCTGTCAGTGACCGGCATCGGTGAGTAGCTCGTTAGCTTTAGCAGCTGGACTGGATCAGAATCAGTTTTATGGGCGAACTAAACCAAAGGTTTCACCCATTTATATAATAAAGTGTCATAAAATGTAAAATATATATATATATATATATAACCATATAAATATGGTTACCGACATTTCCTTGTATTTAATGATGTTACTTGGGTCTCTTGATTTTGTTGTTCACTTTTTCTTACAAACTTAGACATGATTTAAAAAAACTGTCTGAAAAATTATTCATTTTAGTTTTTTTGTTAAAATTGGTTCATTGAAGAACAACAAAATGACCAGGGAGGCAATTAAAATACCTTTTTTTCACATTTTGTGATGTTTATCGATACTTAGTATTATCGATAGGACTATCCACTCTATCGATATGCTCGTTAAACTTCTCCTGAAGGACTCCAGCCTTGTCTGGGTGAGTAACTAAACGTACTGCATGCTAGAAATGAGGTCCAGGTTGAAACTAACTGGACTTCTTCTGTAACTGGAGGCTCCAGAACCTCATAGCTGCCTCCAGGATCCTTCAGTCTCCTCCAGAACCGTCGCCGTCCTGCAGCGGCGTTCAGGAAGGACCCAGAGGAGAATCTGGTTTAGCAGTTCCTGCTGTAGCCGTGTCTCCATGGAGACTGGACCTCTGGACCTTTAAGCAGAGGATGAAGCCTTCAGCAAGGTTCTGGTCTAGATCAGACCCAGAATCTGATCTGAACAGTTTCCCCAACAGAATTTTACTCTAAATTCATCCAAATGCAGAACACCTGGTCCAGTTAGTGGATCTGGGTCAGAACTGAACCATCCGAGTCCGATCTGACTGGATGGGATTAGCAGAACCAGGCTGCTGGTTCAGAACTGGGCCGATTGACATGGTTGGGGAACCTGACCCGGATTAAAACCCAGAGATCAGAGGGGGGTTCTGTTGTTCTGCGGTTCTCCAGGAAACCCAAACGGGCTTCAACCGGATCTGGACTCAGCCTCAGGAACACCATGCCTCTTATTTGCCTGTTGGGCTCTCAGGAACCTGCAGCTCCTCCTCCTCTTCAGGAGGAGACAGCACCACCTCCGGGATCCCGTCTCCTCCAATCAGCTTCTCCGGGGCGGAGCGGCGGCGCTGGGATCCGTCAGAGGGGGCGTGGCCACGAGGAGGCGGGCAGAGTCCGGGCGGGCAGGGCTCCGACAGGTGGCGCTGCTGGCGGCAGAGGGTGGGGGTGCTGTGAGGGAAGGAGGCGGAGCCGGGAAGGAGGCGTCCAAACAGGTGGGGGGATGGGGGAGAGGTGGAGGAGCGACGGAGGAGGGAGAGACGCGAGGAGGAGAGGCCCTCCCCTGGAGAGAGGAGGAAGAAGGAGAAAGATGCTAACCATCGATCAGAGATAAACGAAACGCAGCCAAAAACATCATGCAGGTTACTATGGAAACAGACTCACATCCCATAAATAGACTAGAATAAAAAAACAGCTGTATGCTCTGATTACTGTTTAACACAGAGACGAGTTCAAGGGTTGGACTTCAGATGGATGGATAAACGGATGGATGGATAAACGAATGGATGGATAAGCGGATGGATGGATAAACGGATGGATGGATGAACGGATGGATGGATAAACGAATGGATGGATAAGCGGATGGATGGATAAACGGACGGATGGATGGATAAACGGATGGATGGATGAACGGATGGATGGATAAACGAATGGATAAACGGATGGATGAACGGACGGATGGATGGATGGATGAACGGATGGATGGATGGATGAACGGATGGATAAACGGACGGATGGATGGATAAACGGACGGATGGATGGATAAACGGATGGATGGATAAGCGGATGGATGGATGGATAAACGGATGGACGGATAAACGGATGGAAGGATGGATAAACGGACGGATGGATGGATAAACGGATGGATGGATGGATGGATAAACGGACGGATGGATGGATAAACGGATGGATGGATGTTCAAAGTTCTGATAGAACCCATTAAGCCCTCAGCTTCATAACTGTCATCAGCAAGCGGGTTATTGCCGACCAATCAGCAGGCGGGTTAATGCCGACCAATCAGCAGGCGGGTTATTGCCGACCAATCAGACGGCAGCTTTCCCGCGTTAACGTCACATGCGTGATCATCCAACCCACCACAAGCAGAGACCCGACGCCGTGTCACCCAGCTACCTGGACCAACCGGCTCGGACAGACTGAACCAGAATCTGCCCGACGACTGGAACAGAAAATCAGAACCAAGAGAACCACAAAGATTTGGGTCCAGACCAAAGAAAAGGAGGTTGGAGTAAAGATTCTGCACAAAGAACTAAGCAGAACCGGGTCATTGGACCCAAGACTGCTTCAAACAGGATTTACTGAACTAAGTGGATGTTAAGTTAAGAACTAAGGGGAGAACCTTCTACTGATCTGTCCCAGTAAATAAACATGTTCTGGACCTGGTTAGGGTTCTGGTTCTGGACCGATTGGGTCTGACAGGAGCGTCGGAGCCTCACCGTTCCGTTCCAGCAGGTGCGAGTCGGAGTGTTTCTTGCCTATGTCGGCAAAGGAGCGGACCAGCGGGATGCGGTTGCTCAGCTTCTTCTCGTTCTGGTGGTGGTGACGCTTCAACATGGCCTCCCTCACCTTGTCCTGAAGCTCCGCCTCCAGCTGTCCAGACGCCAGCATGCCGTCGATCATCATGTCTGCAGAGGGGGCGGAGAGGTTAGCGGCGTTCACACCTGGGTGCCGTTAGCGTACCGTTAGCGTGTGGGTGGGCAGACCTGCGATCTCGTCGATGGAGCCGGCCCTCATGTCCAGCAGGACGGTTCCGTTCATGATGCAGGAGCGCAGCTCAAACAGGCTGTGCAGCGACAGCGTGGCAACGTAGGGCTTGCTCCAGCGCTCGCCGCCATCCTCCACGTCCTCCTCGAACTTCAGCCATCTGAGCAGAACCGACAAACACGTCAATGACACCACGTGACACTTCCCAGCTATGAATAAATTCAGAGCCCACTTCCTGCGACGCTGCAGAGGAAACCCGACCCCGTTCACAGGTTCTGTTAGGTTAAAGGGGAAGTATTATGTAAAATTTACTTTTCTATGTGTAACATCCTGATAAAACGTTATTTCCTCAATAAAAACATGCCTGAAGTTTTGCTGTGACTCATCCACTTATGTTTGAATAATCTTTGAGTCCCTGCTGGTAGTTATTGTCGGAGCTGAAACACCTGCTCCCACCCATCCCTCCTTTCTCCACCCATCTCCTACTCCTACCTGACGTAGCTTACTCCTTAGCCGAGCAGCTGCACCTGCAGCCCTCCCCCTCCCCTCCCTACTCATCTCTGGTAGAGTAGCTAGCAGCAATAGTTAGCTTAGGCTAATTGTAAAGCTAAGAGTTTGCACTTCCTCTTTGGAAACAATCTTAGACCTAAAAATATTTCTAATCTTTGCATAAATCTCTTCACAGAGGACTGATTTCTCACCAAAAGCCTATTTAATAGTGGATTAATAAGCAGATTAGCCCTAAAGACGAGGCTACGCCATCAGAACCTGTACAGGTAAGAACTGTGGTTTAGCATTACTAACTCTGACTTTAAAACGTAGCTTCATATTTCTGTGTTTTTATGGTTTCATTGTAAAATGTAGCTTCATAATGATTAATATGTATAGAAGGTACCAAGGAGGATAAATATTACAAAGCCGACACGTCTTGTTAAAGCCTCTGAATTCTCTCTGGTTCTTCAAAAACCCACTTTCAGTGGTCGGATATCGGATCATTTGCATGTCGTCTTACATCTCCAGTGTTGCCATTGCTGACCAATGTAATTTTTTCCCTAAATAATAAAATGCAACACGCTGAAGACTTCTGTAAACTATCAGACTCCGACTCCAGGCGCATGCTGTGATAATATCCGGTGAATGACGTCCTGCAGGGGGAGTTTCATAAAGGGTAGGAGGGCTTAGAGAGGCTCAGCGAATATTAAGGCGTCCTATACGGAAGTGATGAGAAGGGAAATATATTTAAGGTGGATTTTGATATATACAGGATTTTAGGAAAGATTTAGGGTAAAATTTTCATTTGAGTGTTCTATAGAATGGCCTGGAAGAAGCATAATATGGCCCCTTTAACAGCGTCCACAACGGCTAGGCGATATGACATCAAATATAGAGCAGTTCACCTGGATAACGGTAAGTGGACGATAACACCCCAGTTCCTTTCAGTATTTAAGGTCCAGTTGTGGCCTAATTTACGTAAAGGTGCTTGAAAATGTGTGATTCCTTTCTGTATTTCTAAGGCTGGGAACATACTTGGTTTTTAACGTTGCGCAACGTCGCATGAGCAGCAGGCTGCATCTTGGGGACGTACTTGCTTGCATACTGCATGCACTACTAGAGAATTCATCTAGGGGGCAGCGTACAGCGGTCAGACCGGATAGAGTGGCGGATTTGTAATGTAGAGACAGAGCAAACATGGCTACCACAGAGGAGATAATCAGATGGTTGATCTTCAGATTACGACATAAAAAGACATCAGCAGTGTCGTAGGAGGTATGGAAGACCATATTTACTGCTATTCGTGCTCGTTTTCCTGCTGCCTTTGCCGGCGTTGACTCTGTGTTCGTACAGCTGGTCAAATATCGCCCTATGACATTGAGGATACGCCTTCAGAGGATACGCACAATCGACGCTTGAAACAAACAAAAGCTACATCAGGCAGCCATGAAAAACATGGACTTGCGTAGTTAAAGGCAAGTACATTCCCAGCCTCAGTGTCCAGTTTAAACACAGAGAAGTGACCAAACAGACCAGAGGAGGAAGTGATGGGGCTGAGTGAAATCGGTCGCTACATTTCTCGCTAGTCCCTTGTTTGAAAATGAGTTGCTAGAGGAGTCTAAACATCCGCTAAATTTAGCCAAACAGTCGCTACGTTGTCGGCGCGGTTCCCTTCTGCATGGGATTAAGGTACATGACTGTATGTCATGTAGCCAGCGCTCATTTCTTCATGGGCATGAGCACCGCTAACCTAAAACACCGAACATGTTCTGGTGACCAGGTAAGTTCTGGTAACCAAGAAGGTTCTGGTTACCAAGCAGGCGCCCTAACCAGGTAAGTTCTGGTAACCAAGAAGGTTCTGGTTACCAAGAAGGTTCTGGTAACCAAGCAGGCGCCCTGACCAGGCAAGTTCTGGTAACCAAGAAGGTTCTGGTTACCAAGCAGGCGCCCTGACCAGGCAAGTTCTGGTAACCAAGAAGGCTCTGGTTACCAAGAAGGTTCTGGTTACCAGGCAAGTTCTAGTAAACAAGAAGGTTCTGGTTACCAAGCAGGCGCCCTAACCAGGTAAGTTCTGGTAACCAAGAAGGCTCTGGTTACCAGGCAAGTTCTGGTAACCAAGAAGGTTCTGGTTACCAAGCAGGCGCCCTAACCAGGCAAGTTCTGGTAACCAAGAAGGTTCTGGTTACCAAGCAGGCGCCCTAACCAGGTAAGTTCTGGTAACCAAGAAGGCTCTGGTTACCAAGAAGGTTCTGGTTACCAGGCAAGTTCTAGTAAACAAGAAGGTTCTGGTTACCAAGCAGGCGCCCTAACCAGGTAAGTTCTGGTAACCAAGAAGGTTCTGGTTACCAGGCAAGTTCTAGTAACCGAGAAGGTTCTGGTAACCAAGAAGGTTCTGGTTACCAAGCAGGCGCCCTAACCAGGTAAGTTCTGGTAACCAAGAAGTTTTTAGTTACCAGGCAGGTTCTGGTAACCAGGTAAGTTCTAGTTACCAGGCAGGTTCCCTACCTCATGATCGAGCAAAGCAGACATTAAAGCGCCAGAGATGAACCAGCATTTAGGTTAAGACGCTCTGAAATGAACTGAAAGACGAAGCTCCTGGTTGGACTTGATCCAGTGTTCTGCTGGAGACCCAGGTCATCTCACATCTGAGGACCGGTCCAGAACCAACCGTTGACCCAAACCACAGTGAAGGATCACAGCAAGCAGCGTAGTCCTCACCTGGCCGTTTCCTTCCACACCTGAACCTCCCCGTCCCTGAAGGCCAGCTCGTCCAGCTCGGTGAACAGGTCGTGGGGGATGTGCTCCTCGTCGTCGTCCTCGGTGCCGAGCAGGAACTGGACCCTCTGGGACGGCGTGTCTGCGGACGGGAAGACAAACTCCTCATCAGGACGCCGCCGTCAGCAGGTAGGGCGCGCCCGGCAGGTACTTACCGTACGACGGAGACTCTCGGCCGTCATCGCGGTCATCGCGGTCCCGCCGTTTCCGGTGATGTCTGTGTCCTCTGTGGCGGTGGCGGCGCCGGCTCTGCCGACCCAGAGGGACGTGGACGCCGATGTACACAGCTCTGTGGCCTGGCGGTGGAAACGGAGGATTTCATCAGATCAGAATCAGCCTTTCCCACCAACCTTTGACCCCACCCAAAAAAACATTTCAATCAGCATTTATTGGGGGGGAAAAAATTGGCTTTTCTGTGGATAAACTGAAGAATATAATGTACCATGTATGTAATACATCGGATTCTAAATATATCTTGTTTTATGTGCTTAAAAGAAAGAATTTTAAATACAATAAAATGTAATAAAATAAGAGGTTGGCTGATATATTACATTTTTTTCTATATTGGCAATCAGGCAAAAAAAAAAAAAAGCTTATATTTGAAGAAATAAATAAATGATCAGGCACCTGTGTGGCCAGCTGTAGTCAATGCTTGGATGAAGTAAGGACCCCCACTGTGACCCAGCCCACTCATATTTTACTCTCAAGTTTGGTATTAATGCTATGACTGCACTACTTTATATATATATATTAGTTTTTAAACTACAATATAAGAGAACAGAATAATACTTTAATTGTCTCGCAAAGGGGAAATTTGATCATAACAGCAGAAAAAAACCAGAACAGGACACAGAACACAAAAACACAATTTTTCCCAGAAGAAAAGAAAACATAGAATATTTACATAAAAAAACAGAGCACTGTACAGTTATTGAGGTATTTTAAAAATACTTACAAAGTTAGAAAAAGTAAGGATTGCGCATTGAAAAGTAATTGTATAACTTCCAATAAATTAGTATATATAGTCTGTAGTGCTTTGTGGTGATTTTCCTTTGATACTTGAAGTCATGATTCTACCTCCATCATTATTCTGATTACTTTTTGGTTTTATTTTGTTTAATCAGAGAAACTTGAACCCGTTTTATTTTCTATTTTCATGAAACCCTTTGCACTCAGGTTAGTGTTTAGACTTTGTCTTTATATTGTCTTATATTTGAAGTTAAGTAAATATTTAAAGAGTGTTTTATTGATTTTTTTTAATCTATATTGCACACAGTGAGTGTTCAAATTTTTTTCCCACAATCAATGCACTCTAGATATCGGCGACCAAATAAAGAAAAAAAATCTATCGGCATTGGCCTTAAAAAGAACAAAAACAACCCGTATCGGTAACATTCATGTTTGATCCAAAATCATTTATGACCAAATTAAATAAAAATTAGGGATAAAAGCAAATAAGCACAGCGGATTAAATGAGCGTTTTGGAAATTTCGTTGAGAAGATCTGATCCAACAACATGAAAGATGAGAGTGAACATTGTTGCTGATTTAAAGCCGCCTACTGTGGGAAGAATGGTGATAAAAACCATCCAGGAATCCAAAACAGAAACTTCTCCATATGTGGAAACAGATTTGTTACTTTGTGTTTTGGCTACAAATAAAGGCTGCAGGTAGATGTGTGTGTGTGTGTGTGTGTGTGTGTGCGGTCTGGTCCTAATACAGCAGACTCTGCTGTTTAGGGTTAGAAGTATGGTTGTCCCCTATGGGTCCCAAAAAAATGAATGAGAGTCAATGGAGCGATTAAAGTTATTTTCTGATTTTCTGATCAAACATGATTTTCGACCAGAGGCAAAAGTTAGTAAATAGCAAACAAGCGAATAGTACCATGAAATCGGACGTTCTGCTCCAGCATTTTACCGGGACTTTTACGTTACGTCGCCCTTGGTAACCATCGTCACGCTTCTACGATTCTGAGGCTGCCGCTGTATTGTGGGATTTTGTAGCGGATTTCACTTTGGTGGTAATACACATCCAGGAACTTTATGCCTACTAGGCCAATCAAAACCATCCATTTTCTGAGCCTCTTAATCCTCAAGGGGTCACGGGGGCGGGGGGTGGGTGTGCCGCCGGAGGAGCCTTATGCTCCCCACAGGAAGGGGAGGAGCCTTAGGCTCCCCACAGGAAGGGGAGGAGCCTTAGGCTCCCCACAGGAAGGGGAGGAGCCTTAGGCTCCCCACAGGAAGGGGAGGAGCCTTAGGCTCCCTACAGGAAGGGGAGGAGCCTTAGGCTCCCTACAGGAAGGGGAGGAGCCTTAGGCTCCCTACAGGAAAGGGAGGAGCCTTATGCTCCCTACAGAAAGGGGAGGAGCCTTAGGCTCCCTACAGGAAGGGGAGGAGCCTTAGGCTCCCTACAGAAAGGGGAGGAGCCTTAGGCTCCCTACAGGAAGGGGAGGAGCCTTAGGCTCCCTACAGGAAGGGGAGGAGCCTTATGCTCCCCACAAACCACCCACAAAGGGGAGGAGCCTTAGGCTCCCTACAGGAAGGGGAGGAGCCTTAGGCTCCCCACAGGAAGGGGAGGAGCCTTAGGCTCCCTATAGGAAGGGGAGGAGCCTTAGGATCCCCACAGGAAGGGGAGGAGCCTTATGCTCCCCACAGGAAGGGGAGGAGCCTTAGGCTCCCCACAGGAAGGGGAGGAGCCTTAGGCTCCCTATAGGAAGGGGAGGAGCCTTATGATCCCCACAGGAAAGCGATTTTTTTATACATCATTTATTCTATTCCATAGGCTGGATCTATTTAAATATAAAGGCAAATGAAGCATGGCTGAATATAAACCAGATGATTTACATAAATCACAAACAAGGTTTCCCCCTCTCCAGGTAATGTTTTCCCCCTAAGGTCATCCGGTGGCTGCGTCTCTCATATACGGTGGTGTGATGTTTTTCAGGTGCTGACAAAGGTAGCAACATAATAACCTGTATAATACCTGCTATGTTTCCCCATGTATTGTTCCTCTTTGGTACCAAATGTTGAGCAGCGTTGGCTTCTGCCAAAGTTAAGAGCATTTTATAGCAGGTTAAAGCAAAGCGTTTCCTTCTCTCCCTGCATTGTATGACCTGCTCATAAGTCATGTGACTGTCACAGATCTCACGACCAATGAAATTGTAGCCTTTGCAATTAAAAAAATCTGATTTTGTCATATTGCCCTTATTACGGCCGTCCTAACAGTTTTGGGATATTCACTAACCAAAGCCCGGTCCTAATAGGCTTAGGATTAAAACAGTAATGGTTAGGAAAAGTGTCTGGTTTAGGCAGAAATCTATTCACTAAAATCAATGGAAGTCAATGGACGGGCCTGATATGCACAGCAATACAAACTTCTGTGTGTGTGTGCATATATACTCACTCTCCAGTTCCTCCTTCTCAAAGTTGGTGTGAAGGGTGGAGCTGGTCTTGCCCTGGTCCAACACGGCTTCCTCATCGTTTCCCTGGAGAACACCAGCAGCAGGTCAGAACCAGAACCAGAACCAGAACCTTCACTGCTTACTGTTAGGAGCTAGATCCTCCCAGGATTTAAGGTCGTCTGCCATCAGGGAAGCTTTTCAGACACATTCTGACCCAGAATGCATCAGAGCGAGGTCATTCTCACAAAAACATGTTAAATATTTCAGCCCTTTAACGACGTCTCAGGCTCCGCCCCCTGAAACAGCTCCTGCTGCAGAGCTGTGGTGCAGCTGAACAGGAAGTGCAGCGAGTCTGAGGTCGTTCAACTCTAATAAGCCCGTTTCAGGACACACACACACACACACACACACACACACCCCGTGGCGGCATAGAGGCCAGAATATTGCACCGCTCATGGTGACAACCTTAATAATACTGAAACTTTTTTATTATAATGACCCAACGCTCCCTGAAAAGAGGCTTTTAACCACATCTGTCAAACTCAGCCCACCATAGCATTTATGTGAACTCTACAGAGGAACAAATAAACAGAACCTCTTATTTATATTTCTGAGCACCTAGTAATATTTTATCATTCAAATCAAAGCAGTGTTTGTAAAATTTTTAAAGGAGGAGACTAATATAAATATGTGTGTAAAATGTTTGAATGGTTTGTTAAGGATCATTATATCAATACTTTCTGCCACAAAAGGACCTTTAAGGACATTTATCATCTTGGTGTGGCCCAAAATGTTAGACACCTGAAAAAACTACACCTCAGAACCTCCACCCAGCAGGCAAACTCACTCCCAGGAACACAGTACTCCATCAGGACCAAGCGTCTCGCTCCCAGGACCAAGCGCCTCCCTCCCAGGACCAAAGTCCTCCATCAAGACCAAGTGTCTCACTCCATCAGGACCACACGTCTCACTCCATCAGGACCACACGTCTCACTCCATCAGGACCACACGTCTCACTCCATCAGGAATGCATGTCTCACTCCATCAGGAATGCATGTCTCACTCCCAGGAATACAGTCCTCATCAGGACCAAGTGTCTCACTTCCAGGGTAAAAGTTCTCCATAAGGAACAAGCGTCTCGCTCCCAGGACCAATCGTCTCGCTCCCATGACCAAAGTCCTCCATCAAGACCAAGTGTCTCACTCCATCAGGACCGCACGTCTCACTCCATCAGGACCAAGCGTCTCGCTCCCAGGACCAATCGTCTCGCTCCCATGACCAAAGTCCTCCATCAGGACCACACGTCTCACTCCATCAGGACCACACGTCTCACTCCATCAGGACCACACGTCTCACTCCATCAGGAATGCAGGTCTCACTCCCAGGAATACAGTCCTCATCAGGACCAAGTGTCTCACTTCCAGGGTAAAAGTTCTCCATAAGGAACAAGCGTCTCGCTCCCAGGACCAAGCGTCTCACTCCCAGGACCACACGTCTCACTCCATCAGGAATGCATGTCTCACTCCCAGGAATACAGTCCTCATCAGGACCAAGTGTCTCACTTCCAGGGTAAAAGTTCTCCATAAGGAACAAGCGTCTCGCTCCCAGGACCAAGCGTCTCACTCCCAGGACCACACGTCTCACTCCATCAGGACCACACGTCTCACTCCATCAGGACCACACGTCTCACTCCATCAGGACCACACGTCTCACTCCATCAGGAATGCATGTCTCACTCCATCAGGAATGCATGTCTCACTCCCAGGAATACAGTCCTCATCAGGACCAAGTGTCTCACTTCCAGGGTAAAAGTTCTCCATAAGGAACAAGCGTCTCGCTCCCAGGACCACACGTCTCACTCCATCAGGAATGCATGTCTCACTCCTAGGACCAAAGTCCTCCAGCAGGACCAAGTGTCTAACTCCCAGGACCACACGTCTCACTCCCAGAATGCACGTCTCACTCCAAGCGAAGGTGTGGTTTCCTTCAGGAGGCTCCATGTTGGTTCAGCACTCAGCCTTTGATGCTTCTCTCATCATCATCATCGTCGTCCTTCATCTCTACAGGAAGCAGTGGGCAGCATCTGTTCACCGTAAACTGGCTTCACTCACGGCTCAGAGGAATCCGCCCTTCCTCCCATCATCATCACAGAGTGATGAAGAGGAAGACCTGACCGTGACCTCTGCTGCTTCTTAGATCGCCATCACTGCTGATGCTTCATCGAAAATCAAAGAATCAAGGATCGTTAGAGGCATCTGCGCTCTGATTGGTTAGAAAATGTTCTACAGGTTCTCTCACCACCTGGTCAGAATCCTTCAGTCTGTTTAGAGGAACACTGAATTATGGGATGGCTGCAGCAATAATTAATGAGGAAACACCACACAGATGTTACACAAGTAAAAAATACATAAATAACCCTCAGGGTGGGGATCTTTTCATCTGATCATCAGAAATAAACCTCCAAACGGTAAAAATGAGTCAAATAAAAATAATTTATATCAGTAAAAATGTAAATCTGATTTAAAAAGTTTAATATAAAATATATTTAATTTATAAAGGATTAAATTTGTTTCTTCTCCTGAAATGGTCCTCCAAACAGACATTCAGCAGATCCACTACACGGACTCCTGGTTCTGATCCAAAACCGTTCAGAGAGAGCAGAACCCAGCCACCCTGGAGAACATTTATCCCAACAAACAGCTGCTTCATAACGACTACAAACCTGAATGTGATCCAGATAAAACAGAACCGAAGGTTGCTGGGTCAGCCGGAACCAGCCGGGCTGACGTACAACCCTGGTTCTGTTTCCAGCAGATCAGATAGCACGCATGTTAAATGTTGGAACATTTCTGCTCCTCCTGATCGACACAAGCTTCCTGTTCCTGGTTCTGACTGGGTCCAGTCCAGATTACTGGGCCTGAACCGGACCGACTGGAGCCGATCCGGTGAGGATGGAGACAAGATCCGCTGAAAACATTCAGTTTAATCTAAAAATAAGGATGACTGGGGGAGGGGGTTCTGGTTCTACGACCCCGTTTCAGATTTATCGACAACAGCAGAGCGAACTGAACTCTGACCTTAGATCCACCGTCCCACCCGTATCTGGACCGGAACCCCGACAGTCCAGCAGAACCGGGATTAACGGCAGGAAAGGGAAAAAAGCTGCAGATCTGTGGCGTTTTGCAGACTTTCTACAGGATGTTTGTTTCTCTCAGCTCACAGAAGTTTAGACTCATTTCCTCAAATGTTGCGAGATGAAGCAGAAAACGTCCGTTTCTCCGCTCAGAGCGAGTAAAAGCACTCAGCAGCAGCAGATACGTACCACTGAGAGCCCCCTGGACACCCGCTGAGTGGCTATGCCCCCCCAGAAGTCGCCCATGGCCGCAGAGACGAGCGCCTAGAGTCGCCTCCCGGATCGCAGCTCCTCCGCACCGGGACCAGAAACCCAAACGGAGCGCTGCCAGCTATGGGTCGGGTATTTATAGCAGAGAGCGCGTTGCCTCACTGAGCAGCAGACTGAAACTCTGCAAACGCAGCAGAGCAGAAGAGCGGCAGGAGGCGGGGCTTCTGGGCCACCCACCTTTCCCGGCAGGAAGAAAGCAAACAGAGCAGATCAACCTGAACCGCTGAGCCGCTGAGCTCCGGCTGCTGCAGGAGGAGATCCCTGCTCCTGTGTAAGAGCTACGATGCACGATGATGGAAAACCACCTCCTAGCAGGGGAAGAGGCGACGTCACACTGGGTGTGTGGCATAACAGTCCATTACACACACACACACAAAAAAAATCTTATTTTACGCTCAATAACTATGATTTAACTGTATTTTTTCCTTCAAAATAGTACATAAAACTAAAATCACTCAAAACTTTATGGGAATTAACATGTAATTTTTCGGTTTTATCCAATAATGACAAAAAAAAAAGAATAAATATCCAACAGAATAAGTTTAAACGATTGCTGGAGAATTTTTTACTGTACATTCTGAACATACTTCTAAATATCCTTTTAGTATCCGGCTCTGTGGCACATTACAACCTGCGTATGCCACTTTATCTCCATTTTTATCGCTAATAAAAACATAATATTTTTTGTAATGTACAGATTTTTTCTGTTCCCGCTTTGCTGCTGTTAAATTCCGGCTTGTGGGACAATAGAGGATCGTTCTATTCTACTGGAAACTTTCCCCCCACTGCATCGACTCTTTAAAAATAGATGATCATTTCTGATCCAGCCGGTCAAAACGATGGAGTATTAGGGCCATTGCAAACGAAAGTAAAATGTTTTCGAGGAAATTTCGGCCTCAGAAATTCTGAGACTAAAGTCACATAATTCAACTAAATTCTCTTTCGCAAAACTCATAAAATGACGGGTAAAAAGACAGAAAGTTTAAGATTGAACTCTGATATTTTCTAGGAGAAAAGAGCACAATTCTCTGATGTAGAAAATCTGTGAGAGAAAAGAAGAAATTTCTATGATTAAAGGAAAACATTTTCAAGATCTAAACTACGAAAAAACATTTTTGCCTTCAATTATAGAAATTTCGTAGTTTTTTTCTCAAATTTTCTACATCAGCAGAATTACGCTTTTTTCCCCCCTAGAAAATATCTGCAATTAATCTCAAAATTTAGATTTTTTTAATTATAATTTTTCTACTTTATGACATCAGATAGTTTCAGAGTTTTTTCTGTAACATATGACTAATCTCTGAATTTCTGAGGTTGTTTCAGACGAAAATTAAACGTGAACATATAACTTTTTTGTTAAGAATGTCCCTAATACTTGTGCCTAGTTTTCATTTTTCCTTAAAAAGTGGTAAATTATTGTGTTTGTGTACGTTCCCCGGCCTGTCAGGACATCAGGTCGGCAGGTTTCCAAATAAAACAAACGGCAGCGTCTTTTTTTTTATCATTCTTTAAGTCAGGGGCCGCATATAATCAGTCTAGGGGCCACAAATGGCCCCCGGTCCACACCTTGGACACCGCTGGTCTAAACTCTAACATCCATCAATAAAATGAGATTAAAGTTAGATACAAGCGTCCAAATAAAAGTATGAACATGACTAATTCAGGTCTGCAGCAGTCAGAAAGAAACGGACTCTGTAGGAGGTACGGATTAGCGCCACCAGCAGGTCAGACGTGGAACTACAGGAGCTGAAAAGGGTCAACCTGGAGCCGCATCAGCTCCCAGGATTCCCCAGAGACGCATCTTCGTTCCTCGGCTGCTGCTTCCATATTAGGACAACCCAGAGAGAGACGGGAGGGTCCCATCAGGCCCGGTCCGACAAACGAACCGTGGGAAGCTGCAGGAGCACAGAGACGGTCCCAATACCACGACCAGAACCAGAATCTATCGATGGGTGGAGAGAGAAAGATATGTGGATCTGGGAATTATGTATAAATACGACTCAGATATGATTCAGGTTTGAGCCGCTGTAGAAAGAACTATGCGTTATTATTTATGGTGTTTGGTACGAAAGCAAAGATTCATCATCATTGGTGTGATTCTGGTCCTCCAGCGTTTAGACGCGTCCCACACCGACCGTAGTTCTGCAGACGCTTCACAGCGTTCCTACAGCTTTGTGGAAAACATACATTTCCATTTCATGGCCTCTTTCACAGAACTACAGGCGGAGTAAGAAAAAAAAATAAAATCGTTGAACTTTCTCAGGGAAATGATGAATGTGTAAAAGACGACAGCAAACCAAGCAGAGGTGGAGAAAAACAATCAGCAGAAAGTTTGCCCGACAAAATAAAGTTGCCTTTTAACATTTTATTTAACTTTTATTCTAGGTCTTTGTTCTGTTCTCAGCCATTTGTTCCGCCTCTCTTCATTTATGCAGCTTTATGGAAACAAAATAATCCCAGTTGACAAATGAAGCTTTTGAGGAAAAATGCAATATGAAGAGAGAAAAACAAACAAAAAAGCGTCTGGAATCGTTCCAAACATCCGCTCCAACGCGTTTCCCCTCAGAAACAGCATTTCTGCCATTATCGGTTATCCCCAACGTTTAATGGATCACCTGAAGTTATTCCTTACACAAGAATAATCAATTTTGTCTTTTTAAATAAGAGTTACTGTACAGAATGCATTGAATTAAACCAATGATCGTAGACCAGTCGAAAAATGACAAACTGCTCTGTTAGGGCTGCAGCGATTCATAGAGTTACTCCATCGACTCCATTCCAAAAATTGCTTTAGGCAAAAAGTTTTCCTCAAAGCCTCGTTAAGTTCCTACGACGCGCGCTGTACGCGCAGAGATCTGATTGGTCCACACGGACCGTTGTTTGCCACAGCAGCGCCTGATACAGTTTGAATTTAGTTAGCACGATAGCAGAGAATAAAGTTGCCCATAAACGGCAGAAAGTGTGTAAAGTTTGGGATGGTTACGTTCTATTAACCCTTAATAGTCCCTGGGGCGTTTGTTTGCGCAGGCGGGTGTCATTTTTAGAATAACTTTTGTTGTGCTGATGCAATTCTTACAATTTTTTCCGAAGATGTGCATTTTTGGAGGAGTCTGACAGAAATATTTTTTTTTTCTCATACTAGATTTAAAACATTGTATATTCATTACAGTAACATAAAGGACCCTCTGACATTTTTTTGTGCCATTGACTCCCATTCAAACAACATTTTTCTAACAGACCTTAATATCCCCATTTAAAAAAAAAAAATAATTGCACACCAGTGTTTCTGCGGCCATCATAAACTGAAATTGTAGTTTTGACTTTTTTTCACCTGAATAATGGATTTCTTTATAAATGCTGGGGCATTGAATAAAGATGAATTTAAATTATTCATATTTTTGGGATCCTATGGGCCCTGAATTCATAATGCGATATGTATTTCTAAAAAATATGGTTTGAGCGTTTTTTAGAGATGTCATACACTGGTGTCCATGCTTGGTTTCATAATTTTTGTGACTGTTGTTTCTACAGTCTGCATCACAAAAATCGGTCATTTTAAGAAGAGCAATATCCTAATAGACAATTTTATATGTCAGTTTCCTGTTTTTTTGGGGGGTTTTTAGAGTGCAGATTTTCAAATAAAACCTGGTATTAAATGGGTTTCATCTCAAAAACAGTTTTTTTTTATGTTTCCAGAGGACTGAGGCTAAGGATGGCATTTGTGAAAAAAAAATTGAGAGTAATTAAATATTATATGACTTTATTTGCACATTTTTTCTCTTAGACATTTATTTGTGCCGAGGATCCCAAGTGTAGCATTTATTTGAGGGACTACGAAGGTTTAAAAGAACAAAGTAGAGAATATTTACTGCAAAGTAGAGCTGGTGTAACACAGCATTACGACCCCAATGATCCAGCATCTAAAACATCCATGTGATGTTTCACCAAGCGGCGCTGAAACAACGTAACCTAAAGCCTGTATATATATTTATATTCGCTAATATTAATAAAGTGTTTGTAGCGATGTCATGATGCTGCTTGACTGGATATGATGTTTCACGTTCAGTCGCCACAGAGCCCTGTCCACACGCAGTCGGGTATCTCACAAATCACAGATGTTTTTGAGAGAGATATATCTGTAAAGCGCTTTGAGTTACTTTGTTTGAAAAGCGCTTTATAAATAAAGTTTGATTGATTGATTGATTTTTTCTACGGTTCAGACTGTCATCCACACGTAAACTCAGAGTTTAGGCGCAAAAATGAACGTTTAAGAAACTCTGGCCAAAGTGGGGATCTGCGTTTTCTGTTTTCAGTATCCGCGTAGGAAACAAATACTTTCTCACGCTCTCCTGACGCAGAGACTCCTGTGAGTTTATAGAATGATTAATGAGCGATTATTAGCAGGGGCGTATCCAGGAGGTGAATAAAGAGGGGCTAAAAGGGGCCCGGGGTGGGTCTGGGGCTGTAGCAACAAAATAAAAGCAGAGATTTTCATCTGTTAAAAGGACATTTAAAGTCATTTTGTTTTACTAAGGTTTAAATGCTTGCTTTTCACGGTGAGGCTGCATTTCAGTTTCAGGCAGATAAAATCTGGAACAGTCTTCATGAGGATGTGAGACAAGAATCAACTCTAACAATGTTTAAATCCAGGCTGAAAACAGCTATTTTAACTGAAATTATTTTAGCTGCACTCTTGCTTTTTATTGTAACTAATTATTTTTTAGGTTTATGTTTTTTTTTCTGTTTATCCGTTTTCTTAATTTATGCAGCTGTGAAGCACTTTGAATTGCCTTGTGTATGAATTGTGCAAATAAACTTGCCTTTTCAAACACTTTAAGTGAAATTTAAATAAAAAAAGTGGATGGACTGTTTAGTTTATTAACTTATATTATTGTGGTTGACTGTCATTTTGTCAAATGAATAAATAAATACTGTAAACGGGTTGAGTTTTGGAGTCAGGTGTTGGAATTTCTTATTTAAGAGATAAAAGGCAAATGCTTAATGATTTTACAGCCACGAAATGTTCGTTATGCATGACTTGTTTTGGTTGTTTAAAAACATATCAGATTAACCGATTAATCAATAAAGTGCTAGATTAATCGCTTACAAAAAGAATCGACAGCTGCAGCCCTAGGCGATCGATGATTTGGAGAATCGTGACATTCCTGTGGAGGCATTAATAAAAAAAAATGACATTTTGTACAGAGTTTGGCACGTTGTTATTTACCGTGTTTTTACGGATTTTCCTATGATGTAAAAAATTTTTATTCCATTTATTTTTTTTAAGAGAACCACAAGAAGATGATCAAAATCAGGCCATCAAGAAAAAGGCTGTCGAAATAATTCGTATAAGTAGATTTTTGTGTGTACGGTATTTGTATAAAACCCACGTCTGTTTGTATCGAATTCTTCTATATACTTCGTTCCTTCATGTTTTACCTACTTGCTATTTGTTTAATAAAGTTATTCCAAAAAAAATGTGCAGTACGTTCCAACATCCAGCCAATCATGTAACGCTTCGTCATAAGTAGGTCGAGATTTTTACTATATTGTTCTGCTACTTGTTTTTATTGTTGGTTTATGGCAAATTTGTCCCAAAAGAACTTTGATAAATCAAAGCAAAACTATTTCTTATTTTTAATCGTTGGATATTTCAACAGCTGCAGGATATTTGAGCGTTGTGATGCTTTGATTTTAATCTTAATTTGGCGCGTTTTTCTAACAGCTCGGGTCACTTTTCAGGAACAAAAATCCCTCTTTGTGTTGGTAATATGGCACATTTAATGAAGCAAAAACTATTTTTCATTTATTGTTTAATATTTGAACAGCTGTGAGACATTTCAGTTGATAGCATGTTGTTTTGTGTGCCGTTTTCTATTCAACTCCTGTTGAATCAAGTTCGCCCGTAACAACAACGTAAAGTTGTTGCGCCCGTAACAGCCGTGTTGATGCTTCCTGAGAACAGCATCTCCTCCTTCCCGCTTCCCTCCATGGACCGGCTCTAACGGGACGCCTGAGGACGATCCGCTGACGTCAGACACGAGTCACCTGGGACGGCAGCGGCCTGTAACCTGAGGCTGCAGCTGCAGCTTCTGCTTTCTGCTCCGTCATCTTCAGAGATTAATCTCATGTGTTTTAAAGGGATTTTCCACCTTTTAGTGAATTTTAAGTCTGTGACCGTGTTCTGATAAAGATCATTTAGCTTAGAATAAACAACGGAAGTGGATAGGAACAGCTAGAAATAAACTAAAATCTGATTTCCACATTAGAACGACACTCAAAAGGACCACTAATTTGTTGTAGATTTACAGATAATAAATATACAATACAATTAATCTTGTTTTCTGAAACCCATGGAGGATGGATGGATGGATGGATGGAGTCCCGCCGTGTTCGGATCAAAGAGCCCGATAAACGGCGTGTCATTGTGGAGCCGCTTCCACCTTCGTGACGCCGCTTTGTTCCAAGCCAAAGGCCGATTTGAATGAGAGAATTTCCCTTCGGTTTCCATGGAGCGGCTGCAGAGCGACAGCTGCAGGAAAAACCGTCTGGAAGTCCTCAGGATGGAGCTTCATCATCACACGTTGCTCCTCCTGCATCATGGCGTCCCGCAAATAAAGGCACAATGAAAACAGAGTCACCAGGAATCAGCTGGAGGGGTCATAAGGTCAGAGATTCCCGCTTTATCCTCATTTCGCCCGCCGCCGTTCTTCTTTGCCTCTATCCTGGTTTTGTTCTGGTTTCATTCCAGTTTGCCCCGTTTTTACGTGGATAACGGATGATGCTCGGCCACTTTCCTGTCACTGAATCGTGTTGCTGGTTAGTTATCAATACAGGAATCAGAATCTGAAAATCTATATTCAAAAAACCGCAGGGAAAGCGTCTTTCATTCAGATTGTCTAATTAATCATTGTCTGATTAATAGCTACAGATCTTTTTATGCGGTTTAGTATTAAATACTGGTAAGGTAATAATAGCGGGGGGTTCCGATATTCATGTGGACACAGAGTGATAGCAGAACTTTACTCAGAAGGTGGAGGAACCCACCCAATCTGGACCGCGCACTGACATATGGCACCGAGTGCGAGGAACTAGTCCTTGGATTTACTTTAACTGACCTTCCCAAATCTGAGAGAAAACTTAATTATAGCAAAACATTATTAGAAAATGCTGCGAAAAAGTTTTAAAGAATCTGTTCCACTCTTACTTCCCTCACTGCAGACTTTGTATAATTGTATAAAAAAAAGAACAAACTGATCTGAAGAGAAAAGCTTTAGAAAAAATAAAATATATAATAAAATATGGCTAAAAACGTAAAACCACATCCGTCCAGCGGATTGGACGTATTGAGACGTTTCCCATAAACGCAGCGAATCAGATTCTGTTTACATCAGCACTAATCTAAATTAACGCCGGGTAAAAAAAACACCAACAACATCAGATATAGAAGAGATAAAAACAGGAAAAAAAGATTAATATAGTGCATAACTTTTAAAACTCACCTAAAAAAAAACTAATCCAAAATATAAATATATAAAATACATGAATAACAGATTAAATAAAGCAAGAAAATATAACCTCATAGTGTAGATAAATGATTTTAAAAAGTTTATCAAAAATTACTTCAGTAGTGAAAAAATAAAATAAAATTCAAATACTTGAAAATCGATTTTTGACGTTTAGATTAAACCCGTTTCTTTTTATGAGATAATTTTAAAATATTTAAGACGTGAAGATCTTTGCAGCGCTACGGGAGGAGCAGCTTTGTAGTAAAACCTGAGAGACCAGTGTCTCCAGGTTAAATCAGACTTTAATAACCAGTTGGTCAACTGGTCACGTCCAACACGGAAGGATCCACTGTTCTGGTCCAGCAGAAACCATTTCATTTTTATTTATTCCAACAGAATATATCATAACCTGACCTCTGACCTTTACGCAGCCAGGCCAGTTCACACTGACACCGGGAGTTAATCTGGATCATTGGGTTTCAGTACGACACCAGGATGAACCACCAGCCAGAGACAAGCTGGGACTGGAGAGAACGCCTCAGATGCATTATGGGATGCATTCCTCAGACAGGTCGTTGTGAAACAACAACTACAGTCAAGCAACCGGAGACGCTCAGCTGGTCTCACCTCCCAGGTCTCCCCCCCCCCCCCGTCAGGCCTCCAGAACCAGAACCAACAGCGTAACATCACCCAGGTGTAACAGCAGCCTGGAACTATGCAGGCGAAGGAGCCAGGTGATTTCCATCACCACTGACCTGGAGTAGGGGGTCAGCTGTGCACATCAGGACCGGATTCAGAGGTTCCTCCCAGCGGATGACCCCCCCAGCCTGACCCCATGTGAGCCGCATCAGCGCCACGTGTTCAGACAGCAGGAACGATCGCAGCTGAAACCCACCAGGTCGGTGTCAGTGGAAAGTTTCTGCCTCCTCTGAAGGAAGAGCTGGTTTGGATCGATGGGCAACCCGCTGGGAAACAGGGACGATTTCAGGAGAAACAGTTGAATAAAGACAACCCATCATATACCGATCATGAGCTCTCTGTACTGGGAGCCGGTGCTGTTTCTCATATTATTTTATCCCGCTTCCAGATGATGGGGTGCCTCTGTGAATCTAAATTTGGGGGTTTTCTGAAGGGAGTCCGCTGGGCTCTCCACTTCCTGCCATCAACGTGCTCCTTTAAAAACAAAGCGCTCCGCTGGGAGCCTTTGTTTCCCGCCGGTCAGAACATCCCATCCTTCAACCGACAAACACCAGAACCTACTCACAACCGACTCGGCTTCTGCCGAACTCAGACCCTGTACCGGGGTCCGTACCTGCCCCGGTTCCGTTCGCTTCTATCGGACCCCAGCGGGGCAGAGGGGGCGCTAGCCTCCAGCTAACAGGTTCGCCGCAGAGGAGGAGAGTGGGGGGGGGACTTACAGATGTGAGGAGCGGCCTCATCTGCTCCGTGCTGTCCTCCATCACCAGGAAACCCGGGGGAAACCTCCTCTCTGCCTCTCCTGGATCCTCCAAGTTCAGCTCCCGACCCCCGCCGGCTCTTCAACCGCTTCTCTCCGCCACGATTCCGCGGCCGCCCAGAATATATTAACTCTGGTTTTAAGCCCCGCCTTCTCCTGACGGGCAGCTCAACCGGCCAATGAAGTGTCAGATAGTATTTTAGTGTAACCAATGACAGAGCTGAGAGGGGAAATGGGCGGAGTTTTACCGTAACAAAGCATCAGTTTGTCATGGTTTTCAGTTGTCGGTTGAACGTTAAGTTTTACCGGCTGTTAAAGAAGAAGCGACGTCATTTCACGTCAAATCCTAACGTAAAGTCACTGCGGCCCATTCACGGAAACATGCTGGACTATTCAGACGCTTACAAATAAAAAAGAGCCCGATTGTAACTTCGTTAAATACTCAGCAACTTTGTTTTAAAAAGATAAATCTGCTTGTATGTTATCCTGCTGTGTTTATCTGTTTATCTCATTCTCTATAGTGAAGGAATTTGTGACGTCTATGATGAAAGGTGTCATAAAAACATAGTTTTACTTACTTAACTTTATATTCCAGGATTTTCTGCTGAGTCTAAATCTGCTTAATGCCCCAGAGGATGTTGGGCCGGCGCTGCGTTGAAGTGATCCGTTAAAAGTGGAAAATCTGCAACAATTTCATTTTATGTTTATTTTTTTACTAGTTCCCCATCATTTGTTGTAACAAGCAGAGAAGAAAATTGTTGGCAGGTACTCAGATCGGTTACAAATATAGTGGTATCGCTGCGTCCCTACTTATCAGAGTTTCCCGGCTGATATTACGTCTTTACTTTGACTAGGTCAAGAATCTGCGTTGATGTAAACCATCCCATAACATCTCTGGACGTTCAGGCTGGTTAATCTCAGGTTTTCCTCCAGGATTTAGCTCTTACCACCAACCCTGACCAGCTTCCCTGTCCCGCAGCATGATGCTGCCACCTCCTTGTTTCTACTTGGAGATGGTTTGTTCGATTTAGGAGGACGGCGTTGCTTACAGAACCAGAACCTCCGCAGTTAGCTGGGCCCTGATTGCGGATTTGGTGTTTTCTATAACTGAGCGACTGGGTTTCTTTGGGGTTTAGAGTAAAACGGTCTTGAATTCATAGACACGCCACACTTGTCAGCTCTTAATAGTGAAAGAAGCTGAAGACGTCCCGATTCAGGCCCCCTGTGGAACAGTTAGAGAGGTGAGTAAAACGCGTCTGGAGAAACGAAGTAAAACTGGACTTGTGTGGATATTTCTGAACAAAGAGTTTAACTGATTCGTTTAATAGTTGAGCTGCTTATTTGCAGTTTTTTTCGTGTTCGGTGTCGATGATCCATATCCGCTGATCCTGGTGGGAATTCCACCGTTTCCGTGTCTTAACTCACCCACCGCCTTACAGTGGAGCCGCCAGCTGAAGGAAGTGTGACCCAGAAGGCACGGTTCTGGTCAGAATCAGCAGCGGCGCGGTTTCACAGGATAAACGAACTGTTCAGCATCTTATCTGCGATTAGCAGGTCGTTGTTTGTGTTTGGTTTCCCTGCTTGCTGATCCCGTCGGCCGATGTAATCCTCCAGGATTATTTCATGACACAAAAGTCATTGTTGGTCCGCCGGAGGCCTCTGGCCGACCTCGGGCTCTTTCCCCTCCAGGTTTCCTTTCAGAACAACAACAGCAGGAACTGGTTCTGCTCTGCAGACATGAACGATGAAGCTCTGGATCCTTTTGGACTGTTTCGTTCTGCTGCCGTGGCTTCTTAATCGCCGCGGCTCCACCAACCAACAGGGTTATATCCACGGATATACCGAGTACCAATACCACACAAAAAAAATAAAATGTAATGAACTGGAAGACAAAACATAGAATATTAATAAAATTATGATAAATCTACAATTGATTAAAAATGAGAATTAATTACAAATGTATTCTTTAAAGTTATTGTTTCAACATTTTAAGTATCATATGGATGTCGATATGAGTACATTAGAACGGTTTCGGTGTCGGTGCATCCTGGTTATCGGACCGATCCTCTGCGGTTCCGACCCGGTTTTGCCAGCTCATTTTAGACATCTTAAAAAGAAGAAAGTAGAATAAGCATCTGAGAAATAAAGTGGATTAAATCTGCATTCTAGACTTTGACTAGGCGGTTTGTGTTCATTGTTCTGTTGATGAGTACTTTAGGAAATATGTGTGACGTGAAACATTGTCTTTCAGTTTTAGTTATCTCCAGCTTCTCCGAACCATGACTCAGCGTTCAGGAAGGGTGGAACGATAAAGTTTGGCCTACATTTCTCCTTCTGAGCAAACGTCTTGTTGTCGACGTCTGTCATAAAAAGATAGATGAAGAAATCCCCAAAGTCTTCCTGGGAGTAGAAACCGACCCGGTTCTGTTCTGACCTCCGTCTCTCAGCCATCCTGTCCATCAGAACCATCATTCAGAGTCTCACCGGGTCACGGGATGCTGGCCTATATTTGACCCAGTTGTTCTGATCCCCCCCAGTAGCTTTGGTTCTAAAAAGTCAGATCTGCTACAGAAAACAGTGCAGACATGCTGGGCCTTTAACAGGTGGGACCAGCAGGTGCCTCTGGTGCTCATTATTCTGGACTGGACCCAGAACTAGTTTGTGGTTCTGTCCGATGAAAGGCAACACTCTGGCCCCGCCCCCTCGGCTCCACCAACCAATCATCATGCTCGTTAGAGGGCCTCAATCAGGATGGAAGCTTCTGGGTTTCAATAGCGGAGCAGATTAACCGCCAGCAGGAGCAGCAGCTCTCTAAATGAATATTTCAGACGACCTTTGACCTGCTGGGAGTTACATAACTCCATTTGCTCTGGTTTAAGGCATCGCAGCGACCTGCATTTCTGCACAATCCAGAGCAGGTAACTGGAGTCTTTATTCCAGCCTCGTTTAGGAACCAGTTCAGGTTACTGGGAGGAGCTTTGAAACTGAAAATGATTCAGGCCAGAACGATGCCCTGGAGTCTCAAACTGAAATATCAACGTTTTAAATAAAATAAAGGAAAAATCCAGAGTTAAGCAGAAAGGTTTTATTCATTTTACATCAAGCAACTACATTTCCCATGATGCAACTGCAGTTTTCTGCTTTATCTGAACAAAAAAATAAAAATAAACCATAGAAACAGATGATTCATTTCTGATATTTATTAAAGTCTTAAATCAGCATAAGTTTAATAGGATATTCCACCCCTGAGTAAAAATGTGTCTCTTGCATTTCCTCAGAGTTAGAAAAGTGAGGAAAAAGCTTTTTCTAACCAACCCAGTAGTTCTCCTGATCTGACAGCCGTCCATTTAGTCTAGCTTAGCATAAACAACACAAGTAAATGGGAACTACTAGCATGTTAGGTTTGTTTGTTATTATTAAGATCCCCATTAGCTACTGTTCTTCCTGGGGTCTTGACATCATCAAATAAACATACATATTACATCAACCCTGGGGAAGAAAGCAGACAAACATAGGATGTACATACAGCATTCACACTTACTATACAATACACAAAATAAACTAATAAATAATCTACATTTTACAAAAAACAACGAACAAGACAGAAAAAAATAATCACACAATAACTAAATTATAACAGTGCAGTTTTCGATTTCATCTTGTGGCCTGGTGAATAGGAACTACTAGCTTGCTAGGTGAATGAGACTATATGAATAAATAATCTCGTCCTGTTAAAAAAAACATGCACAGATTTCAGAATGATTAAGAATTGTGGCAAACAGTCCCATGCCACTTTTGCCCTATAAAGTACTGATATTTTAATATTATTAGTTCTACTCTAATGAAGGGGAACTATTAGCATGCCAGGGGAATGGGGAGCCTAAGCCCCGCCCTTCTACTTCCTGTCCATGGGTCCCCGACTGCCCAAAAAAATGAATGAGAGTCAATGGAGCGATGAAAGTTATTTTCTGATCCAGTTTAAAATGCGGCGTGGATCCAACAATTGATGTCCGTGGATTTTAAAAAACAAATTTTGATGCAGAGAAAACGCAGATTTTCTACCGGAGGTAAAAGTTACTTTAGGTTTTGTGTAAAAACGCTTAGCGGACTACAACTGCAGAAGAAGAAGGAGAGTGAGGGTCGTAGCCTCCAGGACGAAGAAAGGAGCATTAAACACGGAGAAAACCGTGTGGAAAGTAGCAGCTATGTTGGGGATAAAGCAGTCGGTGGAGTGAGAGCCAGCATGGAGGAGAAGCTCTATAAGCTCTAGGTGAGTGTTTTACATGCTATAGCTAGTGCTAGCTCCCGGTAGCCAAATGGCGTCATATATGCGACTTCTGATTTGTAGGCATTCTAAATGCGAATTTTTACAATCAAATAAATCCCAAATCACTCGATAAACACAGGAGAAATCTACACCATTTGTTATCATTTAAATTGAAGTACAACATATGTGTCATTCAGGACGTAAGACAAATAGAACCAGAAAATAAATTTGATCGCTCCATTGACTTCCATCCACGGGCCGACAGGAAGGGGAGGAGCCTTAGGCTCTCCATTGGAAAGACAAGTATGCTAGGGGAATAAAAACTACTAGCATATTAGGTGAATAGGAACTACTAGCATATTAGGTGATCGGAACAACAAGCATGTTAGGTAAATAAAAACTATAAGCATGTTAGCTGAATGAGCACTACTAGCATGCTAGCTGAATAAAGGCTACTAGCATGCTAGGTGAATGAAAACTATAAGCATGCTAGCTGAATGAGCACTACTAGCATGCTAGCTGAATAAAGGCTACTAGCATGCTAGGTGAATGAAAACTATAAGCATGCTAGCTGAATAAAGGCTACTAGCATGCTAGGTGATTGAAAACTATAAGCATGCTAGCTGAATGAGCACTACTAGCATGCTAGCTGAAACAAAAAGGCTACTAGCATGCTAGGTGAATAAGAACTACTAGCATGCTAGGTGAATGAGCACTACTAGCATGCTAGCTGAAATAAAAAGGCTACTAGCATGCTAGGTGAATAAGAACTACTAGCATGCTAGTAGTTCCCTTTCATTTACATTGGCTTATGCTAACAGACAGCTGTCAGACCAGGGTAGCTACTGGGTGGGTTACAAAACATTTTCCTCTCACTCATCTAACTCTGGGGAATATGGCAACAGACATATTTTTACTCATGGGTGGAATATCCCTTTAATTATGTCATGTTTTATAAAATATGATCAAACTTCTTTGAGCAACTCATAATTTCCTGACTTTTCAATAGTTTTTTTAGTCAGATTGAAACGAGATTAGCCTGAAATAGTTTACCTAAGTCTTTAATTCTGCGCTATCTCTCCTTTTTATAAATAAAATAAGTATTAAATTGTCATAATAACTGATCTGGAATGATTACAGATAAATGTGAAATCCGTGGAAACTTGCAGGAAGCTACGTATGCCTGAAGACAGCAGTTTACATAAAAAATATTATTATTATTATTATTAATAACCGGTCTGCAGATTAAAGCTGTAATAAACACCTGTACAGTCAGGTGTTCTCTACTCTGCATGCAGGTGTTTAGCTGCCTCCTTCCTGATGAGGAGGTTCTGGTACTCAGGTCCATCCCTGATGCGGGTCAGAGCCTCTGGATCAACTCATCTTTCTGACGGTCTGTGGCGCCCCCTGGTGTCCACTTTACCACCACCACCACCTCCTCTAGCAGGTCACCCAGGTAGCTGGAGGCCCCTCCTCCCCCGGTGGGCGGGGCCAAGCATCAGGAGCTTTCTCAGGTGAGTCATCACCAGGTGCTTCATGCTGCAGGACGGCTTCGTGTGAGACGCAGTGATGGATTCTGGGAGACGCGCCCTGTGGGGAAGGACCAGATGTTACAGCAGAACCAGAACAGCAGGGACAACTCTGTGCAAAAGTCTTGGTTCGCTCAGCAGTTCTTCCTGAGATCCAGATTTAAAGCGGTTCTGATGAACATGTTTAAACATCGAGCCACCTTTGAACAGAACCAGGATAGAGTGGACCAGTACTGACAGGTGTTCCCTCAGATTAGCTCACATAGTTCCCCTCGTTAGACCCAGTTCCTCTGGAGGTAATAAAGAACAGGGACGGATAAATTCTGGGATTAGGTCTCAGTCCCTCATTTATCAATTATACTAAATCACCGAGCAACTGTGTCGTATTTAGCATCTTGTATTTGTGTGTAGAAATGTTGCTAAATATAAGAACAGCTCTGACCGTGCGTATGCACAGCATCTAGTGGTAGAACGGGGGAACTGCAGCACGGACACTTCGTCTTCTGTCATGATAACTCAAAAAGTTGTGAACGGATTTTGATGAAACTTTCAGGAAATGTCACAGCTTTGCAGAGGAATATGTTATTACATTTTGGGGTTGATCAAGCATTCTCGTCCCATCAAAGGTTTACCAAACTGTCCAAACCATTTTGTTCCTTTATTTCCAACAGGAACGTCTCCACTTTCTCCCAGACACAATTCTGGTTTTACTGCCTTCCCCCTGTAACCATCAGGACTAATTTCACCCATTTAATTTGTTCAAATGTTCAGGATTTCCACAGAAGTGGATGACCGCAAATGAAACGATTCTGTCTGCAGCAGGAATATAATGGCTGAATACTGTAGGGGGACATGAAGCAGAGGAACCGCTGATTATGGAGGGCAAAAACTATCAGTGCTGAAATGAATCTGCATTAACTGTTACAATTTTTACCACACACGTTTCACCTCGATCTCTGTGTCCCTGATATTCCTCTTTTCTCCCTCTTGGACATTATTTTCAGGAAGAACACAATCAGAGCACCCCCCCTCTGCATTATTATAATGACCATCCAGTACAGCCAAAAATATCACACTTCGTCTATCAGACAACACTGCATTTAGAAAAAAAGGATCAGAAAAGCACCAACATTTATTTTTAACCCGTTTAAAGCATGTGTCAGAGGATGTGGTGTGACCAAATATGGTTAATTGAGGGTTAATTAATGTGAACAGTAACCAGCATCCTGGTGCGCACAGGTGGGATTTATCAACAGGTGATTGTGGAGGAACAGGCCACCCTACATTTCATAAATCTGGCTTTTGCTTGTTTGTAGGAACGTTCTAGATTTCATTTGTACGATAGAATATAGGAACTTTCTTACAACGGTTAATAAATGCAGGACCAGGAGTCCTAAGGTGGACAGAAGAAGCTTTAAATGACTTTGAATCTGCAGTTTAATCTATAATTCCAGGAAAGACGTCGTAGATCAGAGATCAGCCTGAAGCTGCAGCTAAAACCGGGACCTTCAAGAAGGCAGACCGCCTTAAAAGTTCTGGATCAGAGGAACACAGGAAGATGTTAGTCCGAGGAGTACCTGGCGACCCTGCAGCCGTGGAGGCCCTGCAGCTGAGGACTGGCAGCAATGTGGGGGTTCCCGGGGGCCCTCAGGTTCCTGGACAGCACCGACAGAGAGTCTCTGTAGATGAGGCCGCGGCGGCTGGACGCGATGGGACAGTGGTGACACGTGGCCAGCTGTGAGACACAGACAGAGGCAGAAACAGGCTGATCAACCCTGCAGCTCAGCAGCCAATCAGAGGTTCCCACAATCCCTGTTTGATTGTTCATTTTCACAGAGATGCTCCTCGTGTCAGGTTTCTGTTTTCCTGGAAATGCTTCATGTTTTCATCATTTACAGAGTGACTTCTATGTGGAGGATTTATCATGCCACAAATTTAAATTAAACACATGTAGAGATAATTAAACAAATACAACTGGAAATAAATACACGTGGAGTACATTTCTATTTATTCCACACACATATTTATTTCTGTACTGAATTTAAATTATATTTACCTATTTTATTTATTTATTTTTAATGAATTTATTAGTTAGTTAGTTATATACTTCTTTCTTTCTTTCTTTCTTTCTTTCTTTCTTATGTACTTCCAATTTTGTTAAATCTTTTAACTTTTTATTTATTTTTATTTAGCTAGTATTTCTTTCTTTCTTTCTTTCTTTCTTTCTTTCTTTCTTTCTTTCTTTCTTATGTACTTCCAATTTTGTTAAATCTTTTAACTTTTTATTTATTTATTTATTATTTAGCTAGTTATTTCTTTCTTTCTTTCTTTCTTTCTTTCTTTATTTCTTTCTTTAGATAGTTACTACCAATTTACTCATTATTTCCAAATGTACTTTGAATTTTATTCAACAATTTAATTATGTTCCATTTATTTATTTATTTATTTCCAAATGTGCTTCCAATTATATTAAGTTATTTAAGTGTTTCCATTTATTTATTTAGTTATTTAGTTAGTTAGTTATATACTTCTTTCTTTCTTTCTTTCTTTCTTTCTTTCTTTCTTATGTACTTCCAATTTTGTTAAATCTTTTAACTTTTTATTTATTTATTTATTATTTAGCTTGTTAGTTATTTACTTCTTTCTTTCTTTATTTCTTTCTTTAGTTAGTTACTTCCAATTTACTCATTATTTCCAAATGTACTTTGAATTTTATTCAACAATTTAATTATGTTCCATTTATTTATTTCTAAATGTGCTTCCAATTATATTAGGTTATTTAATTGTTTCCATTTATTTATTTAGTTAGTTAGTCCTCTATAGCTCTGAAATTGTGAGAAACTAGTTTATCTGTGTTGTTAAGTTTTAACCCAACTTGTTTGATGTCAGCAACAAATATTTGTTGCCACTAGAAGGAAGTTCCTGCATCTCCACCTGCAGCTGGTTAGCTGCTTATTACGTAAGAACGGCGCTGTTATTATCCAGGACCAAGCAGGCCACAGGGTGCAGCTGCGAGATGAAGCCACAGGGGGGCAGCACTGAGCCGGAGTGTTTGGAGGCTGGTCCCAGATTACTGCAGACTCAATAAATCTCAGAGGAGCTGGGATCTAAATGAAGCAGAGTGGCCCCCAGGGGCCCCACAGACCTACTTCTGCTTTAATTAGACCTCCTTTACCTCATAAACCGTCTCA
>JAPXFQ010001100.1:342500-420000 GCA_028564705.1 Apricaphanius iberus | reverse complement strand
TACTACACAGAAAATCGAACAATTTAAATTTTTGACAGAATTACACTGAAACAATAAAAATAAATGGAGTAATATTCGCATTTTCATACATAATTAGGGCCCCCTGCATGGATTTGGGGGCCCTAATTAACGACTTAGTTTGAAAAACAGACAGAAAAACAGGGTGTAGGAGCCATTGTCTTATTTTCCTTTTCGCCTATGGTAACGGTGGCGGTGTGTCCTTGGCAGATCCAATTACGCATGGGTGGCGGGGTGAGCGCCCGGTTTTTACCGCTCATGTTTTGTTGTAGTCCATTTTGAACATTTCTAAACGGCACAGCGTTTGTAAGACAATTCATTTCACCCTGTGTAAGCCTGGATAAAATAAACGGGATCATTGCACAAACAAGAAGATGTTCTGGTCAATTGATGGAAGCGCGTCAAAAACATTTACTCGCCTTCGCTCAGCTGATCGACTACTAGTAAAGTGGAAACTTTTACCCAGAACTAGGGATGCAACAATACCACTTTTTTTCTCCTCCTCCACAGATAGCATACCGATAATTGGATCTCAGTACTTCCCGATCAGTCCCGAGAACCGATGCCCATATTTCTACCACATAATCAAAAATAATGCAGTTAATTGGAAGACAGGTTTTATTTTTTCCCCTGCGTGTTCCAACCAACGATGGTGAATTACATACAAAATAAAATATTAATAAAATAAATAAAATGAAATAAAACGAGGATAAATAAAGTTTGGTTGATTGATTGAACGTAAGACACAACAGCTAAGACGCTCCTTTCACAAGTAAACTGCAAAATATTTCCAAAATATTTGTTATGGAACGTAAATTTCGTGGTGCAGGCAAAGAAATTCTAATAAAGAGAGAACTTTTTTCTTTTTTTTCCCTTCTTTATTGAAAAATATAACATGTACAATGCGAGTCAGGACACATACCAAATTGAACAACAGTTCACATTAAAGAGATGGTGAAGCAAGTCCGATTGCTTTTCAACCAACAAACAGTTAAAACAAAACGAAAACATTTTGGCACAAGCAGGCATATTCAAAACAGCAGGTATTTTAAGACTTTTTCATACAATGTGGAGGTTTTTTTGTTCACATCAGAGATTAGCTGAAGTGACTTAAAGTGTAAACAAAAGTAATTTAACATAGGAGCACCATTTTTCCATTTACACAAGTGAATAAAATGTTTACATAGGATAATTACAAAATGAATTACATCTGAAAATTCTGAATCCAAATTATCCATAAAATAAAGAGCATCTTTAGGTGTAAAGGAAGGCACATTATACATTTTCAGTGAAATCCAACGGTGGATGTCGGACCAAAACGCATTAACAGGTTGACCGTTGAAAAAAAAGTGTTCCAAAGTTTCTCGATTTATATTGCAGAAAACACATGGATTGGGTTCAAAGTTAAATCTTTTATGCAAGAACTCTCCAACAGGGTAGATTCCAGATATAATTCTAAAATGTGTTTCTGTCATCTTGGGTGCGAGTGGATATTTTATATAATAGGAGAATGATTTCTTTTTGAACGTGTTATCAAGGTATTGTCTAACATTAATATTGTAGTTACAGAAGTTTTTTTGTTTAAAGATTAGAGGGACTGATTTATTGTTGCATCTTTTGTCTTTTAGTGGGATGTTTCCTAATATCAATGACGGTAACGTTGTTCTAATTGGTGAATATTTTAGGGTGTTTTGAATAAGGTGTAGCAGAGGTTTGGGAATTGCTTTGCAGACCTTATTATAATTATGGTATGAAACCTTTATTTTATATTTTTCCATAAATTCATCATGAGATAGGAACAAGCCATTTGTGTGTAGCAGGTCATAAATAAAATATATACCGTTATTATACCAGTCTGATTTAAACAAGGATTTTTTTATTGATGGTTATAGCTCTGTTGTTCCACAATAAGGAATTGTGTTGGGAAAAGTTGTGAGTAAAAAGCAACTTCCCATAATCCAATGCTTGCTTATAAAAGTTGGATAATTTTAGAGGAATCTTAGATAAAACAAAATCACATTTAAGCAAAAACTCCAAACCCCCGACCTTACTAAAAAGTTTATTCGGAATATGGTACCACATAGATTGTGGGTAAGAGATACAATCTTTTATCCAATTAAGTCCGAACGCAGCAATAATGGATTCAAAGTCTAGAGCTTTTAAACCTCCATTTTCATATTCTTTAACTAATTGTGATTTACATATATAATGAGTCTTATTTTTCCAAATAAAACTGAATATAATAGAGTTGGACTGTTTAATTATCTTTGGAGATGTAAACAATGAATAACAAGGAAATATGAGTCTTGACAACCCTTCAGCTTTAGATAACAAAATACGACCTAAAATGGATAGATCACGTGTTAACCAATGATTTAGTATTTTTTTAATTCCCTTTAGCCTGGGAATTAAGTTATTATCTTCTCGATCCTTGATATTTTTACAGATTTTTAGGCCAAGGTATTTAACCTCCTCTTTAACTGGAATATTACTAATAAGACTTTGACTACAACTGTGTACAGCTAAGATTTCACATTTTTTAAGATTAAGTTTTAAGCCTGATGCTTTTGAAAAGGAAAGGATTTTATCTATTGCAATGGAGACCATTTTTTTGTTTTTTTAAAAATAAAGCTGTGTCATCTGCAAATTGACTGATTTTAAATTCTTTTTCTAAGATGTTTATTCCTTCCAAATCTGGAGAACATTTTATGTAGATGGCCAACATTTCAGCTGCAATTATAAACAACAAGGGGCTAATAGGACAGCCCTGTCGAATCCCACGATTAATACAAAAACTATTGGAAAAACCTTGGTTGAGAGCAATACTACTTGATATATCTTTATACAACATTTTCATTATATTACAGAATCTGGGACCAAAACCTACAGCTTCGAGAACTTTAAATAAAAACATATGTTCCAAAGAATCAAAAGCCTTAAAAAAATCCAAAAATAAAATAAGACCATCATGGGGAATTAAAAAATCATGATCCTGGATATCTAATACTAGACGAGTATGGTAATGTATGTGGCGCCCTTTTATAAAAGCTGACTGTGTTTCATCTATTATTTGAGTTATTCCGGTTTTTAGTCTGTTGGCATAAACATGAGCTAATAATTTATAATCACAGCAAAGAAGTGTGATTGGCCTCCAGTTATCCAATAACAGAGAATCCTTATTTGGCTTAGGGAGTAAAGAAATTATGCCTCGTTTCATGGATGGGGACAGCGTCTGATTATTGATACATTGATTAAATGCCTCCAGTAACAAATCTATAATATCTTCCCAAAAATATCTACAGAATTCAATTGTGATCCCATCGGATCCTGGTGATTTACCATTGGCCATTTGAGAAACAGCTGTGTCCAGTTCTGCTAGGGTGATTTCAGATTCATTTAAATATTTAAAATTTGAGTCCATTTTAGGTATTTTTTCCTGAATATAATTGAAAAAGTAGTTGGAATCTAAGCTGGAATAGTTGATAGTGTAGAGTGCTGAATAAAACTTTGTAATATAGCTACTTATAGTATGTTTATCTTCAATAAGGGTATTATTAATTTTTAACTTGGTTATAGATTTTTTGGTTTGCCTGCTTTTTTCTAAATTAAAAAAATAGGTAGAGTTCTTTTCCCCCTCCTCGATCCACTTAGCCCTTGAGCGGATAAAAGCACCTTTAGCTCTGTTTGTATATAATTCGTCTAGTTTGAGTTGCAGCTGGTTAAGTTCCATAGAATTTTCCTCTGTAAATTGTGTTAAATTACACAATAAAATTATTTTAGAGATCAATTCCTGCTGGTTTTTCCTCCTCATGTTGGCCATTCGTTTTCCTTCTTCCTTCTGCTGCTATTTTTCCGATGTTAAACTTTAACCATTCCCATTTACTAATAGAAGTTGAATCACTCATAGCCTTCACCTCGTATATAAAAGATTTGATTTTACTACAAAATGAAGAACTTTTTAAGAGGTTACTGTTAAATTTCCAGTAAGAAACTTTCGGTTCTGGTGTTCTGTTATTATGAGAAATCGAAAGAGTTATTGCACAATGGTCAGTTAGAGGGGAATGAATAATCGTACATCTTGATGCTAGGGGAATCATATCGCTAGTTATCAACCAATAATCTAGTCTTGAGCATTGAGAGCGTTCAGAATTACTCCAGGTGTAATGGGTTTAGTTAGGGTTAAGTTTACGCCAGATATCATCTAGATCAAGAGGGCAGGAGAAGTCCATTATTATCTGGTTAAAGTGATGAGAGTTATATTTACTAGGTAATCTATCCTGTTGTTCATCTGAAACCATATTAAAGTCGCCACCAACAATCACTTTATCAGTTGAATAAATAATTTTCCATTTTTCTATCATACTTTTCGAAGTAAAAAATTAAATTCTGATTTTGATTTCTGTTATTGAATCCATAGACATTAACTAAAATGTAGTTGTGATCATCCACCTCTGTGTTGATCATTATCCAATGACCTTCCTTGTCACTTTTATGATCAGTTACTTTACCATGAAAACGATTGAGAAATATAGCCACTCCTGCTGAATGAGAAGAACCATGAGATAAAAAAACATCACCACTACCCCACTGTGTTCTCCAGAAAGTATTATCATCTGCACTGCTGTGAGTCTCTTGAAAGAAAAAACAGTTAACATTAGGTTGCTCCTTGCAAAAAAGAAAAACTGCTTTGCGCTTTATGCCATTTCTTAATCCTCGAACATTTAAGGACAATAAGGAAAGAACCATAGAATATAGCTCAAAAGTATTAAGTAACTAAAGTAGGGCAAAATAACATTTTACCTTCTATTTATAAGTTTGCTTCAAGTCAACGAATATTATCAGAATAGATTACGATTAACCGTATAATTCAGAATAATTATACCTTCTTGTCCAGCAAGTTAAAGAGGCGAAACAGAAAGACTATTTATTCCGTAAATACATGGCCGTCAATGACAGCGTGTCCGTCTTTGAGAAAGGCTTTAATCCCCCTCTTTCTTGCCTCTTCCACCCTTGGCCACAGACGTTTACGGGCTTCTCTGTCTTCTGATCCTGAACCTGATCTTCATCTCCTTGCAGAACTTAGCTTCCTTGGACCTCTTCCACTCTAGGTCTCGGACAGTTCTCAGGGCAAACTGTGTAGTGATCGGCCTGGGTTTATCGCCGGCGACGGATCTACCCTTCTGGCCCAGCCGATGCACTGTCTCTACACTGTTATGCAGCTGCTCGCCATTCGCAGGAATGATCTTGCTCAGAATTTTGATAACCTCTTCCCTTGTGATTTCGCCCTCCTTCTCCGGAACACCAGTAAACAGCAGTGACCATCTTCGTTTATATCTCGCGTTCTCCAGACACATCTCCCGAAGCGCCTCGTTTTCTTTTTTTAGCGTTGTCAACTGGGATTTAATACGATTCACGTCTTCCATCACACTTTTTACAGCTTATTGGCATCAACAAACTCCTTTACTTTTCTTACAGCATCCGTATTTTCCTGTAGCTGGAATTCGTAGCCTTTACGATGCTCACTTTGGGTATCAAATTTACATACAAGTTTTTGGATAGCGTCAAGGAGGACTGAGTTAGAAACTTCCTTTTGCGTCTGCGACTGGTTGGCCTTCATTTTCTTTGGATTTGGGCTTTTCACGGGTGTGTGGTGGGGGTCAGCTTGTGACTTATCTTTCTGTGTGTCGAGGTGTTGCTCCATCAATTCAATATCTTCATCGTAGCATGCCTGCTGAAGCGCCGCTATGTGGTAGCTGTGGTCTTTGCTAGTGTTAGCCATGTTGCTGCTTTGGGGAAGAAAAAAAACAACAACAAAAAAAAAAAAAAACGAAAAAGCGTCTGAAAGAAAATCAGGAGGAGAGGACCTTAAAGTTTAGAAAACGAGTATAATTCGGGTACTTTTGGCTTCGTTTATCTTGACTGATATCTAGATATAAGAAGGTTAATTTCAACATAAGCCACAGAGCCCACTAAAGTTGAACCGATCACTCCGCCATCTTCCCAGAATCCCTAATAAAGAGAGAACTCCCACTTTCTTGATCCTTCCGGGTTCTGAACGGGTTGCAGTTCCACTGTGGCTCCATGTGAGGGCGCTCTCATGACGAGTGCTGAATGAATGGAGGTCTATGGAGCAATACGCCTCAAAATCCACTTGGATATAATTTTTTGTCCGGTAATTTGGATATTCTTTTGAAAGTAGATGCAAAGAAATTACTTATTGTTGGGTGTTACATTTTTTTAGTCACTTATTTGCTTTAAAAAAGTGCTTTTAAATGTCAATGACGTCATACACATCGTACGACCAGAGATACTGCTTCATGACAATCCTTATTTTTCCTTTTAAACTTCACCAGAAAAAGTTGTTAGGTTGAAATAAATAGTCCACCTTAACATTCTGGTACCGCTTTAGATGCTACGATGCCGTCAAGCGGTACATCTGGTTGTAATCAGTCCTTCACTGACCAATCAGCGGTCATTAGCTAAATGCTAACGAGTTATGGGCAACAACAAGTCAACCTGTAAGAAAACCAAAGTTCGTACGTACTCGTTCATTCAGCTTTCCTCCTATAACCCATGATGAACTTGTTAAACCTACAATAACATCTGAGATTTCTCAGCAATCATCGGCGGAAAGAGACAAATTTAGCGTCTAGCTCCATAGACTCCCATTCATGTTGCTCATGGTGATCGCCCCCAGTGGAACTCTGGTGGAACTGCAACCAAATGTCGTTACTATGGGACTTAATAGAGAGTGGCACGGCTTTCCTAGAATGGCCGTCACTGCACGATCTGTTCCAGACGCACGATCCGTACCGTGAGCACTTATGCGCGCCAGGAACTAGGGCGGGGGCGTTGTTTAGTTCTGTTTAGTTCTTCTCGAGACGGCACAACATTTTCTGGAAAAGCTCACTTTTGAATTTTTAATGAAACATGACAAAAATAGTTAAACGTCTTTAATGTGTTGCTATATTTTGCCCAATAAGTGTGAGGTAGCAGCTCTGTCTCATCCTGATGTCAGCCCATTCCTCGACGCTCATCTCTGCTCCTCTCAAGCACCTAGACGGCTGTTACCGTAAAGTACTACATAAAAGCGCACTCCAAATGTGTGCGGCTCACTTGACTACGGACAAACGAACGACGGCTGGTTTGACCGCAGTCAATTTTTCAGCTCCAGAAAATATGTGACTAATAAGAAAGCTGTTAAGATTACGAACGCAGCAAGTGCATTTATCAGCGAGTAAATATATCAGATAAACAAGATTGCCTATCTATTTCTGTTTATCGGTAAAGTGTAAATGGCCATTATCTGTAAATATGAATGAACAAATAAAAAAAATAAAAAAACGAAATCTAACCGGAAGTAGTTCCTGGCGCACATGTGCAAAGGCGCTAACGGTACGGATCGTGGAGTGAAAACGGCTAAAACAGTAGCTGCAGCCATGGTGTTTTCGCCAGTCCGTCCCCCAAACATATCCCCTCGGCACACCAGACTTTGATGTTTTTCTTTTATTATTTAAAAAAATAATAGATTGTTTTAAACACTTTTGAATCGCTATCGATATGGATCATTTCACATCACCTTTAAAGGTTGGATATGGAACATGAACACAACAGAGCCACCTAGTGTGTCCAGGTTGTAGTTAGAAAAATAAAAACATGATTTCAGATGTTGGGTTGCCAGGTTTGCTGCCGATACACTCAGTTACCAACCTGAACTGTGTCCAGTGAGGAATTTATCCTAGAGGAACAGAGCTAGCAAAGTTAGCTAGTAAATGGACTGAACTTATATAGCGCTCAAAGCGCTCACCACGCAAAGCGCCACATTCACCCATTCATACACCGATAGACAACATGGCTCGGTGGGACGATGTACAATTTTGGGGGTTAAGTGCCTAGGGGCACATCGACATGTGACTGGAGGAAGCTGGAATAGAACCTATGACCCTCCGATTACAGGCCAATTACTCTACCACTGAGCCACAGTCGCCCCACAATGAGTTAGCTCACTGATCCAGGAGGAAAGTTGCAGTTTCTACGTGTGTTTGATGGTGTAGAAATGTTTTAATGTGGGTCCATCTAGTGTAGGCTTCACCTAAAACTACTCTAGTTACTGTTAGCTTGCTAGTGTAGTTAGCTAGTGAGTTAGCTTACCGATCCAGGAGGAAAGTCTCAGTTCCTGTGTGTGTTTGATGGCATAGAAATGTTTTAATTTGGGTCTATCTAATGTAGGCTTCACCTACAACTACTCTAGTTTCTGTTAGCTAGCTCGTTAAGTTAGCTAGTGAGTTAGCTTACCGATCCAGGAGGAAAGTCACAATATCTGTGGGGCCCTGAAGCAGCTGCTTGACTTGCTGACTCCACCATTCTTCCCAGTACCAGCCCAGATATAGCAACCATATAGTTGGATCATAGAGACCGTATCTGTCAACCTGCAATGGCGCCCACTACTGGCTGGTAGATAGAAACAACAATGATGTGCCTGTCAAAATTTACGTTTGATCATATTTTAATTAGAATATAATTTTCAAGGAAATGTACTTTTATTCTGCACCCCTCTAAATGCCCTGTGGATGTATTATTGTTTTTAAAATGTAGCTTTTTATCAAATTGTTCCATATTCAACCTTTGATTGATTTTTGAGCACACCTCTACAGTCAAGGCAGCAAGTATTTTTTTCTTTCAGTAAGGACGCAACTTGATCTTTTTTCAAATCCCCGCCGTTACCTGTAGTGTTAAAACAAAAAATAAATTGATTGATCCCATCAACAGTTCCCTTTGATTCTTTCCTAAATTCTTAAGCCTAGTTTATGCTTCTCCATTTTGATGGAGACGGATTGACGCAGCGCCCTTATCCGTCAATGCAAGACCTCTCCGTCACCTACGTAAGGACGCACAGAGCAGAGGCCAAATTTTTTAACTGTCCGTCTCCGTCAACGGAGAGCGTATGCATCTGATTGGTCAGTTTCAGAAACAGCCAGAGATCGCTCTATAGTCGCTGTAATCAGTAGTTAATGCAGCGTTTGGCCACTATATGCTTTATATTGAAAGGATTATTGATTTAATTTGTTCTTTTGGTGATTGTGAACACAAGGAGGTTGTAGAGAAACAACAAAAAAAGGCTGCTGTGTTTGTTTCCATGTGTTTCTGGAGGATTACATGAGCTGCATTTCTAGTAAAAAGCTTTACAGCTTAATCAGAACTTACTTTCTGTCGTTCATTGCTCCTTGAGGAAGAACTGGGTTCACAAGCCTAGAAGGAAAAAAAAATGAAACGACGCTGTGATAGTAGGCAGGGACGCCATGAAAACGTACCGCCCCCTGCTGTCTTGGTCGAGCAACGCTGAAAAAACAATAGAGAATGGAGAGAAAAAGCGGAGTACAATAAATGAAAAACGTCTCCGTAAATGCGTCTGAGGGCAAATCTGCGGTCGGAGAAGCATAAACTAGGCCTCAAATATGAGTAGACAGAAAGAATTCTTCAGTGTTTACAGTCTTAACTTTAGCAGATCTTTTCTCCTTTACAGCCTCTGAAACTCTTACCAGCGCTGGCAAGGAATTTATGGTTGTTTTTCCAGAAAACATTGCCTACTATCATCCTACGGCTGCCAAAAACAAGATCTGGATCACTGCCCTACTTCCCGAAACACATGTAACAATCTCATCATCCTCCGGGGAGGATGTCGACGATAAAAAGCTGAGCGCTGGTGAAACATGGATGTTTACCGCAACCCAGGAACTGGGGAAGCTGGACATTCCAGAGGCTCAGAATTCAACCCCTTTTCAAGTTTTCAGCATCTCTAACAAAACCATTAAGATCACCAGTAAAAAGGATGTCGTTGTCCAAGCGATCAGCTCTAGACGAAGAAGCCATCAGTCGGCTCTGATTGTTCCTAAAAGGGACACCACCCAGAAGTACTTCATCCCACCGGTGCCGCAAACTGAAGGAGTCTCTAATGATGGGGTTCCTGTGGTAAACATGACAGAGAGAGGCCCCTTCAGACTCATCATCATCAACCCCGGTGCAGACACTGTGTCTGTAACCATTAAAGGCAAAGAGAATGCCACAGATGAGATAGAGCCGGGGAAGGTTGCTCAAATTTGGGTGAAAGATTCTGAGACGCCTCTGTTCGTCGAAGCAACGGAACCCGTGGCAGTTTACTTCAGCCACCCCTGTGCCATGCATGAATGCACCTGCGGGCTCCTGCATGCCATGCTGCCCCCATCCAAGAACAACACCACGGCATTCCCCATTCCTCCGGTTCTTGGCCAGGAAGCAACCATTCTCCTGTCCAACGAAAGTTCCAGAAGTCGCCAGAGGTTTAATCCTGCCTCGGCCGTTGTTCATTCTGCAGGCACAGCCATCCTCTATAAGCCCGGCCTGCTACTCACCCTGATCTCAGTGGAAGAGTTCGGCAGCTGCTTTGCGGCTCCCTTCATTGACAATGTAGAAAACTTTCTTATCATCGTGGTCCACAGGGATCAGAAGGAGGGGATTCACATCGGGGAGGATCCTTTGAATGACGCAGAGTGGCAGACGCTGAGTGGAACAGACTATGTCTCTACGAACTTCAGCGTATCATCCCCCAAAACCTTCGTCTGGCACTCTTCCTCCACAATGGCCGTCTACTTCATTGGCAACAAAAACAACACATGGTTTGGGAACCCTGCACCAATTGTCAGTACAACCCCAGGTAAGGAGGAATAGGTCCAATCAGTCAAAGATAATTAAAACAGAGGATTAATTTGGATATTTCTTGACTGAATCATTGATAATATTGCTGAATAACTGGTTACCACACTCAACTATATAAATTACCTCAAACAGAGGAGTTGGCTCAGGTTTTATCTTTTTAACACCTGCCGTGCAGACAGCTATACAGAAACTCGCATCTTAAGATGTTACTAAAGCATCTTGACACTGTTGGAGACTTATTAGGATCATCAGTGCCAATGAGGTCAAGGCCAGAGACCTTGTGTGACCTTGTGGCCGTTTTCAACCAGCACCTACTCACTCACCGGCTCGGTCCGGGGTTTTACCATCAGCAACGGTTTCATGATAACAGCCCCTGTTTTGGATCCTACTTCGGTGGGGTTCCAAGCATGCCGAGTGGCAGAACTGCCGGTCACTGATTCCATGTCCTCAGTTGTTGCATTGTGTTTGTATTGTGTGCAGATCAAGTTGTGCTACTCCTTAGACTATGGACCCATCCAACCATGTGACCACCCCATCCACTAGAGCTGATGCTCTAGACCAGAGTCAGGCTACACTGTAGAGGTGCTAGGCCAACTGTCCTTGGGTGTGAATGTGTGCATGGTAGTGTGTCCCTGTGATGTACTGGAAACCTGTCCAGAGTGCTTCCCGCCCCATAACCGGCAGAGGTAGGCACCATCCCCCCCGAGACCCTGCAAGGACCCCCGACTATAGACCAGAGATGGACAGAAGTGTATTGGATGAGAGGTGAAACAATCCGTCCGTCCATCCAGACGACCTCAAGGAATCTCTTGAACAAGTGTGATTCCTCCAGCCCGTTCAGTGTTCCATGATCTCTAAGGCTACAGAGGAACTTTCTTCTAGGTTTTGTTTCTAGGATCTTGTTCTTTTGGAAATCACTTCTTCCAGAGTCTTAACGACTCCAACTTTATGTATATCCGACACTCCCAATCCAGTCTTTTCAGAACTGAAGAAACCTCTTGAATGAGAGGTGAAACTTCAGGAATGGAAGAGATATCAAATTTTACATCCGTCTCTCCACATGACCTCAAAGGATTTTCTATCCAGAGGGCAAATGTGGTTTCTCCAGTCAGTTCTGGGTTGCTCAGTCCCCAGGGCTACAGAGAAGCTTACTTTTAGATTTTGTTTCTGGGATAATGTTCTTTTGGTCATGGCTGGATCACTTCTTCTAGAGCAGGGATCTCCAAATGAAGGCATCAATTTCCAGTATCCTGCACGTTTCAGTTCTTTCCCTGGTACAACACACCGGAATCAAATGATTTCTCATTAGGAAGTTGGACAGTTTGAATCAGCTGTGTTGGAGCAGAGACACATCTAAAACTGGTAGGGCACCAGCCCTTGAGGCCTGGATTTGGAGAACCCTGTTCTAGAGCCGTAATGACCCTAACCTTAGTTTTATACATCTGATTTTCCGGATCCAGTCTTTTCAGTGTGGCAAGGTACACAGCGAGGGCCCGGGCGTGATTTGATCCCACTACTCCTGGGTGAGAGTCATGCGCGCTAACCAATCAGCCAAAGGGATATCCCGGTGGTCAATCAGCCAGGGCACATTATCTATCGGAGCCATAGTGACAGGACCTCCACACTGTCACACCCCCCCCACCCCTTATTACAAAAACGTCCTCGTGCTCCCACACAGGGTGCTACCAATTTCGAATCCATGGACTTATTACCAGTATCACATGGATCCTGCCAGCAACGCCAGAAAAAGAGATGTAACCAAAAAGCCCAGTTAAATGTGGGTGTCAAACCAAGATACTAAACTTAAGTAAAAGGATGGGGTTTCCAAGATAACATAAAACAGCTAAGTGTGACAACTGAAGGAACAGAAATGGAAATTGTGGTAGGATTAATAACAGCTTTTATTTTACATTTATTAATAAAAACATAATTTGTTACTCTAGTTAAGAATAATCAGCTTTCTGAAAAGCACAAACCTAAGAAAAAGGTTCAGCCATATCTTGCGAATTTAAAGCAAAACAAACAAAAACCAACAGTTAATAACAAACCAAACATTAGTAAAGAAAAACAACCCACAAGCTAAAGCTGCTAAAGCTAAAACCTGAGATGATAAAGTACAATTTGGATCAACCAAAGCTGGGAGCACAGCTAAAACACACCAACCCCAAAACGCTCCACAATCAAACTACAACTCATACCACATCCCGACCCCCAGCACCACTGCCTTTTCCAATGCACCAGGCTGCACAAACTCAGACTTAGATAATGCCTGCGATGCACATGCATGCTTTATGCATCAGCAATCACTAACTGCAGGGAGTAATGGAGGAAAGTGGTGCATTTAATGACACCAGTGCTGTGGGAAGCTTCAATACAAACCCAAACTTGACCCGGTTACATCAGAACTGATGAAGCCTCTTGGATGAGAGACACAGTTTTTCAAGACAACAAGAAGAACCCAGCTGCCTCCATTTAAACTCTCAACTTCTTCTAGAGCAGATCATAGTGTGAGGTAACTGGGACGAGCATCAGATCTTCTAAGGCTTCATTCATACCATCCCTGTTTAGTCCGCTTGAGTTGAACCCCAGTTCTTTTGGCTAGAAAGTCCAGTTCGTCTGCGGAGGAGTGAGCATACAATTAAACTCTGACACAGACCAAAAAAGTGAACTCTGGTCATCTTAAACATCCAGGTCTCAGCATGGTTCGAGTGAACTCTTACGTTTGATTGCATGTGTAAATGCCAAGGAGGGGGGGTGGGGGACTATAGCGCAGGGCGTCCTGCAACATTTCTGTCTGGAATTGAAAACAAAGCAATCCTAAAACAGCTGGAATACGATGGCGCTCCATATTAAGTTTACATTTCCCAGAGCAGGAAGTGCCCCGTTTGTTGAGTGCTCCTTGGTGCAGCACCACCAGAGGCGAGGAGGTAAAAATGTTGCTCAAAAAGCTTTGGTTCGTTTGACAAACACCATTTCTAAAGCAAACCGCAGCAGCTAGAAATAAGCAACAATGTTGTAATTCTGGTCCCCAACGGAACCAAGTCTACCAGACTATCAGGTGATAAACGAGTCTGAATCCAGGTTCTCAGCTGGTAGAAGGTGGATTGCCCCCTGTGGGTCAGGGGTCAAGCTAAGCTAGATTTCTCATCCGTTAGGTATTTCATGATGAAGCAGGATGGGAGAACTATTTTGGTCTGCTTTTAAAGGGGCGTATTATGCTTCTTCCAGGCCCACAGTACCATTCTATAGAAGACTCAAATGACAATGTTACCCTAAACCATTCTTAAAATCCTGTATTTGTCAAAATCCACTTTAAAGGAGCAGGCGGCCGGATTGAGTGAATTCAATTTGCGACTGCAGCGGCCGGCGCTGCGAGTAACTGCAGCGACCGCGGGAGCGAGCACAAAAAAATAAATAAATCAGTCACGTAGCGTACTTTCAGGCTACCGCACATCGCCAGCTGTACGACAAAAAGCAACATGTCTAGCAATGAAGTAAGTAATAGTGTTTAATCGACGGCGTCTGAAGTTCCTTCTCTTCCTTCTTCCTGTCCAATTGAGAACGCGCACGAATTTTAGATGGACTTTACATCCACGTGTAAAGCGCGCGAGATTCGGCCACAAAATCGCAGACTACTTAGCAGCACACAGACTGTTCAAGATAATGGGATTACACATGGGTGGGCTCATTTTACTTAGCTTAAAACGCTTCATAACCCAATGCAATTACAAAACTGAACATGAATATAATTTATTGTAGAAATCCAGCCCCCTGCTCCTTTAAATAAATTTGCCTTATTATCACTTCCGTATAGGACGCCTTAATATTCGCTGAGCCTCTCTAAGCCCTCCTACCGTTTATGAAACTCCCCCTGCAGAACTTCATTCACCGGATATTATCACAGCATGCGCCTGGAGTCGGAGTCTGATAGTTTACAGAAGTCTTCAGCGTGTTGCATTTTATTATTTAGGGAAAAAATTACATTGGTGAACAAATGGAACACTGGAGATGTAAGACGACACGCAAATGATCCGATAACCGACCACTGAAAGTGGGTTTTTGAAGAAGAACCAGAGAGAATTCAGAGGCTTTTACAAGACGTGTCGGCTTTGTAGTATTTAACCACCTTGGCACCTTTTTATAAATATTAATCACTATGAAGCTACGTTTTACAATGAAACCATAAAAACACAGAAATATGAAGCTACGTTTTAAAGTCAGAGTTAGTAATGCTAAACCACAGTTCTTACCTGTACAGGTTCTGATGGCGTAGCCTCGTCTTTAGGGCCAATCTGCTTATTAATCCACTATTAAAAAGGCTTTTGGTGAGAAATCAGTCCTCTATGAAGAGATTTATGCAAAGATTAGAAATATTTTTAGGTCTAAGATTGTTTCCAAAGAGGAAGTCCAAACTCTTAGCCTCACAATTAGCCTAAGCTAACTATAGCAGCTGCTAGCTACTCTACAGTACATTAGTGGGGAGGGGAGGGGGAGGGCGGCTCAACTGCTGAGTAAGCTACGTCAGGTAGGAGGAGGAGATGGGTGGAGAAAGGAGGAGATAGGTGGGAGCAGGCGTTTCAGCTCCAACAATAACTACCAGCAGGGACTCAAAGATTATTCAAACATAAGTGGATGAGTCACAGCAAAACTTCAGGCATGTTTTTATTGAGGAAATAACGTTTTATCAGGATGTTACACGTAGAAAAGTTAATTTTACATAATACCTTAATACAAAGGTCTTAATTTTGTGATCTACCAGCTGATGTTGAGCCACACCACTGATGTTGGATAGGCAGAGGTTGATGGATAAATGCTAGATCTGGTTAAAGTTCTGCCACAATAAAACACTAGTAAAGTGTCTGTATTTTTATTTCACACTGTTACAGATTACAGGGGTTGCACTCTGACTCCCGAGGTGACCAAGATCCTCGACGAAAAACAAAGTTGGCAGAAGTCCGTCGAATCCTGTAGGGATAATGGTCTGAATCTCATCAGCCTCTTTAAAGGGGATTTACAGAAACATATCTGCCGCAACCTTCGAGAAAAGGAGGAGGATCAGGTCTGGATCGGCACGCGTCGCAGCTCCCTGACCGGAGACTGGTACTGGCTGAACTCCAAACCATTCGACGAAACCAACTGGGCCAGTGGGGAGCCTGGAGAGGTGGACGAAGGCCAGTGCGGCGTCATGAGACTGAAGTCCGACAGCGAATGTGGCTGGGAGGACAAGGACTGCTGCGAGAACACCCATCCGCTCTGCTACAAAGATCCAATACTCCTAAACATAGGATAATACTTCACCCCAAAGCAGGCAGAGGGAGAAGTTTCCTGCTCCAGGTTCTGTTTAGTACGGAACCGAGCCATGTCTAGAAACAGTGTAGTGCTCAGGAAATGTAGATAACTGTGTTTTATTCGGATCAGTTGGTTAGTTGAGCCTCCATCTGCACATGTTCTTCACATTTTGGTTGTTTTGGACAGAGCCGGGTACTTGGAGCTTCTAACAAGAGGGAACCCTAATGGTTCCCCATCCTAACCAAAATAGTTTTTATCCTACGGTTCATTTGGGTTTAGATCTGAACCCCAGAAAGTTGATCTGTGGTCCAGAGAGCTGCAGGTGTTTACATATTTATTATCAGCTTATATCTGATACTTTTACTTCCAGTTATCCTCAATAACTTTAGACCGAGTTCAACAAAGTTCTCAGTTTTCATTCAGTTTGGTTAATTTTTTTAATTGAATGGCAGAAAAAAGTTTCATTAATGTTCCAAAAGCTTTATAATGGCGGCATGTTTAGTTGATAGTTAACGTTTATCGTCTCTTTTCAAGTAGATTTATTCAGTTTTTGAGTCTCCCATCAAACTTTCTCAGATCTTTAATCAAAGATCTTATTTTTTGTCTTCATTTCATAATCAAATCATCTTAACTTTTGTAAACTGAATTATATTTTCTGATCTGAACAGAAGCTAATTCTGATCAACAGTTAAACTTAAAGAAATGCTGTACAACCGGTAAAAATAGTACATATTATTGTTTATGTTTCATCTTTTATCTCTCACTTCGCATTTATTATTTAATGCTATTGATATAGAATAAATATCATCAAAACCCTAAGTGTGGTTGTAGATGTACATTTTCAAATATTGAGTGATTTTCTTTTTAGGTTTTTAAATGTCTGTTTCAGAACATCAACCTCTGGCTGCTCTAAACATTTTATTTATTTGTTTTGGGGGTTTTATTAATATTTATGGTTGGAGTTTCCATGTTTAGAGGTTTAAGACTAAAACTAACGAATAAATGTGTTTTGCCTGGATATTAAGATTATGTATGCCAATAAATCGGTTTTAATGCGTGAAAATTGACGTTTCTTTTATTTTTTCCTAACGTGTTGATTCCTGTGGAGCATCTTTCTCCTCATAAGCCAAACTGTTAAAAGTGTATCAACACCTGAAATTAAAACAAATCATTTCACTTTTAATGTTTCATAAAAAAATGAGGCCATATTTTATGCAAACTTTATTCGATGTTTGTCTCAGAACCAACATGACGCTGCAGATTCCAGGAGATGCACTAATATAATGAGAAACTATAATAACTTTATGGTTCAGATCAAAATCATAATAAGACAAAGCGTCTGATCAGGGAAGAGAATTATTACTAACATAGTCTGCAGGGATTCTGGTGACTCTGAACTCAATATGAAACAATATTAGGATAAAAAGTGATATGATGGGAGAGTTTACTGTAAATCTGAGCAGGTTATTTCCTCCAGCAGCTGATTCCCTGCAGAACCCCTCCCTGGACCATCCACACCCCGACCCCCACCACCAGAACCACCTTCGCCCCTAGAGCCAGGGACAGCAGCAGGAGGAGCAGCGTGGCCGTGCCGGCTGACGGCGGCGACGGCCGGGGATGCAGGACGTACAGTGCCGCCCGGTCTTTGCCCAGCGGGTTGGTGGCGCTGCAGGTGTACTGCTGACCCGGCCGCACGTCCGTCAGCTGGCTGACGCTGTGGTGCTGACCCGGCGAGCTCAGAGCCAGGGGCTCCACGGAGGAACCCTCCAGCAGGTCGTCCGGGCCGAGCCACTGGACGTCCGGCAGCGGCGCTCCCTGGACCCGACACAGAGCTCTGAAGCCGGACTGCTCGCTGCCTTCCACGGACAGCGCCAGGATCTTTGGAGGAGCTGCAGAGAGGAGCAGGAGGGGTTTTAGTCCGAAGCCAAAGAGAGACCTTTATACCAGAGACCTGTGCAGGAGCAACAGGATGCACCGACATTAAGGCGGTGTTAAAAATTGTAAAAACTGTAAAAGTTCCAAAATTGTTTATTTTAGGTTTTGTGTCTGAAAAGGTTTAAAACAGTTTTCCCCAGTGGTGACTCATTGAATTACAGGCATATAATTTATCTAACAGCACATGAAAACGTTGCACCAGTCCCTCCAACTGCAACACCCACAGCATGATTCTGCCACCTCTGTACTTCAGTAGAGAAGGGGCTTTAAGGCCTGCAAGCTTCCGTCTTCTTCCTCCAAACGTATCAACAGTTATTGATTGAAACAACTTCTTCCTCTGAGTGGCATCTTAACGACGTCTTTCTGTTCTGGGGTTGATTCACATTAGAACCCGTTCATCTCTGGGTCACAGTTAAGGAATCAGAAGCTTACAAAGTCACGATATCATCATATAATAATTCGACTCTCTGTGGATCACATCGGTTGTGGTTTGTAAAGTTCCTAAGTCAGAAGATAACAGCAATAATTTAGGTTATGAAGTATGTCATGAGGTAAATAAATGGAGGTTCATTTTTTAAAGTTATATTTGTGTCTTTGTTATTTATTCATTTATAAATGCCACAGTTTAAACCTAATATTTAACTTCAAAAAATGAAACATTTTGCTAACAAATTACCTGCTAACTAAATATTTAACTTTGAACTAAACATTAGTATTTGACGCTAAATATTTAGCTAATCAGTTTAACTTACTAGCTAAATATTTAGCTCTGGGCTAAATGTTTAGTTTGAGGCTAAATAGTTAGCCTACAAGCTAATCTGGCTAGCTAAATAACTTCAAACGAAACCTTTAGCTCAGAGTTAAATATTTAGTTAACTTACTAGCTAAATATTTAGCTCTGTCCTAAATGTTTAGTTTGAAACTAAGTAGTTAACTTTCAAACTAAGCTGGCTAGTGAAATATTTAGCATCAATCTAAACAATTATTGCTAAATAATTAGCTAACTGGTGTAAGTTGTTAGCTAAATATTTAGATCCGAGCTAAATGTTCAGGCTGACTATTTAGCTTCCAACTAAACATTTAGCTCGGAGCTAAACTTTTAGCTAATATGTAAATGTACATGTCAATAAGCAGAAGTGGACTGCCAAAATAAAAGCTTGATCTTGAGAACCTCGATATAAAAGGCTGTTGAGACGAAAACGTCTCCTTATTATTGTTTATTTTCCTCCAAAAATGCCCAAAATTTCATCTTAAGACGTAGAATGAGACGACTTAATGACAATATAGTGACGTTTAGCGATGGGTTTACAGCAGCAGTGAGTTTAACGGGATCGACGCCCAAAAGTAAATATTTAGCTTAAAGCGAAATATCTAATTGGTCAACTAAAGATTTAGTTTTGTGACATTTACAAGTAGGTAATTAACATGGGTACCAGTACGACTTGAAAAATGAACCCCCATTTATTTTTCATGTTAAAAGATAAATAACTCAAATGACTGCTGTTCATTTTTGACTGAAACTTTACAAACTTCACCACATAAATGTAAGCATTTCTGAGAATATAATTATAAAATCTCCACTGTCAGAATTAGGAATAGGGATGGGCGATATGGCCTCAAATCTACTGCGTATAGAAATGTAATCTAAAGCATGTGCGGTAACGATATGTACTGTGGTATATTCTTTTTTTTTTAAAGATATGCCAGAATGACTGCTTATGCACTTTCTCACTTTTCAGACACATTGCTGCAAAAAGGTTTAAAATGTCATTCAAAAAACATTTATTGTGCAAAATGTATCTAAAAATGATTCAATTCTTTTTCCAAAATAATGCAACACAAAAATGTTCACAACATGAATAATAATGAAGATATTTTAAATTAAATAAAAGCCAAATGTTTTGAAAATAAAGTTCAACATTTCCTGCTTTTCTGGTTTTCTTATTTATTCATTAAACATCGTACAAAAAGAAACTTGTATATATTTGAATTAAAAATACTTCTAGTTCAACAGTTTTTTTTTCATTTAATGAACAGTAAATTTTAAATTTTCAATAACGTATTCTGAAGACGAACAGCAAAAATCTTTATCTTTGGGTACACCTGGTACAAAGTATGTAGGCACAGCTTGATGACATCATCAAAATGCATAACCGCGGTATAGTCAAAATCTCAAAATCTATATCATTTTTATCTTATGCCTTTTATACTGCCCACTACTAATTAGGAGTACAGACTGAAAATAAGGACTTTGTGGTATATTAAGATCTATTACATTAATTAATGTATTTTATACATTGTAAAATTAAGTTTAAATTGGAACTACAATACCAAAAGTAAAATTTGAACAATGCATTCATGTAATAATTTAAATGAGAAGAAAGAATAAATGTTATCAGATATTTATAAATACTATTTAATGTTTTATAGTCATAGCAAATGTACCAAAAAATACTAAATCAATTGTAATCTGGAAAGCAAAATGCATTTTAATCCGTGCACTTTTTTTATTTTATTTTTTTACAAGCGCTTGTTCAGTGGTTTGGGATGATTTTTGCTGCTAAAAGATATTAAAAAAAAGACCACTGTGGAATAAAAATGTGTTTAGATGTAATGAATATAGATATCCAAAAGCGTTGGCCACATTAATATGCAAATTAGTAGATAAAAAAAAGAAAAAAGTATTTGATTTTAGTGATGTTGTCTTGCTCACACTCCTGTTCAGACAGTATTAGACTCTAGGGCTACAAATACGTTACGGGTAGAAAATGCTACCTTTAAAGTGGAACCAACCCAGTGATCAGACATTAAAATTAAAATCCTTTACTTTAATATCTGAGTGTGTAACTGTAAAACTGATCAGATTTATCCCAAGGCAGCAATAAAGAAAAACCTTCTGCAGTTTTTTGGGGCCTCTAAGCTCCCTGCAGATGTTATTATCATCACTATGACTTCAGATTCTCTCAGATTTTCCACTTCTGCAAACAGAGTGAAGTCCAAGCGTCTGAGGGACGATTCCCGTTCGGCAACGCTTTAAAATGAACCTTTAGATCAGCTTCTTTCAGCGTTAAAGGTGTTGCTTTCAGGCGTTGCTTTCAGGTTACCCGTACGTAATGTTTCGGACCGTACCTTCCACGCGGAGCCTGGTCCCCATCCTGTCCTCAAAGCTGACGTGTTCTCGCCCCTGGACCTCCACCCGGCAGTAGTAGCGCCCGTTGTCCAGCAGGGTGACGCTGTTGATGCGCAGCGACAGGTCGTGTTCTCTCGGGTTGCCCTCCAGACGGTAGCGCTGGTCCTGCTGCGGACCCGGTTCGCAGGTGGGCGTCCCGGACCGGCTGGTGCAGCGGTACAGGACGGTGGCGGCCGGTCCGTGGCCCAGGCGCCAAATCACCTGCAGCGAGGAATGCTGGGAGTGCTGGGGGTGGCGGAAGGTGCAGGGCAGCACCACCGGGTAGCCTTCGATGCCTCGTACCTCCGGTTGGACGATGGTGGACCAGCTGTCGTCACCGGAGCCGAGAGCTGCAGGGAAGACAACGGACTGGGTTAAAGGACGCGGCATGGCGGCGTACCAGAATGCTGCCACCATGCGTCCTTCGAACGCACCGTAGCAACACGGCGAGGCCAGAACATTGCACCTTTCATGCCGCCAACTTTGATGGTGATATTGTGGTGTTCCGCAGGGCTGTACTTTGTGCCCACTTTGATTGGTTTCACTCCAAGCGGCAGCACATATAAGGAAAATAGCACGGGCTCTTATTGTGGACGTCTGTTTCTTATTTATAAAAGCAAATTAGTGCAGCTATACAAAATGTTTTTCCACTTGTAGCTCCTAAGATAAGTTAAACCGTACGTCACCAAAAAGGTCGCACACCTGCTCATCATGTCTAGACTAGATTTTTGTAATTCCCTTCATTTTATTCTTGATCAATCGTTCATCCATCGCTCAGATTGCACAAAATGCTGCAGCCGGCATTCGTGGTCACATTACTTCTGTACTGCTGTAATAACAGCGTTATAATGGCTTTCTGTTATGCACATGATTCACTTTGTTCAGTTTGTTTTATAGTGCTGCATGGCTTAACTCTTTCTTAGTTGGTTTTAATTAGACATGCTCCTCCTAATAGAGCACTGAGGTCTTCCTCCCAACACATTCTGGCAGTTCTGTCCTCTAGACTTAAAGGGGAAGTACCGTTTTTTTTGTAATCTGGACCTTATTTTTTTGCAGACATTACGTTTATTTACTCACCCAGTCACGTTTGGAGCCACTTGGAGTCCTACTACAGCAGGGATGTTGGTGTTGTTGGATTAAAAGCCTGTAAATTACCCCTAAAGAAAACAACCCATCACTTTTGAGATGCGCTGAACTCCCAGGGGAATAGAGCTAGTGATTGATAACCAAACGTTGGTGAAATGAAAGAGTTTAGTGGCAGATAATTCCTTGTTTAGAGGCTGATCTTTGGCTGCCCCATAAACTCCCATTATATGGAAATAAGCTGATCACAGATGGATCTAAACTTCTCCTGAAGGACACGAAGTGGCTCCAAGCTTGTCTGGGTGAGCAAATGAACGTATGCTAGAAATGAGGTCAAAATTACAAAAAATGGTACTTAAACTTTAATTAAAGGGGTGAAAGAGCATTTTCCATCTGCTTAATCAGTCAACAATCTGTTTTCCGTTCGTGTGTCCAAGTATTTTATAACATTTTAGTATTGGTCATTTAATTAAATGTATCTGAGATATTCTGTCATCTTGAATGTGTTGAAGACTTGGAGTTCCTCAGTGATTTCTTCTCTCAGACAACCTGCTCGATAAATCGCCCCAGAAATTATTGTGATACACAATCATTTTGTTCTTTTGAGAAGATTTTCAAGTGATGTAATTAAATGAATGCACATCTTCCGATAATTAATCACCTTTAATTCCTAAACAGTTACCACTGCAGCTGGAAGACTTTTTAAATATCGCCTGTAATGTTGCATGTAAATTGGGGGGAAAAATGAGTGAAACAATTAAAAAAATGGATGAATTCTGTAAAACAAATTGTCCTTAGAAAAAGTATTAATCACCTGGCTCAGACATAAAAAACTACCATTTAGATGTTTTATAAAGATAACGTCCAAACTAACAACAAAACCTAATAAATAAAGAAGAGGCCCCATTTGATCTGATTCTGCCTCTATGAAGAAATGAACCACATGTGTCTCTTCTCATCCAGTTTTAGTCCAGGAAAACAAACAAGCATTTAATTAGAAGTTATTGTGGCTGGAAAAATGATTTAGCTCATCTAAATTCATCATCTAATAAAGTTATTAACTGCTTATTGTGACAGGCCTGTGAAGGATCTTTCTGCTCTGCAACTCTGCAACTCAGCTTAAATAAGATAGTTTGGGTCAGAAAAGTTCTCACCTCCAGCGACAAACAGCAGCAGAACCAGAGAGTTACCGACCCGAAGAGCATCCATGAAGAGACCAGTGAAGATATAAAACCAGAACCGGACTGTTTCGGCCCCATCTGTGTGACTCAAAACCTCCCAGACGTTCCTCAGCATGTTTTCCGTCCCATTATGGACAGTTCCTCTATTCCTGCTGGGTTAATCATCAGGTTCTGGTTCTGGTTCTGCTGGAAAACAAAAAAGAACCAAAACAGGAAGAATAAAATACTCCACTGGTTCTGATTCTAACAAAAACTATAAAAGTTTAATGCTTCAAACATGGAGAGTTTCAGCTTCGCTTCTCTAAAACTAGAACAAAATAAGAGAGGAGGAGACAGAGGTCGCCTCTAGAGGGCGCCATAGCTTAAAATGTACTCCTCTAACTGAAGACTTTGTAGGATGTCATTATTAAATTATAAGTTAAACAAGAGAACACGGGTCCAACTTGCTTCAGCTTGTTATAAGTAATTGAATTGAGTTTATCCAAGTTACTTTATTAAGTTTGTGAAGCTGTCTAATCAAAAAAATGTAAATAAATTAAGTTTGATTAACTTAAATCAATCACATGTAACAAAGTAAAGCAATTAATTTCAGCTGGTCCTACGTTCTCTTTTTTCAGTGTAAAGTCAAACATTTATTACAATAATTTGGGTTTATTTAGCCTGTCATAAGAAAAAAAGAATAGGGGTTCATTTTTCATAGCCATATGTTATTTATTTATTTATAACGTCTGCATCGCTGTTAAAACGGCTCATCCAGTTTTTCAAGCTGGAATGTCGGGATAATAAACGATGTAAAATACGAGACATTAAGTCTCAACAGCAGTTTAGAGCTTCACAAGACCCAGCTTTTATTTTGGTAGTCCTCCACCGCTTAGAGGCAAGTAAATTAGTGTGTTAGCTAAATATTTAGCTCTGAGCTAAATGTTTAGTTCGAAGCTAAATATTTTGCTAAGCGGTTTAGTTATCAATGATTTAATTAAGATTCAGTTATCAAATTAAATATTCAGCTAGCTAATAAATATTTGCGTCAGAGTTAATTTAGATTAAATATTTACTTGACAAGCTAAATATTTAGTCTACAAACTAAATCTTTAGCTAGCCACTTTATCTTGCTTACTAAATATTTTGTTTGAAACTCTGACATCTATAGATAAATAACATTAAAAAATGGACACAAATATGACTTCCAGACTGTCTGAAAAATTACCTTCATTACACAAAGAGGTTTTTTTCTTTTGAGGTAAGATTCAAACAGGCTACATACTGTAGCAGAGTCTGAACTAGCTTTCCAGTCCTTATAGTAAAAGTAAACAGTATGGTGTGCTAAAACTACACTGAAAAGTAAATGTTTCTAAAAAAAAAAACAGACTCAAATAAATATAAGTAGCTCCCACCCACCTCTGTGTGTCAGATTATATCTGAATGTACTGTATCTGTATCAGTCACATGTGTCAGAGAGGATCTCCTCCTGGTATTGAATCATCAAACCTCAGATTTGGGTTAAAGTTAAGCCACATAGTGTCAACCAGCCACCGCTCATATCAGAAACACCTCACGGTGGTTTTCTCTCTGTGGTGTTGACTTTCTCTTCCTCTTTCAGCTGGAAGGAAGTGCATCATATAGTGATTTTGAAACATTTCCTTATTTTTCGTTAGAGCGTATGATGGCTTGTTTCCTGGTGGCCGATCAAACCCAGGATGGATCAGAAGCTTCTGTGTTTCTCTCTGATTCTGATGATCTCAGGTAAGATCCATCCTTTGGTCGGTTCAGATCAGACCTCAGATTAACTCTGGTAGAGATACTGATAATGATAACAGCAATGAAAACTAGCCAATAAGCATTAACATAAATATTGAAAGTGATATTTAGGAGCTTATTTTAGTCCTCTTAAACCACTGAACAAGTATAATCATGTATATTGCTAAAATTAGAAACATCCTGTGAAGGAGTGATGCAGAGAAACTAGTCCATGCATTTGTTACTTCAAGGCTGGACTACTGTAATTCCTTATTATCAGGAAGTCCACAAAATGCAATTAAAAGCCTTCAGTTGATCCAAAATGCTGCAGCAAGAGTTCTGATGAATATTAAAAAGAGAGATCACATTTCTCCTGTTTTGGCTTCTCTCCATTGGCTCCCTGTTAAATCCAGAATAGAGTTTAAGATCCTCCTCCTTACGTATAAAGCCCTTAATAATCAGCTCCATCGTACATCAGAGATCTGATTGTTCCATACGTTCCTAACAGAGGACGACTTTTCTAGTATTGTGCCTTTAAATGTTTTGAATTGTTGATGTATGAATAAATTGATTTGAATTTAAAATTTTACGAGGTGATGCCAAGTTTGAATATTAACTTTAATAAAACTTGGATCAAATTAATGAACGAGTTGAGAAGTTGTTGATCCATTTACCGTTTCTTTTTGTTTTGATATGTCAGGTAATAATTTTATGTACGGATAAATATGAGCCTGAATGCTGCGTGTCAATAAACTGATGCAATTTGCTTGGTTTGCTTGGGTGGAAAAACCTTTTAAATGATTGGAACAATAAAGTAAAGGACTAATTGGAATGTATGGATGACTGAATCAAAATTACTTTTCTAATAAACTGCCTTGAGATGACATCTGTTGTGAATTGGTGCTATATAAATAAATAGAATGAAATAAAAGCTAAATGGTATAGTTGGTTATAAAACTGTTTAAACAGTTACACAGCTCCCTAATGATGACCAGTAACGATGACATCCGCATCAATACAAACAGTCGTAGAACCAAAGTTCTGGTTCCGTTGGACCTCAGTGGAGCGTTTGACACTGTTGATCATAAAATCCTACTGAAAAAACTGGAGATCTGGGTCGGACCCTGGTATGGTACTGCGCTGGTTTGAATCCTACCTTAAGAACAGGAAAATTCTTTATTTCAATGAGCATATTTTCAGCAAAATGAACAAAAATCACATGTGGGGTCCCACAGGGCTCCATCCTGGGGCCTCTTCTGTTTAAAATCTACATGCTCCCACTAACCCAGATTATAACAACAAATAGGATTAATTATCATAACTATGCAGATGATACTCAGCTGTACATTATAATGTCACCAGAAAACTTTGATCCCATCTAAACCCTAAATAAATGCATTGAGGAACTAGCTGGATGTCCCAGAACTTTCTCCAGCTAAACAGAAACAAAACTAAACTAATTATTTTTGGACCTAAAGAGGAACGATCCAGAATCAGCAAACAGCTTCAGTTAATCCAGCTAGAAACTACCAACCAGGCCAGAAGTCTAGGTATAATAATGGACTCAGACCTGAACCTCCAGAGTCACATAAAGGCAATAACAAGGTCAGCTTTCTATCAGCTGGGGAACATTTCTAGGATTAAAGGACTGATGACACAAGGAGACCTAGAAAAACTCATCCATGCGTTTATGATTACTCTAACAGTATCTTCACAGGTCTACCTAAAAAATCAATCAGACAGCTGCAGCTGATCCAGAACGCTGCTGCTCGTGTTCTCACTAGAACCAGGAAAGTAGAACACATCAACCCAGTTCTAAAGTCCTTCCTCTGGCTCCCTGTAGCTCAGAGAACAGACTTTCAAAATGCTTTTATTAGTTTATAAATCATTGAATGGTTTAGCACCAGAGTATGATGAAGACCTGCTGTCATATCAAGGTTCTAGTCCACTCTGCATCACTAGAAACCACATGTGACCTAAATGTTTTACACAGTTATACCCTTTAGTGATGTCACATTAATTATTAGTCATTATGTAATTAATATCTAATAACCTAGCTATTAAAGTGATACCTTATAACTCTACTTGTGATGTTATTGGCTGTTATGACAGAGTTGGTTTCCACATCTAACCATCCTGGTTTGATTGTCCTCTACAGGCTCCGTCTCTGTCGCTTGGAAGATGAAAGTTTCTCCGATGGTCTCTGCTTCCAGAGGAGAAGATGTGGTCCTGAACTGCTCCATCAGTCCTGATAGACGGGAATATTCTAAGACCATCACAGTTAAATGGGTTGCCAGAAATCAGAATGGTCGCCCATTCTTTGAATGTTCTGTAAAGAATGACTCTTTGGAAGGACCACATGAATGTTTGGGTTCGATATTGCAATTTTCACTGTTTGGAGATCCTCGCATGGGGGAGCTTTCACTCTTCATCACTGATGTCCAGCTGACTAATATAGGTCGATTTTTCTGTCACGTGGAGCTGGATGGACAGAAAAAATTACATGAAAAAATTGATCTTGATGTAAAAAGTATGTCCATTTTGCCAATAGCAGAGAATATCAAAGCTTTTACTACACATTTTTGAGTTCAACTCTGAGATAACAGGGCTTCTAAAAAATGGATCTGGATACAACTGATCTTCTCAGGTTTCACTATGCACATAAGATCACTAGTAGGGTCAGTAAATGCACCTGTAGGACAGCTAAAGTCACTAGTAGGACTGTTAAGGTTAGTTGTAGGGCCGTTAAGATCACTAGTAGGACTGTTAAGGTCACTAGTAGGGGTGTTAACGTCATTTATAGGTCCATTGAGGTCACTAGTAGGACTGTTGAGGTCACTAGTAGGACTGGTAAGGTCACTTGTAGGATTTTTAAGGTTACTAGTAGGACTGTTAGGGTCACTAGTAGGGCTAACGTTATTTATAGGTCCATTAACTTCACTATCAGGGCCATAAGGGTCACTAGTAGGGCCGTTGAGGTCACCAGTAGGACTGTTAAGGCCACTAGTAGGGCTAACATTATTTATAGGTCGATTCAGATCACTAGCAGGGCCATTAAGGCCACTAGTAGGGCTAACATTATTTATAGGTCCATTAAGGTCACTATCAGGGCCATTAAGGCCACTAGTAGGACTGTTAAGGTCACTTGTAGGGCCATTAAGGTCCTTGTAGGACTTTTAAGCCTACTAGTTCGACTGTTAAGGTTACTAGTAGGACTGTTAAGGTCACTTGTAGGGCCGTTAAGATCCTTGTAGGACTTTTAAGGTTACTAGTAGGGCTAACGTTATTTATAGGTCCATTAACTTCACTATCAGGGCCATTAGGGTCACTAGTAGGGCGGTTGAGGTCACCAGTAGGACTGTTAAGGCCACTAGTAGGGCTAACATTATTTATAGGTCGATTCAGATCACTAGCAGGGCCATTAAGGCCACTAGTAGGGCTAAAATTATTTATACATCCATTAAGGTCACTATCAGGGCCATTAAGGCCACTAGTAGGACTGTTAAGGTCACTTGTAGTGCCATTAAGGTCCTTGTAGGACTTTTAAGCCTACTAGTTCGACTGTTGATGTTACTAGTAGGACTGTTAAGGTCACTTGTAGGGCCGTTAAGATCCTTGTAGGACTTTTAAGCCTACTAGTTCGACTGTTGATGTTACTAGTAGGACTGCTAAGGTCACTTGTAGGGCCGTTAAGGTCACTAGTAGGACTGTTAAGGCCACTTGTAGTACTGTTAAGGCCACTAGTAGGGCTAAAATTATTTATAGGTCCATTAAGGTCACTAACAGGGCCATTAAGGTCACTAGTAGGACTGTTAAGGTCACTTGTAGGGCCGTTAAGGTCCTTGTAGGACTTTTAAGCCTACTAGTTGGATTATTAATGTTACTAGTAGGAATGCTAAGGTCACTTGTAGGGCCGTTAAGGTCACTAGTAGGACTGTTAAGGTCACTTGTAGGGCCGTTAAGGTCCTTGTAGGACTTTTAAGCCTACTAGTTGGACTGTTAAGGTTACTAGTAGGACTGCTAAGGTCACTTGTAGGGCCGTTAAGGTCACTAGTAGGACTGTTAAGACCACTTGTAGGACTGTTAAGGCCACTAGTAGGGCTAAAATTATTTATAGGTCCATTAAGGTCACTAGCAGGGCTGTTAAGGTCACTAGTAGGACTGTTAAGGTTACTAGAGTTGTCTGTAAACATTCCTCCCTACCCTGGACTCCATAAACCAAACTACTGAGCTGGTGTTTGTTTATTGTGGGGATGAAACAGTCAGAACTTGTTCTCCTGGATGCTGTAAGAACAACCTAGTCTGGGTACTACAGCATCTTGTTCTATGTGGGAACTTGTTGGGCCATTGCTGCTGACTTATGATTTTAAATTGATGGACAACAACACAGGTTCAAGTTATGATTTCTCTGATTTACCAGGTAAGCCTCAGATCCTGAGCCTCTCTGTGGTGAATGGAACCTGTGGTAAGCAGAGCAGCGCCTCCCGGTGGCTGAAATGTGAAGCTGAGGGCAAACCAGTGCCAAAAATCGTCTGGCTGTCGCCTTCTCGCCGTCTTCTGGAGAACCAGGGCCTGAGCTTTGAGTCTGTACTTTGGAGGACGACCGCCTGCATCCCATACCTGGAGGAGGAGGTGAACCAGGTAATCACCTGCAGGGCGGAGAACAGTGACTTTGCAGAGAGGAGCTTCCCAGAGAGCAAAGACCTGAGGATGGTTGTGATCGTGGTCAATGTAGTGGTGCTGATGTCGCTGTCTTCAGTCTTCGCCATCGTCATCATCTGCCGCAGTGAGTTCAGTTTCAGCAGAATTAGTGTAAAACCAGTTTATCCAGGAGCCGACGTGCCCCATCATCCGGGCTCCTTTCCGTCCAGTAAACACGACAGAAACTAACTGACTCTGTCTCTGCTGAAGGAAATCATCGACAGCAGCAGGTCTCCGATCCTCCAGCCCAGGGAACAGAACTCCAGCCGGTTTATTCAGAGATCAACTACGACCCCTGTGAGTCCTGAATCCCCATTAATACCAGTATAACCAGGCCGTTAGATCCAAACACAACAAGTAGACTCAGATTTAGCCTCTGATGGAACAGAAATACAGCATCGAAGCTTTCTGGTCCAGCTGAAGGAGATCTGCTGTTAGCGGTGCTTATCTGTATGTTCTAAGACTTTTAAACGAACCTGTTGATGCTGACGTCAGAAAGTCGTCATCATCAGCCTCTAATGAGACTCGTCTGTCTGTCAGCTGCTCAGGTGAACTCCATGCAATCCATCCGGCATAACGGGAGTAGTACAGGTGAGTCAGCCACGACTGAACCACAGCAACACCTTCGTTTCCTGATTCTCTTCATCAGACTGACTGCAGTGTGATCTACCAAAAAATACTTTATTTAAATTTACTTGATTGCGTTATCCGTTCCACACGATCAGGATGAATAAATCTGACATAATTCAAAGTATTTAATTTGATTTACATGAGATAATCTAAAAATATCATGTTGAATTAGCATGATATTTATTGGTTACCATAACTTGAATTAATTACATAAAGTACTCACATTATTTTCACAGTTTTTTCTTATTTTCACCGTTGTTGTGAAATGCGACCACAAGCTGAAAATCCCCACGTCGGGTTTCGATCAACACATGTTCAGTAATGACAAAGTGATTTTTTAAATACCCCAAAAGGTTAAAATCACAGACATTTTCAATATTTCTCCTCCTGTGGTTCAGAGGTCATCACTGTAATAACTGTTTCTTTGATATTACTCAATAAAATTACGTTTATAGTCGTCTAAAAGATATTTCTAAGATGGGAAAACGTAATAATTTCAAGTTAATGCAGCAGCAAAACTTTTTACTTTATGGGATTTTTTTAAGTTGGGAAAACTTCATAATATTTTTTACTGTTTGCCTAGAAGAAAGAGCCAAAATGAGTCAAAATTCTTCTTCTAAGGTTTTGTAACCTTAATTTGACAGTATATGGAGGCATGAAAGCGGCAGACGGGGACTGGGAATTGAACCCAGTGCAAGACCTGGGCCGCTGTACACCTGCACTAACCACTTTTCTACAAAATGACTCAGAAATCTTTTATTTAAGTTACAAATATGACCTTATTTCTATTAACTAAACATGGTTATAATGGTTTCAGTAACACAATTCCTTCAGTTTCTTCATAATTATTTAAATTGTACTTAATTAAATCATGTAAATGAGAGAAACATGTATAGTTTGTGTAGCATTTCAGTAGAAACCAACATTCACTCAACATAGATGGGTTGAAACTAAAAAGAGCAAAGGAAACAACATTTTTAGCTGACGAGGATCTTAACTGGAAATCTCATTTACATTTTACAAAATGTAAATCATCAAAATCAATTGCATTGTTAAATAAAGCAAAATATTGTTTCAATTATGAACCTTTGCCTTCATTATACTATTCACCATATTTAACTTATTGTATAGAAATTTGGGGAACAACATGTAAAACATAAACAGCCAATATTCATCACAAAAAATGACCTTTTGAATAAGAAATCACAGAACATACAGAGATCCATTAAATCCTCTTTTTTTTCCTCTTCATTGTAGATTACATTATCCGATAGGTTTAGTTTATGGCTAATAATAAAATGTTAGCGGCAAAAATCCAGAGAAACTTTATAAAGAGAGAAAGAAAGGAACAGATGTCTTCAAAAAACCCAGATTAGAATCAAAGTCATGGAAAAGGACCTGATTAGTGGAACAAACTCTATAGAGAAATAAAAGAATCTTAAAACTGTTTGTGGCATTTTAGAAACGAATAAAAACTCTAATATTAAATATGTATAACATTGGACATAATGTAAAGATTAGTATCATGATAATGTAAAAATATTTTGGAACAAGTATATTTTAATTGTAAAATTACAAGTACATAAATAATAAGGGACAGATGTCATAAGATTAACTTCATTTCTGCTCCTTTTCGTTCAAACTACATTTATTTCAGGGTATTTTTTTTCCGGACCAATTCTGTTTTACTTTTGAACGAATGAAATAAAGAATGTAATCTAAATCTAAAACCGCTCAGGTTATCTTTATCTGATATCAACGTCACTTTGAGGATCTATTTCAGATTCTCAGTGGAGCAGAATGATGGTGACTTCATTCATCTTTTGCTTCTTCTGGGAGAAAATGTTCAGAAATCTCTTCCTGGTTGCTGAATGATGATGTTGCTGAACATTGCTCCTCATAAATGTGCATGGAGTCGTGCTACAGGCCTCCAGTCTCTATGAACAGACCTTCTCCCATGCTGGATGGATTATTGTCTCTGTTCTACATTTAGAGTTGATTTTCTAACTAACGATCTTCCCAGTCTGTTTTTATGGAATTACGAGTTTAAATGTGAGACTTCCTGTTATATGATGCTGGTTTACTCCCCCAGCATTGGGTTTAACGTTTGTGATTCCAGACGTGGCGTATTCCCTGCTGAAGGTCCCACAGTGATGAAGAGGAGAAGCTCAGCAGACCAGAGGATCCGAAGACGACCAGATCGGACTATTTTTATCTCCAGGAACATTTATAGATTTTAGAACTAAACCGTTTGTTTCCTTAAAAGCTGTTTTTGTATAACAACCAATTATATTATTGGTATTTTTTAACGTATGCTGATGAAGTCTGACCCTCTCACTCCTCCCAGGCCTTATTGATATGATAAAAGATGCATTAAATCTTGTTTTGTAATGTCAGGAGTTTGTATCATGGTATGGGCTTGTTTGGAACAGCTCATTTCTTCTGCTGGGATGAAAGCGTTAATGCAGAAAGGTCCAGGTGTCCTCAAAGCTGGAACATCTCTAAGGAAAGAACATTTAAGTGAAAAAGAAGAAGAAACCAGTGGCAGGTCTAGGATTGTTCTGAGTATGGCGCCATCAAGGGGCCACAGAATTTATAACGGGGCCAGAATTCCTCCATCATCCTCACACACAATTACCAGTTTAGTTAAGGCAGCTACATTTAACCACCCACATCATGTTTAAACGTTTTTAACGTAAATTTGCATGCATTTTTAGAATATATTGAGAAAATACAAACACAAACAACATTTAAAGAAATTTCAGCAGCATTGTATACACTTTTTAACGCCCCAAATAGTTTTAGTTTTTAGGTGTTTGTGGCCGATAAAAAAACCCAGCAGAAGAATAGCTGGGTCGGTCAGAGGAAGAAAACTCAATAATCTCATGTTTAATAAGTGAACAAACTGGATTCATTGGGAAGATTTTACTCTGATCGGATTTAATCAACTAGATGAAAAATACAGCGTTTAAAAACCAGGACATTTTCCAGGACTTCCAGGTCAGGGAAACTCATGAGGTGTCATGGTGTGTAAGATACAGAAAAATACCTTTTTTTTACCATATTGGCTGCTTTAGTTAGCATATTTTATAATGCTTCAATATGTCAGAGTTTAGGGAAAGGAAACTTAACAGCAACATTACTGACGGTGAATAATGCTTAGAGAACCACATTTATTTGCTGAAAATACAGAATTTTCTCACTTATGATTTGCTAATATTCCTCTTTCTGGTTGAATAAATGACCCAGTTATTACTGGTAAATTTCCTTTTCAACACAACGGACAATGTCTTGAGCTTACGACGGAGTATTAGGGCCACTGTAAACAAAACTAAAATATTTGGGAGTGAATTTCCACCCACAAAACTCAGAAAATCTGAGATTAAAGTCTATATTCCTGACATTGTAAACTCAAAATAAATTTATGTACCAAATGTACATTAATTTATAAATATTCAGCCAAAAACATTACGTTTCTTCGCTCCTTTAATTCTAAGCAAAGCTGAAATAATCACTTCTACCAATATTAATTATTCATTAATATTTTCTTCTTTTCACCTAAACTCTTTGTGTTGTTTTCTTTTTATACAACATTCAGTTTTTTTTCCTCAGTTTGTAGCTAAAGAAAATAAATGAACAGTTCCTGCACACAGTTGTTTCCCCCTTCTTAGCCAACAGGGGGCGCCAGATCAAGCCTAAAGTGCTGTCAGCAGTGTTCCTGGTTAGGTTGAGATGTCCCAGTGTAGTCCTGCTTAATATTAAGCTTTACATGAATTATCTGCTGTTTATCTGGCAGATAATCAGTGTAGGATTAAAGTTTTAGAGATTAACATATTTATTGCTGTATAGGGCTGCAGAGCAAACTAAATGGTTGCTTGGGGCCCCCCAACCCATCCGGGCCCCCAAATAAATGTTGAAATAAAAGACTACAGATGTTAAAATTGATGACAATGTAAAGATTAATCCATTTGATTTAGTTTTGTTTTAGTTTAGACTTTTTTTTATTAAATTTTCTACATTTCTGTGTAGTAACTAGGCAAGTTTCTTTGTAAAGTTTTATGTTCTAACCCTAAAGTCACAGCAGGACAAAAATACATTATTTTAATGTCTAAAACTAAATCTAAAATATTTGAACAGATTTTAAACACAAATCTTTTTTTACTGCTGCGAAGGTATGCATTTCTGATATATTTCTGATGTATTATATATATTATTTGTGTATTAGAGGCTTAAAAACTACTGTTGGATGGATGATCATTAATAATCAGCCTCTTCTGTAGACGTTTTAGGATAGAAGTTTTATTTTTCATCCATCTTGCATCCTGGAGAACCAGTGATCAGGATCAACCAGTTATTGGGTCTATCTAGAGCTAACAAATATTAAAACGGACTCAGTCTCCCATCATTCCGTGCGCCGGACCAGCCGCCACCTTCCTCCTTCAAGCTTTGCCAAACTCATTGGCCAGCTGCACCTGGCCAACTCTCAAGATGAGCTCATTTATTCACCATAGCGCCAGCCGCGGGTGACGCAGAAACGCACCGCGAGTACAAATCTGTACATATCAGTTTTTCTGGCCTCATGGTGCGTTCAGACCGCAGGCTTTGTCAGCGTCAAGCAACGCTCATAAAGCGGCTATTTGGACGCATAAACACAGAAGGTACATTTTTAAGCTGAAGCTAGCAAAGCTCGCAGGCGGGCCTTTCTCTGCTGGATGTTTTAAATGGTAGCGGATCGTGGTTGGCTAGGCAGCGTCGACGTCGTGCTGCGTCGACAGCGTTAGGACCGTCAAAAGTTCAACTAGCTGAACTTCTGCGCTGATGGCTTTATGAGCTTTGAAGCTCGAAAAGTTGACGGATCCAAAGCTCACAAAGACCGTGATGCTCCGCCAACCGCCTCGACCGTAGACTTAACGTGTAATCTGTGTGAACGCAGCATTATTACTCGTGTTTAAGTAAAGATCTACCACTCTTTCCCTCCGTCTCACGCACGCTTACGACGTAAGCACATGAGGCGGACCTTCCTGTGACGTCTTCGGGTTTATTTCCGTACCCCATGTTGTAGCTTAGCATTACCCTTTAGCATCAAATAGCCTGGCATATTAGCATCTAGCCTAGCTTTAGTTTATCCTGTGTATTTGAGCGGTTTGGTGAATAAAATAGACTAAACTTGAGCTTGGTGTCCGTGTTTCTTTATTGTTCATGGTGACACATCGTGCAAAAGAATTTACCTTTCAGATTGACTAATAGTCTGGTGTATTAGGAAATTTAATGTTAAGAATAATCTTTTCTGCAGATTCTTACTGACGGTTATGTCAACCTTTTTTTATGATATGGTAACCAATCTGATTGTATGACACTGTATGAAATTAGGTCCGAGTTAAATGTACTGATTTGAGTTCTAATATCCTTGGTTGGCATCGTCACCTCCTCTTAAACCTGAAGACATCCTGTCTGTACCTATAGTACGTCTTCATTATCAAATCAAGTCTAACGCTCTCATTCTGAAGAAATGTGTCTGATATGATATTGATAAGGTTTAGGATTACTGAATCTATAAAAGTCTCATGTTGGAAGGAATTGCATATTTCTATGTGACTCTGTTCCTTCTTCTTGATCAGAAAAGTCTGTAATTAAACCTCCATAAATCTGAAGGAATCTCTCTCATCCCTTTATTTAAAAAAATCCACTACACTGTTAATAATAATATTATTTCTTGCGTAAGGGAGGAATTGGTGCCCCGTTACACGAATAATTTGAGTTACATCAGCAATTATCCCGGCGTTAGGCTACAGGTGTGGTTGTGTTCATTATTAGCTAGATAACGAGACTTTTCCCGTATTCAGCGATATCGGCTTCAACCATCCGCCCCCTTCCTGTGGTAGCGTCGATGGTGGCGGCTGCTGCTGCGGTGCAGCTGAGGCTTCCTTCCTTCCACGCATCGCTCGCCGCCATGTTGAAGTGAAACCCCCCCCCCCCCCCCAGAGAAACCATCAGGCTGCTTCCTCAGAATCACTCGTAGTCCAGTGCCAGTCGCAGTGTCAGCTTCCCTTTCTGCCGCTGCTGTGTGTGACTTACACGTTGGCGTGTTTCTACCCAAGCTGCACCCCCAGGATGTGGTTGCAAGTGTGAAGCATCAAGTTTCCATGGTAACAAATGAAGACGTCCGGAAGAGTTAGAAGCATTTAAAAACACATTTCTGATTGCATATCTTTTGGCTGTTTTAGGCCACGTTCTTCAGCTCAGCTTCTCTTCGTCTCGGCGAGTTCTTCTGGACCGTCTGAGACGTTTTCTTCACTCTGAACTTTCCCAGCTGCAGCTTCTGCTCTCATCACCTTCGGCTCAGTGCTTTTCACACCTCAGAGGCGCTCTGCACCAGTTTACTGGAAACACTGACACAACTTTGACAGCTTTAGCGAACCCAGCAGGAAATGTGGCCAGGTGTTAATTTTACCCACGATGCAGTCAGAGTGAAAACTCCTCCGGCCTTCCCGTCGTTACCCTGTGTCGGGGTTGAAAACTTTTACTCTTTACTACTTTTGCTGGATAAACTCCTTCGTCAATCAGAAACTGTTATCTGTATGTTTTAGAGGACCCGACGCTCCTCAGCGGAACCTTTTCAGAATAAAACTCAGAGACAGAGAGAAACAACACAATCACACAACAGAATTCTGTTTCATTGCGCACCTGAGTTCAGATGGAGCCAGACCAAAGTCTGACTCAATTCTTCAAAGTGGAACACGCTTTTATTGAACACAACACAAAGAAAAAATCACATGACATGGTCAATCCCAGGTACAGAGATCTCTCTTGTGTGCCAAAAGATAAACATTTCCCAAGTCTCCAAGCTAATTTACGAACCCCAGTTTATGGGGGTCTTAACCTCAACTATCTTTTCTTCCTGTTCCTGATCTAAACAAAACTTGGTATTTATAACCGTTGTAAGAACCTGGTACAGATGTGAGATTGTTTTTACTTCAAACCCTGTTCTGGTACAATACGTCTCTGTGAAAACAAGTTGTTATTCACTGTAAAACAATAAAGCAGGTTATATAAAACTACATCTAAAAATGTTTACCCAAATATACGTAAAGCAGATTATACAAGAATGTAAATAAAAGTGTTCACAAATATATGGTATTCCTCACCTGTCAGAAGCTCTGCTAGAGAACCTCGTGTTGTTCTGGTCGACCTTTGGTCCAGAGCGGTTCTCCTCGCTGAACGTCTTCCCCAGTTATCGCCTGCATCCTCATGTTGCCACGGCGTTTAGAACAACATCCTGATGTCTCACTGATTCTGAACCTCTGTGATTTCTCCTACAAACTTTATGTCAACTTACAAAGGACGTGATTGGAACGGTTAATTGGTTCTCACATGTGGGCGGAGCCTGTAATATCAGCCTGGGTCAGCAGGAACATTTGCCGAAACTAAAAGTCAATCAATCAAACTTCAATCATAAATTGCCTTTCATACGAAACTCAAAGTACTTAATGGATTTAAAAAGATCCCGCATGTACCACAACACCCCGTGTGCAGGCAATTTCAAGAACATCCCTGCAAAGTTGTCGCTTTCTGGCAAAAATTACCGTTTTAGAAACCAAACGTAGCGTTCATATGAATCATAAACATCCAAGAGTTTCTCACATTTGGGGGGGGTGAGGGATTCAGTCTAGGCCTGGGCGGTAAACCGGTTCATACCGAAAACCGGTTTTTATTTTCATTATGATATGAGTTTTTAGTATACCGCCATACCGGTGAATAGCTCAGACAACATGTGGAACGTTTAATGTGGGGAATGTTAAAGCGGGGACCGATTTCACTGCTACACGCTCTTCACCACAGTGAACTAACTGAGCGAAGCACACGATGCTGAGGAAGTAATTCCAAAAAAAGAGGAGTCACGTCTGTAGTTTAGAAGTTTATCGGCTTTAAAGACAAGAACCGCACCGAGCTTTGCTTGGAATTAGCAAAGAAATCAAAATTAGTGGTAAATATGTTTTACATACCATCTACGATATATCTGCTGTGTTATTTTCTGTTGTTATCTGAATATTAACCAGCTAATAATCTCCTACGGTCGCCATGTTTATTTGACTTCTTCTTTGGTATAATCCGGCCTCAGTATGTACTCTGCCCCCTAGCGGGGTTCTTCAGTACTACATGTTAAGCCAGTACAAGATGCAATTTGCTGCTTTCGTCAATGTGAGCTTTAAAAAACAAGTTTACTTTCAGCCGTAGAACATCAAGAATATTTTTCTGGAATCATAAACATTTTAATTATTTTTTTATCATTCACCTGTTTCTGGATGAGAACAACATGAAGCGGTCCATATGACGGTAAAATTGCCTATTTAAAGCACATTTTTATTTTAAAAAATGTATTCTCATAAGATAATGTGGATATGAATGTCTTGTATCGAACAAAATACAGTTAAATACTGTATTACTGATTTTTTTACAATTTTTATTTGACATGAAATGAAAATGTTGCTCTACCGCCCAGTCCTATTTCAGTCTGTCTCAGTTCAGCTCCATCTTGTCTTCATCAACTCTCATGAGGTCTGAATTCGTCCAGCTGCTGTGCAGGAAGTCAGTGTGTGAAGGCTGAAGGTCCAACACTCCCAGGAGGGGGACAGCGCGGACCTTAGTCCCCTGGGAGTCTCGTCTGGAGGCCCTCATCGATCGTCGGAGCCAGAGCCAGGTCCAGGTCCAGGTCCAGGATCGATTACCTCCTGTAATCGGACGCCACGGTTTGAGCTGCAGGACATCCCAGCTGATCCCAGCCGGCACCGAGGGGAAAAACTGATCGATAAGAACACCGTGATCACCGTGGTACCAATTAGCACCGCTTTGTCCAGGCAAACAGACTGACAGCTTGAGCTGTTGCAGGTAAAATAAGGTTCTGTAACCTGGTATCTCAGTTCACGTAAAGATCCTTTATTAATCCCAAACAGAGTAAAATGTCCTGGATGGCTCCATCAATCTGCTAATCCTCTTCATTTGCTTCTGCTGCACCTCTGTAAACCTCTGCCCACGGTCAGAGAGAGACGTCTGAGTCTGCAATACGATCTGTGATGGGTTCATTTCCTCCATCTCTCTGCTCAACTCCTCTGGGATGTGGGGTCAAAGTTCACTTATTGTTTGCGCTAATCAGCTGCTTCCAGTCGTAAAAAACGATAACCAGTTGCTGCTGTCTGAAAATAAAAAAACATGCAAGAGCAGAAATCATTTCAGCTGCTCATCCAGAAGGGAGTAATCATCCAATCAGCAACGATTCAAACATGAAATGATGAAATAAAGTCTAGAAAAAAAAACAACAAGTGCCCCAGAGGTCGTAACTCAGAGCCACACCTGAGTAAACAGCATTCCAGGTAGGGGTGTGGAAACCTGACCGTACGATGAGAGAGAGACGTCAGAGTCGACGATACGATCCTTCCTCCATCTCTCTACTCTGCATCCATTAACGGGTGTGCAAAAGCAGCCAGAAAATGGCTAGAAATCGTGTTTTTTTCTCGTTACACTTCTAATTTACGTTATATTCATTTAGCCATTATTATAATTATGGATACGTGTTTTGTAAAATATTTTTGAATGTTTGTATTTATGAAGCGAGCAGAGTATCAGCATTATAACATTCTCATAACACATCATATACACAGGTGACTCGAGGACACCAAAAACATTTAATCCATCAATGTGCAATATTGGTTTAAATCCAGCAGTGAACATGTGACTCTGTAACTTTCACTGCATTTAAGACGGATCTAAAAGAAAATGGCTAAAATCTAATCAAACATGCAATAATTTGTACATTTTATAAAATTATTTCTGGTGTTTTTATTGGTGAGTGGTACGGAAAAGGATGGTTTATGTAATAACGTATTGATATTTCTGTATGTACTGTGTAGTGGGTCTAAATCTGGCCCATTTACATTGTGTGATTGTACCTTATGTTTATTAATGTGCATTGTCCTTCTTAAATAAAATACTACTACTACAAGGAACGTCACTTTTATTGAACAATGAGAAGAGGAGCAGAACATAGCTCTGATGATGAATTAATGCTAGTGAGGGGTTTGACAGACAGTATCAGAAGAGGATATTTTAGGTGCACATGATTATGCATAGCAGAGGTTGACATGTTTCCTATCTCTGTCTCTGCAGTCTGCGAAAGACAGGGTGACTCCCACATGCACAATAAATCCCACAACTACACAAGCCTTGTTTTAACCTTTTTAACCGAACATTAACTCCAGCCTATTGTCTAAATTACCGAGCTAAACCGAAAGCTATTAAACCAAGCTATTCCCGAAAGTTATAAACTGTCTCCGGAGCCCAGATACAAAAAGCTATTCAACAAAAATAGTCTCTGTTTTTTAGCCCATTCGAGGCTTTTTTGTTGCTGTGTGGAGCAGCTATGACAGACCTCTCTTTTTTTACTCTGTCCTCCCCGACTCCTAAACGTCACTCCTGTGGTAGAAAACATGGTGTCTGAGAGGCATTGGATGAGACAGAATAGGATCAGCGGTCTTCTTTAGAAAAGTTTATTTTACATGCGCATGGAGAGTCCATAGGGAGCTCTGAGGTTCTTCACAAAGTCACAAGTATATACCTTATTGCATCAGCTTCGGACTGATTCATTACTGAGCTCACTGAGATCATACAGTTATGGGAAGATAACTAACACTCTGTTCTATGCATCACAGGATAATCACAAGACCAATCACAGAAAAACATGGATGTGTCAGCAAACACAAGATTTGTCATGAGGCAACATGGGATGTGTCATATGAGATAACTAGCTTCTTGCAGTACATGTATCAAACCAGAACAGCAATATTTTATCTAGACACTGAGTAACAGAATCAAACTTATAAATGCATCAGCACAACTCAGCATAAATAAGCAATGTTCAGTTAACTAATGTTTTATCTAGGTACTGTGGGTATTGAATAAAAAAGCCTCTAACTGCAATAATAATTACTACAACACTCCTTTCTTTTCCGGGGCGCATACACTGCAGTCTCATCAGGAAAAACGAATCCAAATATATTTTTTAAGTGTTTGGGGGAACACCACAGGGGTGTCGCACTCGTGGGGGTTGTGGATGTTTTAACACCAAAACTTTTCGCTGTGACGGGGTTCAACACCCACAGTTTTTCTGCAGTTTTGCACGGCAGTCGCTCCCCTGTTTCTCAGGCCGCTCATAAGTTCCAAACCCCCTCGGCACGATCTAACGGATAAATCACAACATGAGAGTCTAGACTCATCAGCCGGTCACGCTCAAACCCGGTGTCATGTTTGAGACGGAGGGGAGAAAGGAGGCAGATTTAACGTCTCACTTTTCCAGGTACTGTGTCTGAGTGTTTATTCTTTTGAAGCTTTTAAATAGGCTTGATACGTGTTTTATGTTTTGTTGACATGTTCAGTGTTTTCTTTATTGTATTTCTTTTCTTAGGCTAACTGGAATATTGTTCAGGAGCTCAGTTAGCTGATTGGGTGTATGTGGCATGAAGTAGTCATTGATAAGGAGTGTATTTATGGTTTTGTTTGATATTTTGAAGATTAATGTTGATTAGCTGAATACTTTGTGTATACTTATCTGTTGACTGTACCTCCATATTGAGAAAAAAGTGAGAAATTATGTTATAATCTATCTATCTATCTATCTATCTATCTATCTATCTATCTATCTATCTATCTATCTATCGCACACGTTCAACACAAGGCAATTCCAGGTGCTTTACATGATTACAGAAATATAAAAATTAAAACACAGAATCACTAAAATAAAGCATTAACAAACATTTCTAAAAGACTATGTAAAATGAATAAAATATTCAGTGATCAGAGCATAAGGGAAAATGTATGTAAAATTATGAAAATTAAAAACAGAAAACATTAAGTGATTGACAAAGACAATAATAGTAAATAAAAAGAATGATCACATAAGTCGTATCAGTTACTGATAAGCGAGTCTAAATAAGTACGTTTTTATTTTAGACTTAAAGGAGTTCAGTATCTCTGCAGCTTTGCATTCTCCTGGTAGTTTGTTCCAGATATGAGGAGCATAGAAACTAAAAGCTGCTTCTCCATGTTTGGTTCTGGAGACGATCAGTAAACTAGAGCTGGAGGATCTGATTGGTCTGGATGGTTTGTACCATGATAGCAGATCTCTAATGTACTTTGGTGCTAAACCGTTCAATGATTTATAAACTAGTAGGAGTTTTTAGAAGTTTATTCTCTGAGCTACAGGGAGCCAGAGGAAGGACTTTAGAACTGGGGTTCCTGGTTCTAGTGAGAACACGAGCAGCAGCGTTCTGGATCAGCTGCAGCTGTCTGATTGATTTTTTAGGTAGACCTGTGAAGATACTTTTTTTAATATTCATTGTTTGATTGTTGTGTTGCCATGGGTACAATCTGATGCTCTAATTTAATTTTAGAGCTGCAGATTTTCTCAGCTAATATTAAAGAGTAACTCAACACCCTACCAGAGTATAACCCCGCCCACATTTATTATTGAAAAACGGCTCAAAAGAAGGCGTTTCCTGGCGGACCAGGAAAAACGCGGGGGGGAATACTGGCTGGGCGTGGTCTGGGCTGTGACTGACTGGCAGGCAGCAGCGCAGAGTCACAGACGGACAGAAAGGCGGACAGAGCCACAGCAACGCGGCTCCTTTGCCTCAAAGGGAAATAATCTGTAGGTTGAGTTTTTCTCCAGTTCTGTGGAGTAACTGAGTGGCTCTGAGTCAGATCATTTCGGGCCGATGTCTCGTTCTCAGCAGCAGGTGCCGAAGCTGTAGCGGCATCGCTGCATAGAATGAGTGCCGTCTCTGAGTGGTACATTGTTACCAAATCTAACGCTAAATATCGATTAGCTCGAGTCATTTCGTGTGATTCTGCCTCGACAGGCGCACCTGCAGCCACTGTACGTCATTGTCTGCAGCAGAAAATGTGTTGCAGAGAGATGCCCGGTATAAAGTATCTAAGCATGACGAGAAAATCATTCAGCAATGTGCAAAAAAAAAAGAAAAAAAGAAACACCATCACAATTATTCCATTAAAAACAAACTCTTAGCCCATATCTTATTTTCAATTCACTGATGTTAGTTATCCTTTATCATAACCATTATCATAGGTAATGAGAAAATGTCAGTAAGTTGGGGTAACTCAGGTTTTGTGCTGCAAGCAGTTCATAGCGCCTCGCTGAGGAGGTGTGGCCGAGTTCCCCTCTCTTATACAGAGCCGTAGTAAAAAGAAAAGTAACTACACTAGAAACGCTAAAGAACTAACTAAATACTATGCTAATGATAACTTGCTAACATGAAAATCGATGTAAAACGCTCGCTCACTATTCCAACCCGCTACAGGGCGTATGCGAGCCTTGACTGCTTTTATACCCCAAGCGTCAGAGCGACGGACGTCACACACCACCAAATCACGTCACACAAACTTCTGAGCAAATGGGGAGGACAGGAATGAAATTCAAATGTAGTGCAACCGAAAACGCACAGATGGCGCCACACAGACGGTTTTAGGCTCAAAAGTGAGATTTTATCTAATTTGCACTAAAATGTCAAAACAGGGACCAGGACATGTGGAGAGAACTATAAGAAACATATTTATGCAGTTTATAAGCTACAAAAAGTTGATTTGGTGCTTAGTTGTCCTTTAACAATTATCTCTGATAGATTTTTAGGATGAGCTAAATAAGCTCCGCCTACTTTCCCAGATTAGACCAAATCTTGATTGAAACGGCGTTATTGTGGGTAGTGGTGTTAGCAGAAAGGGGGCGCCACTGAGTCAGAATCTGCTTAACGCCCCGGAAGACTTTTGGTCGTCCCTGGGTTTTGATAAGCTTTATAAAAATAAATCCGTGTTTTGTTAACGTTCATGTGGAACAAAAGCTGCTCTGGTTGGTTGGATGAGGCCCCGCCCTCTGCTCTGTAACATTTAAAACTCTAAATTTTATCAGGAGGCGTTTGATTGGATAAGAAGCTGGGACATTTTGACGTTTTAGTTCGTACGAAGCCGTTTGGTTTGACGCTGCGATGCTTTCCGCGTTCGTGGCCGTCAGACGGATGAATGGAGTCCGTTTTGTTCCCTCGTGTTGTTTTCATCATGTGACCTCAGTGATGAAGGACGAAGCTTCTCTTTGTTGGGAAATGCTGAAGCTGCACAGAGCTGCAGGGGAAGCGTCCCCCCCCCCCAGCGTCCCCCTGTCTCTGGGACATTCCTGGTTAGATTCAGCTGGAGCTTCACATGATGATGATGATGGTGATGAGGATGCTGCAGTGTTTTCTAATGGCGACCACACCCCCATACACCACCCACCTATCAACCTCTCACACTGAACCCCCCTCAACACTGCCACACAGGACGTTCCCGTCAGAATAAAAGTCCTCGAATTTAATTATCACAGCAGCAAAAATAAAGTCTTTTATTTTTAAATAACAATTAACGCATAAAGACTCTTTGATAAAAATAAAAAAAATCTGAGTTCGGTTTTATGCTAGATGATTGGACATTTTCTACATTTTTTTCAGTCTTCGCATCAATTTCAGTTGTTTTTTTTTAGCTCACCAAAATGTTCGGATTAAATAAATACAACGAAAGTTATTCAGCAGGAAGTTTATAATGTATTATTATTAAAGTTAAAAAATCATTTGAAGGTGATGAAAGGCATAAAGAAATAAAAACAATATTTGCTTTGATAAAAAAAAAAAATTATTAGCAACAGGTTTCAAGGGATTGAAAATCCCTTGAAACTTTAACAAACCTTTAAACACCTTTAAATGTTTAAAAAGACACAAGAAAGAAAGAAACAAAATCTGTTTTGTAACAGATCTGTGGATAATATTTAAAATATGGATGAGTCCAAGTGAGTGTTGTTAAATTAAACTGTGGAAGCAACGGTACCACTCTTTAAAAAACCGATATGATACCGATACTTGGATCTGAGTACTTGCTGATACCGAGTACCAATCCCGATACTTCTATCACGCAAAAAAACTGCAATGAATTTGAAGAGATGTTTTATCTTCTTCTCTGCTTCTTGCAACAAATGATGTTGAATTAGATTAAAAGAATAAAACGATAATAAAAATCACCATAAGACTAAAATTATTGCAGAGTAAATATTTGAAGTATTGGTTCATGGTGTCCATTAACTAACCGATACCAATACATGAACATTAGAACGGTATCGGCCCTGAGTCCGTTCTGATGTACTCATATCGGTGCATCCTGAGGTCCAAACCAGCCGGGTCGGTCCAGGTTCAGTAGATGGGATTAATGGGGGAATTTTACAGAGTATTTTACAGATTTTATTCAAATATATATTTTTTCACGTGAAAATAAAAATAAAACACTTTTTTTTACTGAATTAACAAGATCGGCTGTGTGGATATGTCACCAGTTTAGCGCAGGGCAACGCCATGGAACGCCCCCTACACCGTTTATCTCCTTACTTCAGAGCATTATTTATTTCGTAAAAATGATTGCTGATTCGGAAAAACTTAGCTTTTTAATATTTTCCAGTGAATGCAATAAGTTTCTGTAGGAAAGTCTTAATATTCATGCATTTAATAGAACCAGATGGGCCTATGAGCGACCTTTGACCTTGCAAAATGCTGCTAGTAGATTTGTACTCAGAATTTTTTGGGGGGTTTAAACGGTAAAGGAACTAATTTAACCCTCTTACACCCCTCCAATATATATAACGTATTTATTCCTCTAGCACAAAAAATACAACAGACACTTTCAATTTCAAAAGTCCATAAAAAAATAAATAAATTAATCCTTTGCTTCAGGACTCACAAAATATGATAAAATATTTGTGCTTTTTAGATTTAACTCCTTTAGTGCAAGATTTTGTATTAAAATCTGCGATGTGAATTAAAAAATAAAGAAAAATAAATGTCCAGAGGGCTTGTTTTATGGGTGAACTGTCAAAGCTTTGGCGTATCAACAGAAGACATAAAAAACATTTTTTGGTTTACTTTTATTTTCATTATTTTTATAGTTTAGGATTTTCTAAAAATGTGACGCATTTACCCCTCATCCACATAATAAAAAAAATTCTAATAAAACTTCATATCGAAATATATAACATTACACAACTGTTTCGTTTTTTACATGAATTTTGTCCTTAGCTTCAGTACTCAAAAAATATGATAAAATATATGTGGTGGAATAATTTAGTTGTACATTTTTTTCTGTCGTACCTAGGCAAGTTTTCTTTGTTACCAATAATATTTATTAAGAAATATTTAAATCAAATACATTTAAAGAAATACATTTTTTTTTACAGATTTTTACGTTTTAATCTACAAAAAAAACTGTTCATATTTAATTTTTTTAATTAAATTTAAATAAATGTAAAATTACTTTTTAATATTGATTGTTTGATTGTTGTGTTACCATGGTTACAACGTGATGCTTTAGTTTAACATTTCTATTTTGTTTGAGCTTAAGATTGTCTCAGAAAATATTAACATTTAACCTCAGATTGTTGTGTAGGATCAGCTAAATAAACTCCGCCTACTTTCCCAGATGATGTGGGTAGTGGTTTTAACAGAAAGGGGGCACCCCTGAGTCAAAATTTGCTCAAGGCTCCATGAGACTAATTGATTAAAATTACCTAAGTAATTTAACATTGTCTTTTAATATAATTTAAAAAAAATTCAAAATTAAAAGGTTCATTTTTATTCTTTTAAACGGATTTGATTTAAATATTTTTGTAACATTTTTGAGAAATTTAATCAAATTTTAAAAGTAAATAAAATAATAATAATAATTAGCTACAAAGAAACTTGCCTGGTTACTACACAAAATTTTAAACAATTAGATTGTTTTGAATTCTAGATTGAAACCAAATTAAATTAAATGGAGTATATTTTTTTATATTTTCATAAATTTAACATCTGTAGGCTCTTTGCAGCCGCTTAATTCGCTTCTGCCTTGGGCCGGCTCTGAGACGCTCTCTAGAGAAGAAAAGGGGGTTCTGACCGGAGTGGAGAATGTCGGGTTTTATTCTGAAAGTCCGGCCGGAAATGCCTGTGTGTATCGGCGTTAGCGTCACTGCTGTGGGGGGAGCGGGGGTACAGAAGGTCCGTTTCCCACCGACGGTGCTGCTACTGCGGTGAAACTTCTCTAAAACCGCTCCGTTTCCTCCGGTAACGCCGCCGTCTGCCGCCATCATGTCCCACACCGTCATCACGACCAGCACCGTCAGCTCCTCCGGGGACAGCGTCCTCAACCTGGGCTACAGCCGGACCATCCCGGGACTGCTGAAGATCGGCCAGCTGGTGAGAGCCGCCACGGGGCGGGGAGCCAAGGCGGGGTCCGGCCGGCCACACGGCCGCTGGTTGTGGGTCTGTTCTCGGATTAACACTGTGAAGTTTTATATCTGAGCCTAAACTTGATTGTTTTACTGATCCTGATCCAAACATGGACGGAGATGTAGAAAGTATGGACCCGGGTTCATGAAACCCCCCTTTACCCACCTCATTAACACAAACAACCAACACATTATTAATATTATTATTGTTTATTTTGTGCGTTTAATCACTTTTCATGTTAGAATTTTTATGTTTCTCATTTTATTATAATTTCTTCATAGCATTAACTTCCACTATTTCCATGTAAGCCAGTGTTTCTCTACCGCGGGTCTGGGACTCCTAGTGGCCCGCAGTGGTATTGCAAAGGATCCTTGATAATAGAATATGTATATATTTTTAAATATTCTCCGACATTTATTGAAATAGATTATTTTATTGAGACCTTTATCTACATAAACTACAGAAGCTAACATGACCGTTTTCTTCTTTACAAATGTAATCCATTGTGCAGGTTCTGGTCATAAAATTAGAATATAATTAAAAAGTATTTAAAAGTGAAACCTGTATATAAGATTTATTTATTACACACAGACTGATATATTTTTTAAAAATATTTAATTTTCATGATTATAACTGACAATTAGAAAATTAGAATATTGTGAACATTTTCAATATTGAAGACACCTTTATATAGTAGTTTTCATAAATATGTATGTAATAAACCCAATATTTTTGTACAGTATTTTCAGAAATATTTAACAACATGTTACATACATATTTCTGGAAAAAAAATACTGTAAAAGGTGTTTTGTTTCTGTATTTGAAAGTTACTGCATCTGTTTTGTTTCATAATGTTCAGCGGCTGCTGCATATATATCCTTTTTTTCTGGAAACTGCCTAAATATGCCAAGCAGCTACTGCAGATTTCTAGTTTTAATTCTGGAAATTACAACAGAAAACGTATATTTGTCGGAAAGAGGGATTTAAATACCACAATGCAACTCAACAGGGCCCAGGACCCCAAAAAAGGTTGAGAACCACTGATGTTGGAATGAAAACATGGATGCTACTTGGATTGAAAGAAGAAGTGAAGGAGTTTCGGGGAATGCGTGTGTCGCGTTTCCAGTTCTAAGTAGTGCGTTTTTAATTAGGATCAGGTGAGGGGAGTTCTCAGTGTTCGTGCGTACGTTACTGTGGTTGTGACCAATGATGTCGGTAGGGCCTTACTTTACTCCTAACATGACCACTTCTTAGTATAACGACTACCAGTAATCAAATTAAAGTTACTTGTTCAAGCCACTATGTGTCACTATTTTAGTAATTTTCTTAAGCAAAAACAAATATTCGGTACACGGGTGACAGCGGCTAAAACGGCGGCTAAACCAGCGACAGTAGCAGTGAATATTTTCTCGTAACCATCTACGACACAGCTTCTGTCTTTTTCCGTCGTAATCTGAAAACTAACCAGCTGATTATCTCCTCTACGGTCGCCATGTTTGTTTCATTTCTACCCTACGAATCCAGCACTCCATCCAGTCTGAGTTCTGTAGTCTGCCCCCTAGTGGAACTCTTTAGTAGGGCTGCACGATTATGACCAAAATAATAATCACGATTATTTTGATCAATATTTTAATCATGATTATTAATCACGATTATTCATCCAGTCTTGTAAAATATCTATTTTTATTGCAAAAAATAAAATAATGCAAAAAAGAAATCTAACCTGAAAACAAACTCCAAGACTTTTATAAGTACAAACTGGGCCTGGGTGGTGTACCGGTTTATACCGAAAACCGGTTTTTTTAATGTACCCCTATACCGGGGTTAATAGGGGTATAAACTCGGACAACTTCTGGAACGGTTAATGAGGGGGAGTGTTTCAGCCAGGACCGATTTCACTGCTACGCGCTCTTTACGACAGTGTAGAAAATAAAGTTTTTAACTAAGTGCAGCTGCTAGCAGGAGCGAAGCTCATAATTCTGATGAAGTAATTCCAAAAAAAGAGGAGCCTCGTCTATGGTTTAAAAAGTTTATCGCCTGTAAAAGGTCAGACGAGAACCGAACAGCAAATCTTTCACAAGCGCTATTGCGAGTAACCAGTAGGGGGGGTGTTGAGCGCTATTTGACCGTCTGTAGGTAAACGCGGTCGACGGCTAAACCAGGAGGAAAGAAATCATTAATAGCTGTAAATATGTTTTACATACCATTTACGATACTTCTGCTGTGTTATTTTCTGTTGTTATCTGAATATTAACCAGCAAATAATCTACAGTCGCCACGTTTATTTTACTTCTTCTTTGGCACTATCCGATATGAGTCTATACTATGCCCTCTAGCGGGATTCTTCAGTACTACATGCAAACCAATTAGAAGATGCGATTTGTTGCTTGTGCCAATGTGAGGTTTTAAAAAAAAATTATACATTCAGCCTTAGGACATCAAGAATAAACATAAACATACTAGAATCATAATCATTTTAATTAGTTTCATATCATTTACCTGTCTTATAAGATAATGTGGATTTGAACGGTCTTGTATGGGAAAAAAATACCGTAATACCGTTATGTTTTTAAAAAATATTGCAGGAGATTTTGCCATACCGGCCAGCACTAGTACAAACTAAATGTTGTTTCAGAGTCCAATGTAAAAGTACAACTTAATGGAAACAATTACAGCTTATACAGAAAAGGCCGAGGACATTCCCTGCATCCTCAGTATGTGCTACATGCTAGGTAGCAACTGCTACTCGCCCGTATATGTAGTAAATGCTGCGTAGCAAACGAGCGAGTAGTAGGCATGAAATCAGACGTATTGCTCCACCATTTTGCGTGACTGTTGACCCGGATGTTTATGTTACGTTCACCTGTGGTCCTGCCGTCCACTAGCGGTTATTCTGTCTGGTATAATTTAACTTAAATGTTTAATCAGCTGTCAAAAACAATCACAGTAATCAGTAACATCGCTACATGTACATTTAAACGCCGAAATTGCGATTGTGATACTTCGTCTGTAGCCATTTTTAGCTAGGTCGCTCTTTTACGATTTCGCGGCTTCCGCTGCATTGTGGGATAGCATAGCGTCCATGTCAATGGTTGATAGTTCGTCTGTAGCCATTTTTAGCTAGGTCGCGCTTTTACGATTTCGGGGCTTCCGCTGCATTGCGGGATAGCGTAGCGTCCACCGGCTGTCTACTGTGGCGGTACTACACGTCCAGGAACTTTATGCCTGCTAGTCAGATCCATACTGGAGATTCTGATCTAATAAATCGCTCGCATGCTGCATTTCGCCTGCTACGTTGTCGAGGTGTTCGGATGCAGCCACTGTGAGTGCTGAGTGGCGTAGGTGTGGTTTTTATTTGGGCAGCTTAATGAAGCTTTAGCCATACGTTTGCCCCCTGGTGGTTGGCAGACTATTGGTTGAGGCGGCGTACGATAAAGAGTGAAGTTCGCATTTTAAATGTAAATATCGTTGACGATCACGTTCATTTAAGTGCGGCAACCAAAATCGTGATCACGATCAAAATCCGATTAATTGTGCAGCGCTAATCTCCAGTAGCACGAGCCCAAGGCTCAGCTTGTTGCTGGTGTCAACGCGAGGTTAAAATGCAATTCAGGGTTCCTACAAATAATTTAATTTATGAGTTTGGAAATAATACCTTAAAAAGACAAAAAAGTCTTGTATTTTGATATCTGGGCCTTAAAATTTGTGCTGTATTTAACTTCAAGGGTCAAAATACTAAGAATGTGACGTCTTCAGTAAATTAAGATTAGCATAAAATTAAAAAACATAAAAGTAAAAAAACAACAACTTTACATTAGGCAAATTTTCTCATGTCCTGCTGAAATGTTTTCGGATTTTTCAAACCTCTAATCGGCTTGTTGTCGTCTTTTAAACGTTCCACATTTCTCTGAGAAGTCAAATAAACACAAGTTCAAGGTTTTTTTCTTCTCTGCTAGAAGGGTTACGAAATAGGCCATAAAATAGGTATATATATTTTTATCTGAATGGTCTTAAAAAGACTTGAATTTAACCTAAAGAAACCTGTATGAACGCTGCAGATATATATTTCTGTGAGTATTTTAAGTGAGTGAATGATATAAAAACGTTTATGATTTTAATGTTGGGCCAGCGGAGAGTGTTTTTGGCAGCTGCTGAAAGTAACTAATAAACTAACTTGGTTACTTTTAAATTAAAGTAATCAGTAAAGAAACTAAGTAAATTTTGGAAGGAGCAGTCAGTGGTCAGTAATTAAATTATTATTTCATGGATAATTATATTTTAAGTTTTACATTACATACCCACGATATCTTATAAGAAAATCATTTGTAGTAGTAGTAGTTCTCTCTATTAAAGACACACGCACATGAGTCCATTGCAAAAACATAAAAACAATCTCAGTAAATAAATGAAGATTATAAATAAAATGAAAACATTTAGTTTATCTAGTGTGTCATACATCAGGGGTCACCAACGTGGTGCCCTCTGGTTCTAAAAATAGCAAAAATGCACTGAGACTAGGGCTGCAACTAACGATTATTTTCATAATAGATTATTTTATGGTTAATCGATTAACCGCTTTTATTGATATATTTGGTTATTACTTTCACCTATATAAGTTAAGAACAAGTTTTCATTCAGAGTAAGGAAAACAAAAGAATTGTTAATTTCACTGCAATCTATTTTATTGGACCTGAAAAGAGTTAAAATGTGTAAAATGAGAATAACGGTGCAAAGATATTTGTCCAGAATAATTTTAGGCATAAAAATACAAAATCAGGAAGAAATTCTTACAAATTAATGTACAGCATATTAACAAAAATGTCTCAGCCCATAATGAAGGAGGTTGACTTAGTTGGGCAATATTTTGGGGCAACAATGGGGCTCTCAGAATGAATTAACCTACGTTCACTAAAGACAACATTTTCATGGTCTGTGGGAGTAAATGTGGATTTTTACATTTGGATCTTCTGCTTTAAATTAAATGAACATTTCATCAGATTTGTGAGAAACAGCAGGCTGTGAAATGTGAGTTGTTCATAATTCTTCTTCTGGGAGGGAATAAGGGGGTGGGGAGGGGGGTGACAAAGACAGCTGCTGTGTTCACACTTATGATTGTGTCCTTTATTGGCATATATGGTTAAAAAAACAACACTATTAGCTTTCCAATGATATAAAACGTGTAAATTCATAGAAATTATAAATCAGATTACGATGGAATAAAAAGTAAAAATGGTGGACGGGCCCGCCGGCGGGACAACGGAACATTAAAGGGTTAAAACGTGATCATAAAGCAACTAATCAATGACGTAATTAGTTGTCAACCCTTTTATAAATCTATTAGTTGTTTCAGCTCTGAGAGATTAATATAAATAAAGGGTTGTATGTTGAAATCTATTTTAAATAGTATTTAATAGTTTTATTTATTGTGATTAATTATTTCGTACTTGTCTTATTCTATGTTTTACTCCTAATTGTTTTTCCTGATTGTGTTTTGTGTCTTGTTCAGCACTGTGGGGTGGTTTATGCTGCTGGAAATGTCTTAGGCCTATATAAATAAAATTGACCTTGACCTAAATCATTATTAATATTTTTGAGCAATTAACATGTGATCAGACATAGCATATCAACAAAGAATTATTATTATCATATAACTAAAGATCAACCATACTAATGTGTATTGTCAGGTAGCCCTTTGTATTACTCAGCACCATTTAAGTAGCTCTCATTATCAAAAAGGTTTGTGACCCCTGATTTACAGAGGGGCTAATAATTATATTAAAAATAATAATTAAATATAATTAAAGTGAATGTAAAATGATGCCATAATTTTGAGTGAAATATCACCGAGCTTTGTGTAGGATTAGTCAGTCGTTGAATTATACTGGTCGTATTGTCCTTGTGTATCATGTTTTGTTTTTTGTTTGTTCATGTTCAGACACCGGTAAATGCCATAAAACTAATAAAATGATTATGATTCTTATCAAAAAAGACATTCTTGGTACTCTAAGGCTGAAAACATACTTTTTAACTTCACGCTGGCTGTGTCTGGTATGTAGTACTCGAGAATCCTGCTAGGGGGCAGAGTACAGGACTCAGACTGGATAAGGTGCTGAATTTGTAGGGTAGAAACAAAAAACAAACATGGCGGCTGAAAATGTGAAAAATAGAAAAAATTGCGAGACATACTACGAAATTTCTGTGAAGGAATATATATGTATGCCTTTAAATATAGGAATTTATTTAGTTTTTGTTGCAAATTTTCTACTTTTCTACATCAGAGAATTACGCTCCCCCCCCCCCCCTAGAAAATATCTTAATTTATCTTAAAAAAATCTGTGTTTTAACTCGTAATTTTACGACTTTTTTGACGGAGAATTTTCCTACTTTTTTTTCCTGGAAAATATGACTTAATCTCATAATTTCTGAGTTTTTTGGGTGGAAATTTACTCCAAAATATTTTTCTTTTGTTCACAAGGGCCCCAATAATCCGTTGTAGAAGCCTCTGTTCTGGTTCCGTTTCTGTTCCGTTTCTGTTCCAGTTCCGTCTCTGTTCCGGTTCCGTTTCTGTTCCGTTTCTGTTCCAGTTCCGTCTCTGTTCCGGTTCCGTTTCTGTTCCGGTTCCATCTCTGTTCCGGTTCCGTTTCTGTTCCGGTTCCGTTTCTGTTCCGGTTCTTTCTCTGTTCCGGTTCCGTTTCTGTTCCGGTTCCGTCTCTGTTCCGGTTCCGTTTCTGTTCCGGTTCCGTCTCTGTTCCGATTCCGTTTCTGTTCCGGTTCCGTCTCTGTTCCGATTCCGTTTCTGTTCCGGTTCCGTCTCTGTTCCGGTTCCGTCTCTGTTCCGGTTCCGTTTCTGTTCCGGTTCTTTCTCTGTTCCTGTTCCGTCTCTGTTCCGGTTCCGTTTCTGTTCCGTTTCTGTTGCGGTTCTTTCTCTGTTCCGGTTCTGTTTCTGTTCCGGTTCTTTCTCTGTTCCGGTTCTGTTTCTGTTCCGGTTCTTTCTCTGTTTCGGTTCCGTCTCTGTTCCGGTTCCATCTCTGTTCCGGTTCTTTCTTTGTTCCGGTTCCGTTTCTGTTCCGGTTCCGTCTGTGTTCCGGTTCCATCTCTGTTCCGGTTCTTTCTCTGTTCCGGTTCTTTCTCTGTTCCAGTTCCGTTTCTGTTCCGGTTCTGTTTCTGTTCCGGTTCTTTCTTTGTTCCGGTTCCGTTTCTGTTCCGGTTCCAACTGTGTTCCGGTTCTTTCTCTGTTCCGGTTCCGTCTCTGTTCCGATTCCGTTTCTGTTCCGGTTCCGTTTCTGTTCCGGTTCCGTCTCTGATCCGGTTCTTTCTCTGTTCCGGTTCCGTCTCTGTTCCGGTTCCGTTTCTGTTCCGGTTCTTTCTCTGTTCCGGTTCTTTCTCTGTTCCGGTTCCTTCTCTGTTCCGGTTCCGTTTCTGTTCCGGTTCTTTCTCTGTTCCGGTTCCTTCTCTGTTCCGGTTCTGTTTCTGTTCCGGTTCTTTCTCTGTTCCGGTTCCGTCTCTGTTCCGGTTCCGTCTGTGTTCCGGTTCCGTTTCTGTTCCGGTTCCGTCTCTGTTCCGGTTCTTTCTCTGTTCCGGTTCCGTCTCTGTTCCGGTTCCGTCTCTGTTCCGGTTCCGTTTCTGTTCCGGTTCTTTCTCTGTTCCGGTTCCGTTTCTGTTCCGGTTCCGTCTCTGTTCCGGTTCCATCTCTGTTCCGGTTCCGTTTCTGTTCCGGTTCCGTCTCTGATCCGGTTCTTTCTCTGTTCCGGTTCCTTCTCTGTTCCGGTTCCGTTTCTGTTCCGGTTCCATCTCTGTTCCGGTTCTTTCTCTGTTCCAGTTCCGTTTCTGTTCCGGTTCTGTTTCTGTTCCGGTTCTTTCTTTGTTCCGGTTCCGTTTCTGTTCCGGTTCCAACTGTGTTCCGGTTCCATCTCTGTTCCGGTTCTTTCTTTGTTCCGGTTCCGTTTCTGTTCCGGTTCTTTCCCTGCTCCGGTTCCGTTTCTGTTCCGGTTCCGTTTCTGTTCCGGTTCTTTCTCTGCTCCGGTTCCGTCTGTGTTCCGGTCTCTTTTTTTTCCCGGTTCCGGTTCCGTCTCGGCGTTTCTTCCAGCTGAGTATAAAGTTCTGAGCAGTTCTGAGTGGCGCTCGCCCGTCCGGACTCATGGTTCTGGTGTTTTATCCTTCCAGCTCTCCCTGCTCATCGCCTTCCTGTGCATCCGGCTGGCCCACGGCTGGCCCAGTTGGGCCGCCTTCCAGTTCTTCGAGGTGGTGGCGCTCTGGTTCCTGGTGGCCTTCCTCATCTTCTTCCTCATGCATCTGTGCCGGCTGCAGACCAAGATGCGCTGCATCAACTGGCCGCTGACGGTGAGCAGCTCTCTGCCCCGACCGGACCGAACCAGACCGGACCTGAGACAGAACAAAACTAGGAAGCTGCAGCAGAGCAAAGTCTCAGACGTTCGTTTAAATTCAGGAAACAGCTGCTGGTTGTCATGTTTCCTCTCCGCTTTAGGATGAGTTTCTGAAATTGAAGTCATGAGAAAAACTACGAGCAAATTTGCACTTTTTTCTGTCATTTTGGCTCCAGAAATGATTTGCCTAAAACTGTAAATCCGTTTTTTCTTGCTTCCAGAGACTCTGAGAAACTTGATTAGCTTCAGAGAAGCAACGTAATATTTTCTGCGGCTTCATGCATGACATGAAGTTCCGGTTCTGAGGAGGAACTGATGACTAGTTCTCGCTGACGTCCAGCTGCTCAGTAAACTGTTAGAATATTAAATAATCACATCCTGTAAGATGTTCGGGAACAAGATTCATTCTTCCAACGGAGAGATTCGTCCTTTTAACAGCTGGATTATTCCCAGCCTGTGAAATATTCCAGCTCTGCTCCGGTCTGAACCTGAATTACAGAACCAACTAAAATCTGACCAAAATAAAAGAGTAAAAAACAAAAGTTTCCATCCATGATGTTATGATCAGATGTATTTATTTCATAGGAAGCGGCTGGTTTTGCTGAATTATTTTAGTCTATCCTGTTTGGTTTCAAAGCGATACTAATAATAATAAAAGTGTGTTTTCATGTTTCAGGAGTTCTTTCATTACTCTCTGGGCTCCGTCCTGATCTTCATCGCCTCCATCGTGGCTGCTGTGAAGTGTGGAGGCGTTTCCTCCCTGGTGGTGGCGTCGGTGCGTAACCCCTCCCACATTTAAACTGACCTGAACGTCTCAGGTGTTCTTCGCGTGAAATAAAAACTACAGGATCAGCTCAACAGGAAAAGTAATTTATTGGGGCTCTTCACATTATTAAAAATGAATCATTTTTATCATAATGAATCACAAATCATGACGATTGATTAATTTTTCTAAATACGCCTAAAAAACAAATCGCATCTTCTAATTGCTTTGCATGTAGTACTGAATAATCCCGCTAGAGGGCATAGTATAGACTCAGATCGGATATTGCCAAAGAAGAAGAAGTAAAATAAGCATGGCGACCGTAGGAGATTATTAGCTGGTTAATATTCAGATAACAGAAAATAACACAGCAGAAGTATCATAGATGGTATGTAAAACATATTTACCGCTATTAATGATTTCTTTCCTGCTGGTTTTGCCGCCGTTGACCGAGTTTACCTACAGACGGTCAAATAGCGCTCAACACTCCCCCCTACCTGTTACTGTCGATAGCGTTTCTAAAAGATATGCCGTTCGGTTCTGGTCTGACATTTTAAAGCCGATAAACTTTGTAAACTACGGACGAGGCTCCTCTTTTTTGGAATTACTTCATCAGAATTGTGTGCTTCGCTCCTGCCAGCAGCTGCACTTAGTTAAAAACGTCATTTTCTACACTGTGTTCAAGAGCGTGTAGCAGTGAAATCGGTCCTGGCTGAAACATTTCCCCTCATTAAACGTTCCGGAAGTTTTCTGATCTATTCACCGGTATAGCTATATCATAAAAAATTCATATCATAACGAAAATAAACACCAGTTTTCGGTATGAACCGGTATACCGCCCAGGCCTAGACTGAAACCAACCCCCCACCATGTGAGAAACTCTTGGATCTTTATGATTCTCCTGCCAAGGTGGATCGTAATTGATGCAACGATACCACTTTTCTTCAAACCGATGCAATACTTTGGTCTGGTTACTTGCCAATACCGAGTACCAACCCTGATACTTCTACCACGCAATTTTTTTTGCAGTGAATTGCAAGATGGGTTTTTATTTTCTTCTGTTGTAACAACTGATGTAGGTGAATTACATGAAACATAACAAATATTCATTTAAATAACGTCAAAATAAAAATTTATAGTGAAAAAAAAAACTTCAATTTTCTGTGTAAATAATGGACAAATCTGGATGCCGTAGTTTAAAACAAAAAAGGAAATACAGAAGAAATCACTGGAACTTTAGTTTCTACTCCCACCATCACATTTCCATGTGTTCCTATTGTTTGGGAAATGACAAAGAATGTAGTTATCTGGCTATTAAAAGTTAAAGGGGCTGCTTATGGCAGTCAATAAGATGAATAATTTATGGAAAATTATTATTACTCAGGGCACTACCTTTATCAGGAACTATTTTAATAGCCAAATGTTGATGTCAGTCTCATAATCTGAAGGAATTAATTCTTTACCGTTTATTGACCATAAACTTTGCAATGTGTGTGTGCTGAATCAAAAACGACAACAGTTACTTTACAAAAATACAAGATTTATTTACAGGAAAAATAAAAAAAAACATTTCAATCACCAAGCTAGAAAAAGAGATCACACTACCGATTTAAAATAAATGAATAGTTAAAATGTAGGAAGACAAAAAGATCAACATGTAATAAGATGAGGAACCATGAATTCTGATATGATTCTGGAGGAATCTGGATCCTTTAAGAACCAAGGCTTAATCTGAAGATGCTGGAATAAAACAGAATTAGTTTCACTAATTGTAATTAGTTTAACTAATTTAGCACCAGTGGTTTACCTCTAAACCGATAAGCAAAGTAAGAAAACAAAACATTCTTTGGATTAAGAAATGTTATGTTTAAAAATGATCTGGATAAGAGTAATTAACCTTTGGAGAATTACTTAATTTATGGCTTAATCACGACAGTAAAACAATCTAATTCCCATATTTTGATCGAATAAGGAGAGTTCGGATGAGGTTAGTTTCTGTTCTTAAATAATTTATTTATAAAAAGAGTTCGGTTTCACCCGTTAATAGTGATCTTTGTTTATGAAACGCCGGCCTAAACAAACACGTGGGCTTCCTTAGCTGTAGCACTCTGCGACGCGCATGGGCAATTTAGAGTGACTCAAATACATTTATTAAACATTAAACAAAAAGGGAAAAACTCCTGTCTGATCAAGTAGCTCAAGTTGCAGGGTTTAAAACAACTCTTTTTCTGGAAAAGGCTTTAAAAACACTGATTACAACTTTAGGCCGAGGCCTGGTTTACCCAAAGATAGCAGATGAAACTTAAAAAGTTAATAAGAGTAAAAGGAAACCCCTTTAAAATGAGTTATTCTAACTAATTTGCCTCTGCCCAAACAGACCATATGAAGGTTTAAAGCTCTCCAAGCGTTCTCCGTTGTGGATGGGTGAGGGGGCTCAGACGACGTTAGCCCAGCAGGCTAACAAAGGGTTGCTAAGCTAGTTAGCAGGCTGGTCGGGCTCTGATCGGTTGTTCGTCGTTGTTCCTTGAATGAGTTCCACCAGCGACGGAAGATTCTTTGAGTCTTGGACCTTGCCTTGTTGTCCCCGGCCGGAGGCTGTGAGGCTACGAACGGGCAGCTGGCCGAGCACCCCTATTTATAGCTTTCCACGCTTCCACTTCCTGCGGGGCTAGAGCAGAGTAGCGCCACCTGGTGGCTGTATGTGTGACCCAACACCGTTAACCGATTAATCCAGTTAGCTAGTTTAGCCAGTGGGTAAGGCTAACCAACTGGTTAACCTATTCTGTATATAAAGCTGACTTTTCTTATTAATATTGGACAAACCCGAACATCCTCTTCATGGGACTATCCTACAAAGTGTTTTCAGTCAGAGGCTTCAGAACAGTTTTGCTGCAATACAGACTGTTACAGGAAATCATTCCTGCCGACAGCCATCAGGATCTATAGCAACTCCTGGAAGATTTAAACGGTATGATCTACAGCAACACCTAATTTCCCTCTGGGATCAATAAAGTATTTTTTAATTTTATTTTACTTTTCTGAACGAAAAAGGGATTATTTGCTGAGAAAACTGTTGTGGAACTGAACTTTAACATAACTCCACTTCCCACTGTCATTTTATTTGTAAAGCACACTTACAACAACAATGCTTTAAAGGTCCTTCACATGATTCAGTGACAAAAAAACAAACAAACACGATAAAAGCATTAATGCAACATTAGAGAAAGTAAGAAACAACAACATTAATTATTGGTATCGATTATTAACTTTCAGAATTAAGCCTTAAAACGCCTGTCTGGATTTATAATTCCCCTTTTAGCTGTAAAAAAGGGCAAACTATGTTAAACAGTTAAACCAATATTTTAACTTTTTTGTTTTTTTACAAAAATCAATTCAGAATCGAAAGTTGGAATTTTGCAGTCGTCAGGAGGAACTGAAAGCAACGTAGACTATAATCTAGGGCTGGGCGGTATGGCAACATTTTCGTATCACAGTATTTTTTAAAAACATAACGGTATTACGGTATTTAACGGTATTTTTTTGCCATACAAGACCGTTCATATCCACATTATCTTTTAAGAATGAAGAATATAAAAATGTGCTTTAAATAGCCCATTTTACTGTCATATGGACGGCATCATGTTGTTGTTTTTTTTTCAGAAACAGGTGAATGATATGAAAATAATTAAAATGATTATGATTCTAGTTTGTTTATGTTTATTCTTGATGTTCTAAGGCTGAATGTATAGTGCCAAAGAAGAAGTAAAATAAACGTGGCGACTCTAGGAGATTATTAGCTGGTTAATATTCAGATAACAACAGAAAAAAAGACGGCAGATATATCATAGATGGTATGTAAAACATATTTACCGCTATTAATGATTTCTTTCCTGCTGGTTTTGCCGCCGTTGACCGAGTTTACCTACAGACGGTCAAATAGCGCTCAACACTCCCCCCTACCTGTTACTGTCGATAGCGTATCTAAAAGATATGCCGTTCGGTTCTGGTCTGACATTTTAAAGCCGATAAACTTTGTAAACTACAGACGAGGCTCCTCTTTTTTGGAATTACTTCATCAGAATCGTGTGCTTCGCTCCTGCCAGCAGCTGCACTTAGTTAAAAACGTCATTTTCTACACTGTGTTCAAGAGCGTGTAGCAGTGAAATCGGTCCTGGCTGAAACATTTCCCCTCATTAAACGTTCCGGAAGTTTTCTGATCTATTCACCGGTATAGCTATATCATAAAAAATTCATATCATAACGAAAATAAACACCAGTTTTCGGTATGAACCGGTATACCGCCCAGGCCTAGACTGAAACCAACCCCCCACCATGTGAGAAACTCTTGGATCTTTATGATTCTCCTGCCAAGGTGGATCGTAATTGATGCAACGATACCACTTTTCTTCAAACCGATGCAATACTTTGGTCTGGTTACTTGCCAATACCGAGTACCAACCCTGATACTTCTACCACGCAATTTTTTTTGCAGTGAATTGCAAGATGGGTTTTTATTTTCTTCTGTTGTAACAACTGATGTAGGTGAATTACATGAAACATAGCAAATATTCATTTAAATAACGTCAAAACAAAAATTTATAGTGAAAAAAAAAAAGAATTCTGTGAAATTATTGCAGAATTTTTGATTAACCGATACCAATACGAGTATTTTGGTATTGGCAACAATGGTAGTTTTGGGTATAAAAATAATTCGCATTAATTCTACGAATTATTTAACTCGCGTTGATGCATTAATTTTAACAGCCCTGATATTTATTCAAAACTTCTAATCAGTTTTTCTTTATTTATTAAATCTGCTGTCGTTAATTTCAGATCGTTTCTGTTTTTTGTTTCTCTTCCCTTCGCCTCCAATTCAGCTTTTATGTTATTGTTGCTGAAGCTTGATTTTACATGGGGGCGGGGCTTAGAGCCCATTGGCTAAATGTGACATGACGTCATCTCCTTGTTAGTAGCTTCTGTCGTCGTCGAGTCACATGATCGTTCCTCCGCTGGCGTAGGTAAACAGACGGCGGACGGTTCGCTCATCTGTGGCTGGTTTCGTTTTCTGTTTCCGGTGGAAATTATGTCATCCTAACCTCTGAGCCGAGGAAACTATTCTGATAAGAAAGCAGAACCTCCTACACGACACACTCATGCACAGCGTCTGTGGTTCACAAATTTAATTTTGAGGAACACTTGTAATATCATTTCACAAATACACAAGATCTGGGTAAGAAATGCACACAAGATAGTTCACAAATGCACACAAGCTAGTTCACCAATGCACACAAGATAGTTCACAAATGCACACAAGATAGTTCACAAATGCACACAAGATAGTTCACAAATGCACACAAGATAGTTAACAAATGCACACAAGATAGTTCACAAATGCACACAAGCTAGTTCAAAAATGCACAGAAGCTAGTTCACAAATTCACATGGTCTGTTTGATAAATACACACGCTGTGGTTCACAAATGCACATGGTCTGTTTCATAAATACACACGCTGTGGTTCACAAATTTAATTTTTTAGGAACATCTGTACATATTCACAAATACACACGATCTGTGTCACAAATGCACACAAGCTAGTTCACAAATGCACATAATCTGGTTTACAAATGCACATAATCTGGTTCACAAATACACATGCTGTGGTTCACAGATTTAATTTCGAGGAACATCTGTATATATTCACAAATACACACGATCTGTGTAACAAATGCACACAAGCTAGTTCACAAATGCACATAATCTGGTTTACAAATGCACATAATCTGGTTCTCAAATACACATGCTGTGGTTCACAGATTTAATTTCGAGGAACATCTGTATATATTCACAAATACACACGATCTGTGTAACAAATGCACACAAGCTAGTTCACAAATGCACATAATCTGGTTTACAAATGCACATAATCTGGTTCACAAATACACATGCTGTGGTTCACAGATTTAATTTCGAGGAACATCTGTATATATTCACAAATACACACGATCTGTGTAACAAATGCACACAAGCTAGTTCACAAATGCACATAATCTGGTTTACAAATGCACATAATCTGGTTCTCAAATACACATGCTGTGGTTCACAGATTTAATTTCGAGGAACATCTGTATATATTCAAAAATACACACGATCTGTGTAACAAATGCACACAAGCTAGTTCACAAATGCACATAATCTGGTTTACAAATGCACATAATCTGGTTCTCAAATACACATGCTGTGGTTCACAGATTTAATTTCGAGGAACATCTGTATATATTCACAAATACACACGATCTGTGTAACAAATGCACACAAGCTAGTTCACAAATTCACATAATCTGGTTTACAAATGCACATAATCTGGTTCACAAATACACATGCTGTGGTTCACAGATTTAATTTCGAGGAACATCTGTATATATTCACAAATACACACGATCTGTGTAACAAATGCACACAAGCTAGTTCACAAATGCACACGAGCTGATTCACGAATGCGAATGAACTGTTTCACAAATGCACACAATCTGATTCATAAATGCGCACAATCTGATTTACGAATATAATTTTGAGAGAAGCTTCAAATATAAACTCACAGATCATACGGATCGCTGAATCTGCATTTATGGACCACTCATTTGTGAGCCTCTCTGCTTTTGTGAGATAATTCTGTGTGGTGAATTTTGAGACTCTCAGAACGCGGAGGGACAACAAACATCACCATTGACTGATGAATCTGTCAATCAAATTCATCACTAACCAGCTGTGTTCGCTCTAAACCCGTAAATGCACGTTCAACGTATGATCTCTTAGTTTATATTTGAAGCCTCTCTCAAAATTATATTTGTGAAACTGACCGTGTGCGTTTCCCAGTGAGCAGGTGCATTTGAGAAAAAACCCTAACTTTTGGCTGCAGGTGTTCGGCTTCATCGCCACCTTCCTGATGGTTGTCAACCTGTGGACGTCCTACAGCGTCGCCTGTGGCCCCATGCCTGGTAGGTCCTCCTCTACTAATGACTTCCTGCTTCTGCTCTCAACGGTTTTATCTGTTTGTTTATTTTAACACACGATAAAAGTAACCAAATAATAATTATGTAAAACAAATCCTGTGTAAGGAAGCAGTAGAAGCCAAAATAGGCTTATATCAAAACCATTCCCTCTTAATACACTTTTTCTATGGCAACAAAAATTAATTAAAATAACCAAAACTTTCAAATCGACCCTAAATATAAAATATACACAGGTTATTCTTGAAGCATACTTCTGTTAGACCTGTTATACCTCTTTCGATTTAATTTTTTATCTGTTTTTATACACCTGACATGATACTGAAGTTTCTAATAAATCTGGATTTTTATTCCATTGTCTAGCAGCCTGAAATCTGAAAATTGTTTATGAGAAGCATAAAATAAATTATGATGGAAATTTATAGAATGTCTGGTGGGATAATTATGAAGTTGTGAATTAGTGATAAAGTAACTGTTGTTGTAGGACGGCAGATTTCTCTGTAACAAAACACAAAATAACAGGTTAATAATGTATTTATATCAAATATATTAACAGTTTGATGTTTATGAAACAGTTGTGCTCTGTGTATCCATCTTTGAAAAAGTCTTACAAACTTTTTCTGTAAAATAATAAATGTATATGAATGTGAACTGAATGTTGCTCCCCACGTCACAATACAGTAAGAAATCTTTAGGGTGAATTAAACTGAACTCCGTCGTAGTAATAAGGAGCTGTAATCATTATAGGTTTATTTTCTAATAAAGACGATTAATTATTTCTATTTAGAAATGTAAAATCATTTCTGCAATGATTGACTTGAAAAAGCAGATCCAAAGTTTATTTTTATTAATCTTTTAACCATATTGATAGAAATAATTTAAATATGTTAAAATTACAAATTTTCTTTAAGTAAAAGGAATATGAATGAAGGGTTTAAGGATTGGACCAACTTTCCTCTTTTATGTAACTAAAATAACATCATCCTATATATTATTTTAGCTTTCATAGAAAATATGACCTTCATTTGAGTATGAAACATATTCTGGATGTGTGTTGGTGTTTATTTGTGGTTTCACAGGACACATTAGTTTGAATGCGTCAAGTAAGGGAAACTGAATGGATAAAAAATAGAAAGGAAGGAATTTAAACAGAAATAATCGTTTTAAAATGGAAATCATGAGGCACCACCCTACTTTAATCTATTCCATCCACTGAACTCATCTGATTTACCCATCATGCTTTTCTCTCTCCTTCAGGCGAGTCGGATTAGGAAGCGACCCATCGTGAAGGAAGCAGATGGCTGCGTCCCGTTTCGCGTTCTGCCCGGCAACCACCTGCTCAACGAACCTGATTGGATTAGAAACTGCAGAGGTGAAGAACGTCTGGTCCAGGACCGGAGCGGCTGAGGCGACAAACCGACTCAACAATCCTTCTTTTCCTTCGGAATCATGTCCGAGCCACACAGATGAAGGCTCCCCGTGTCGCGTTTTCCACACCTCCTCTCCTCGGCGCCCCCTTCAGGCTGCAGATCTTCCTCTTGGTGCCATAGAAACGTCGTTTTAATTCACGTATCGCCCGGTCGTCTCTCCTCTGCAGTTTGTAGCTCATAATTCAGGAGTTTTGATCCCAACCATTCCAGGTTTATTATCGGAAGTTCTTCAGGCTCGGTGAAACCGGTCCGGACCGGCGCTTTAATCAGCCGCCAGTCCTAAACTGCAGCAGGATGTTGTTGGAATAAAATCAGAATTAAGCGTCTTCGTCTGCTGCAGAGACGCAACAAAACGTCCGCCATATTGGGAGGGGCGACGTTCTGTTTTCTGTAACAGAACCTCCATGTTCCCCAGAACCATACAGAACCAGATGTACTGGCAGGGGTGAGAGAGTGGGCGTGTCTCGCTGAAACTCTGGGCTCCGATTGGTCAGAAACCTGCAGGTCTTCTTGCAGAAACTGATCAAACCCAGTAAGTTCTGAACATTTAACCGGATCAGAACCATCATGCTCTAAACTGGAGACTGGTTCAGAATGATAACTGGTGAAATCTGATGGTTTACCCTCCCAACATGGCGGCGTCGTTCAGCTGTTCTCACGTCTGCAGCTCAGAGACAAACGTTACTAATCAGTTAACAAAGTCAGCCACAGAAAAGTGTGAATAATACAAAATATTTCTTTTCAAAAACTGTTTTAGTTTAATATATTTTAAGGGTCCTTCTGTGTAGTCGTTAATCTCCTGAATCACAACGTTCATTTCCCACTCATCACATCTTAAATCCATCTGAAGAGGCTAGTGGCATTTATCCTTGGTGCTTTTAACTAAAATAATCTGGGAACAGTTGAAATTTACCGTAAAATCGTGACTTTAAACAGAACCAAAGACAGCAGAACCGACACCAGAAACCCCCAGTATGGAAATCTGTCTGCACAGATTAACAGTTTATAATAAGCACAAAGCTATTTAAAAGAGGTTTGACAACAAAGATGGAAGCCTGTAAAATCAGAGATATTTCAAAAAGTTTACAAATAAATAAAATGTTGGCATGGGGTTAAACAAATTAAGGCTTGGTTTAGAAAAAAAGTTGTTGAAGCACAGAGGAAGCAACAGGAGACCTCAGAACATGCGCAGACGAAAAGTTGAAATTGTAATAAATAGTCAAACTCTGCATGTATTTCTTATATTGGCTGAATGAAAGAACCTAAAAGTGCTTCACTTCATGTAAAACAAGTATTTAAAGATGCATTGAGCACTGAAGCACAAACTATGCCTCTAAACACGTCTGACGGTTATCCTCACCACGTCTCTGCATGTTTACTGCATCTGTGTTTGTATTCAGTGAATGCAGCGTTTTATTAATCTGTGTGACAATGATTTCCTCACAGAACACAGAAGGGTTTTCAACACTAATGCATGAGCACGTCTGTTTAAAACCCAGCTTTTCGTGCAATGATAAAAACTGCAAATAAACAAAGAATATTGATTTAAAAACAGAAAAACTCTGAACCAAAAAAGTTTCTAAGAAGGATTTTACTTTGAGATGAAAAACTGTATAAAACGAATAAATAAAAACCACAGATTTCTGTGATTGTTCTCCTCCTGATGAGTTGATCAACCAATGTTATGCTTTTTAAATAATCTGCTAATTATGATTGAACTTATTAAACACTTCAGAATTATGTTTAAAGAAAAGATCCAACACACTAGCAATAATTTATGTTGATAAAGCATTATTATTAAATTAGTGAGAACAAAAATGTCTTAAAATAGTTATAAAAAAAATAAATAAAAAATGTTAAATTATTAATGATATCCCCAAACATGTGATACAGGTTTTCATTAGCTTTGGTACACAAACCTTCAACAGCCCTAAATTTTGTAAATCCCTTGAAAAAAAAAATTTGCAAACAAAAATCCATGGAAAATAAAACAAAACAGTTTTTTTCATATTCAAATAATTCGCATTGATCATTAGAAAGATTTATGCTAAATAGTAAACTCACTTAGTGGTTTTACCTGGTTTATTTGGATTATTTCCAACCTCTTGAGTCTTGAAAATTATCTGTTAAAAAGTACTTTTCATTAGCTTCATTTTCATGAGTTTTATTTTAAGGTTTTACTCAGTTAAAGTAAATTTATCCAAGACATTTACGCAAAAGTGAGACCCTTCTGTAATGAAGGCTAATTTGGTATTGTTAGCTTGACTAATAATTAAAGAGTAAATTAAACCACTTTCAACATGTTAAACTCCATCTATATATCTATTATAATTCTGTCTGCTGGAAAAATAAACTTTTTTTTTATTTATTTTGAGCTTTAAAGGCGTTTGATTAAGTTTTAGCCTCAGCAAAGATGCTAATGCTAGCATTGTTAGAAGCTTCTGGAATAGGAGCTAATTAGCCGCTTTAGCATGTTCAGTTCTCCAAGCCCTTTCAATGTTAAAAATAGAAAGAGTAAAACTTATTGTAATGTTTAATAGATAGTTTTAAACTGTGTGGTAAAACGTGTGTGAAAAACTGATCCACTGTAATGACATTTGTTTGGAAGTTTAGCCTGAGCCAAGTTAGCTGAGGCTAACACACTAGACTATTGCTAGCATAGCGACTTGTTGTGGATTGTAACACAGTATTATAAAATTGGTAAAATGATTAACTTTTTCAGCTTAGAGTTGCTTTCTTGAATTGATTAATAACCTTTTAATATTCTTTTGTGAAAAACGCATCAAAATGACGGTGCTGCATTTTTACTGTGAGGTGTTTTATCTTTGCTGGAGGAGACGCGGCCTTCTGAAGATGTCAGTTTAACTTATTTTCTGGATAACATTGGATGCTCTCACATCAGCCAAGTGTAAATTTCGACTCCAGCAAACATCCTGCTTTTCAGTTATTAATCTGCGCTCCCCGGCGGTCGAACCGCCTCAGTCTGTAAAAATCAACATTTCATAACTCGCTCCTGCAGAACGATCAACATCCAGAACCAAATGTAATGATGTTGAGATGAAAATCAACAATCGGTGGAGAAGTCCAAACATTCCTGCCTTATTGATCTGATATTGAACGTGTCTGTTTGCGGTTTGACTCAGAATGAGGGATTCACATCCAGATCTATTCAAACTGAACGTTTCACTCTGGAAACTTTAGGTTTGCTGAACCAACATTTAAACTCCAGACTGTTGTCTTCATCCTTAGATCTGGGGCTCGGCGTGTGACGGCAGCAGCCCTGCATGATGTTCCCCCTGCAGCTCTGAGCAGCTTAGCTGATCAGTCTGACAGGAACGTTACCGACAGACCCGGGAACTCGGTGAGATGCATTTAGACAATCTTTTGGAAGTGAGCCGGGTTTCCTAGCTTGGGTCTACATCATTCATTGCCGACTGCCTGAAATCAGACGCCGTGTCGAGCTTTTAGGGCTCTCCAGATGTGATGGTCCTCTTTGTTCACGCCTGCTGCTTTGTTGCTGATCTGAGTTTTTATTTTGATCATGGATAAGCTGGATATGTCTGAGCTTTATGATGCACTGCTAGGATTCGCTCACATTTTTCACCTGCAGCTCATTGTTTGAATCACTGGAGAAGAAATGTATCAGCTGAGAATTTAAGATTTTTGTATCTATGGTTGAAAGTTTTAATATATTCCTGCAGTATTTTGTTCTGGTTGATTGTTGATGTTTTCATTGATCTACATTTTTGATATTTCTGCCTGGATGTTTTGCATGGAGCCAGCAGAGTTGTGGGTTTCTGCAGCTCTAGAACCTGTTTACAGCAGAGCATCCATCCATCCTTCTCCTCTCAGACATCCACCTCCGATCCGATTGATTCTGGTTCCAGGCCAAACACAATCTGTTTACATGAATCTTTTAGCCGTGTTTTCGGAGGCCGTAATGGTGGCGTCCATGCAGACAGGAGGGCTGTGGGTCCGCTGGGATCGGGTTCTGGATGCTGGACCTGAACACTCTGACATTGTTTCGGTTGTTCTCCAAAGTGCCTTATTGTTCTGTTCATGTGTGGGTTGCTGAAGTAGTCTGAGGTGCTGCTGGGATGAAGGAAGTACTCACAGTACTCACAGATGTCTGCAGTGTTACATCAGAGGTCACATGACTTTTTATATCGTTTTTTTTTTAACTACATCCTGTACGTTGTTGCATCTTTTAAATTAAAGTCTCATTGCACCATTTTCGTCTCGTGTCTCGTCTGTAAGGCTGTAATCTTTACTGATATGGTCCGTTAGAACCAGAACCCCCCCCTCCCCCGCTGCTATGCTCAGAGCGGCCTACAGAGGGCAACAACAATTGGTAACGTTGAGACAGGTCCCAATCACAGCGCCCCCCTGTGGGACATGGTTAATGTTTGACTGCAGACCATGCTAAAGCTCTGTTCTTAAACGAAAAGTTTGACTTTTCTTTCCAACCTGGACGTTATTTTTTAGCTAATATTAAGTTCATTTACTCACCCAGACATGTTCGGAGCCACTTGGAGTCCTTCAGGAGAAGTTTAGATCCAGTCTGATCAGGGTATATCCATATAATTGGAGCCAATCAGGGCAGGAGATTTTCTGCCTGTAATAATGAATTATCTGCCCCATAACTCCTTCACTTAACCGGATTTAGTTATTAATCACTAGCGATATTCCACTCTGAGTTCAGAACGTGTCAGCAAATCTCTATATGGATATACGCCGATCAGACTGGATCTAAACTTCTTCTGGAGGACCCGACTTTTGTCTTAAGATATCTCAGCAATTTTTTAGAAATAGAAATGTATTTTACAAAGCCCTGAATGTCCATTTATACATTCTGTACCAGTTCCCTTCTCTCAACAACGCTTCAGGCAAATTAATGTTACATCGTCTCTTCTTAAAGACAAAAGTCATATATCCCTGTTTAAATAATTCATTATTTAAGTCATAAAAACAAATCCTAGATATAATATTTCCTCCTTAGTTCCGTTTTTCCTCATTATACCAACTTTCCTTTTATAATTAATATTATAACGCCAGCTACCGGTTCTTTCTGGATCTTTTTGAGGCTGTTTCTGTTCAACGCGTCTTTTTTGTTTTGACATCTGAACACGGCAGTTTTTTTGTCTTCGGATTGAATGACGTTATTAATATGTGCATTAGAACGTGACGTCATCCGGCGACATCTAGCGACTTTCTGTCGGAGACGGTTGGCAACGCTGGAGCCCAGACCAGCAAGATTAGATTAGCCTTGATACACGTCATCATGCTGCCCAAACAGAACAAATCAGGATGGAAGCAAAAGCAAAACTGCAAAAACTGTCCGTCTAACCAACTCCAACAATCTTGTTTCCAGCCAAAAAGTATTTCTGATCTTGTTTGGGATTTATCTACTAGGCAAGAGCAGAATGTCTTGGATTATTATTCTTATTTAGAGAATATGAGTTTTATTTAGAGAATTCTTACCAAGTGCACTTGTTGTACTGCACTGTTAGATATATTGGTAAAAAAGTTTGTAAATTAAGTGAAATAATCTGCTAGTGCAGTGCCAACCAAGCTTAACGGCTGTAAGCATAAAGACAACTAAACTATGGGCCAGCTAATGTTTAGCTGTCATCAGCACGATCCACTTAGTTGTATTAGCCTGTGTTAGCTAATGGAACTAGCATGCCAGTAGCGACATTTGCTAAATAATAACCATGAGATGAGATGTAGCTTAATGTGTTAAGTAGGGGAGACAAACCAGATTTTTATACAATATACTTTCATCCCTCTGTTAATAGTTAAAACTGTTTAAAGATGACTACGGGGAACAGATTCTTCAAAAATTGCATTAGTTTATTTGTTTATGTGACAGGGACATGTACCGGAGCATTAATCAGTAAAAGAAAAGATGCTTTGCACCAGACTTTAGCTCTTGGAGATAATTTCCATCTGCAGTCCCCAAGATAAACAATTACAAAACACTACAAAAAGCATAAAACAATACAGTTCATAGTATTTATAGACTGTATCATTAAAATGTAAGCTGTCCAGTGTTGCAACATGTTACGAATACAAGATTATAAATAATATAATCAAAAATGTAATTTATGATAATAATAAACTGTCATTAATCGGCCTTGATCAGATGACAATCATAGATATGTCTTATTAAAGATTCTAATTGAATAAAATACTTTCAGAACATTTAATGAGGCTACTTTTATTCTGCCTACTGCCAGTAAATATAAAACATGAACCTTTGGAGGCTTTCAAAACCATTGTGGAAAAACACAACCATAAAAATCATCTTTAAATGTATCAAACTGACATAAAGACATCAGTAAAAATAAAATTAAGATTTGCTGACAATAATAAAAATAAATTCTTGCTCTAATGAATTTTGCAACTGGTTAAAACAGCTTAAGGGGGAATAAGTTTGAGTAAATGTTAGAAATTTTATGAATAATCTATTGTTCAATTTGATTACTTAAAATTGTTTAACATGAATCAATTTAAAAACTGTGATTTCAAAAACATTAAGAGAACATTTGCTTTAACGAGAGGAACTGTATTATAATTAGGTAGAAAACTCCTGAAAATTTTTTTAAATTGTGTTATTTACATGTTATGTTCTGTTTTATGTTAATGCATTATACAGCATTTAATTTATCATACTGGTATCGTTATAACCCCATAGGTCTCCCCTATATGAGAACAAGTTGACCAAATGCATCGATTCATGGGTTGAATTACAGAAATACTCATCAATACATTCAGATCCGATTGTTGCATAAAACCTTATTTATTTTCTCTGAATAGTCACAGAGTCTGAGTCCATTCACATGAACAATAAACTAAAACTCTGCACTGTGTTGTATTTTACATTTTCGGGGCTATTTTATATCTTTAGTAAGCATTCAGAAGGTAAAAGTCTGTTTTATATTATGCATGGTTGTGAAACACATCCTTGACCAGTATTTTAATTGGGCACCGTTTAAGGAGCAGCAAAGGCCTTGGATAATGTTGGGAGTATGTGTGACCTTTGAGGACCTCTGAGACAAAGAGTTTTATTACAGGCTGTAAAAACAGGATGTCTGTAGATTATGGTGTTGAGATAGAAACTAGGAGTTTTGCTTGGGAGGACCATAAAACCATAAAACTCAGAATGAACTTTTGACTTGGATCCAGGAGGAGGACACTTAATTCTGGACGGACCAGTGGTTGTCAAGACACTTTTTAAAAACGTTCTGATTGGAGCAGAGTCCGAGGGAGAAGAGACGCCTAGATCCTGGCGAAGTTTGGATGTCTATAAAAGTTATGACATGAAAACCATTCGTTGTCAGATCTTTAATCTGGCCCAGAGAAAATGGGCATGTTTCTCTGTAAAACTGCATATCTGTTAATCTGTTTAAAATAAAAGTGAGAACTGGAAATTGGCTCCATTCGTCTCTGTTTTGAACATGCACTGAATTATTTTTTGATAAAATTTAATTCTACAACTGCTGTATATACTTACTGTACAATAACCCTGGTTTGGTGTATATATTATCCTTTATTATTTATTTGTATTTATTCTTATTTCGGTTTTAATTTCACTTATTTAAGTTCTGTACTGGAGAGAAAAGTTGCCGGAGTCAAATTCCTTGTATGTGTCATACTTGGCCATTGAAGCTGATTCTGATTCTGATTTATGGTTTTTATTTTTTTAAATGCCCCTTTTTCTCCTGTGCATAATGGGACCCAGAATTTGGTGCTACGCCCCTGGCGTGGAGCCTCCTCCCTCTGCCAGCCACTGCTGGACGAAACCAGCAGAACCAGAGCCTGGGATGGATGGTCTCAGAGTTTCATCTGAAAAAGAACCCAGAGGACTGCAGTGCTCCAGGACGCCACCAGGTGCCAGCACCAGACCGAGACAAAACGGAGCAGAATCCAGGCTGCCATCAGATGGTCTCACTGGTTTCTAACCAGTATGGTAACTGGGAAGCAGGATCTCTGAACATCTGCAGCCTGAGATCCTCCTGGAGATGCTGCAAGCTGCTTCTGCTCCTTCAGTCCTCCTTCATGTCTCCATCAGATGTTCCTCTGAGGAACTTCTCTGCAGCTTTGCATCTCTCACGGCTGCTCCACCTGCTGCGGGTGGAGAAGCTGGAGGTGGATGAGGCAGCAGGAAGCCGTTGGTCCTTCCAGGAAGTTTCCTCCACATGAAGGATCCTCCAACCTCTGCTTCATCATCTTCACCATCTGCGGCTTCAGGAGAACAGAAAACAGTGGCCTTAAAACAAAACAAAAAAATATATATATAAAATGTACATATTCAGCATTTATATATGTATAAATGCTGAATCGTTAGGCTCTTTTAAATCAAAGATTAAAACTACAATTCAGAGCTTCCTTTGAGTCCTAAATTTCGTTTTTGATCGCTGTTTGATTCTCGTGGTTTGATTTTTATTTATTTTTTTACTCGTTTTTGTTTAATCTCTTCTTAATCTACATTCTTCTGCATACATTTGTTCTTTACAACTTCTCTTTTTATTCTTGTTTTATTTGTTAAGTTTCATACTCTCACATGCATTTTTATTTTTCATGCTTCAGTTACTAAATGCATTTCTTTTAGTAATGATCTGCTTTAATTTTCTTATCATGTATAATAAATCATGTAAATAAAATTGCCTAAAATAAAAAAAATAAATTGCTGTGCCAATATATGTAATAATATTTAATGATTAGTTAAAAATGTAATCAAATTGAGCATTTAATTTAAAAAAAATAATTTTAATTTAATAATAAAGTATTTATTGCTGTAACTAGTACAATGAAATTAGATGCAATCCTTGCAGTTTTAAATAAAAAAATCTAAATTTAGAGAAATAACCAATAAAAATCAGTTTAAACATTAAAGTGCATCAGTAAAAAACAAACAAACTGAAAGTCTTGTCCATGAAGGTAAAATTGGTCGTGATGATGAATTTGTTACTGTTGGCATTTAGTTTTCATTTGATTCGCTGATTACTGTGGGGGAAACCAGTATTTGAGACCCCCCACCCCCACCCTGCATGTGATGTGCAGCTGGAAAACCTCCCACTTTTACTGTAGCACAACCATAGAAAGATGCTAATCTCATTATTGCCGAGGACGCTCAGGAAAATGGGCATTTCTTGCCAACTGAACTCGCTCAGCGTCCCCTAGGCCGGGTCCTCCAGAGAAGCAGAAGGCTGACCCCCTTTCTCCACGTTTTCCCATCCAATAGAAAGAGGTTGAATGTCTTCCTAAAATCCGCTATGATCTCCTGGGTCTTGCTTGCCCCCCAGAGATGAGCGGAAACACAGAGTGAAGACCAGGGGGCTCAACACGCAGCCCTGCGGGACTCCGGCGCTGATGGCAGACGAGGCGTGGGGTTCCTACCTGACCCTCTGAGTGGCATCTGTCAGGAATTCATGTCAATGATAAATCTTCTTCACACTCTAGGGTTACTTGCGGAGTACCACAGGGTTCTGTGCTTGGACCGATTCTCTTTACTATATATATGCTTCCAATTGGTAAAATAATTAGACGACATGGAATGAATTTCCACAGTTATGCTGATGATACACAATTACATTTATCCATAAAACCTGATGAAACCAATCAGTTAGGTAGATTACAAGCATGTCTGGAAGACATAAAAACCTGGATGACTCTGAATGTTCTACTTTTAAATTCAGACCAGACAGAAGTTGTTAGCTTTGGACCAGAACCTTTAAAAAGGAAACTGCTAAATCAATCACTTTATTACGTCATGGCATTAATTTGGCCTCTGGTAATAATGTAAAGAACCTCGGTGTAATTTTTGACCAAGACATGACATTTAAATCTCATATTAAACAGGTTTTTAAGATTTCTTTCTTTCACCTCCGGAATATTGCTAAAATTAGAAACTAGAGAAACTAGTTCATGCATTTGTTACTCCAAGGCTGGACTACTGTAATTCCTTATGATCAGGAAGTCCACAAAATGCAATTAAAAGCCTTCAGTTGATCCAAAATGCTGCAGCAAGAGTTCTGATGAATATTAAAAAGAAAGATCACATTTCTCCTGTTTTGGCTTCTCTCCATTGGCTCCCTGTTAAATCCAGAATAGAGTTTAAGATCCTCCTCCTTACGTATAAAGCCCTTAATAATCAGCTCCATCGTACATCAGAGACCTGATTGTTCCTAAGAGAACACTTTGTTCTCAGAATGATCCGCTGGGATTCCTCACATAGAAAACTTTTAACTGAATGTTTAGATAATTGTATTAAAACAACGTTTCTTGTAAAGCGCCTTGAGATGACATTTGTTGGGAATCAGCGCTATAGAAATAAACTGAATTGAACTTCCTGCTATTGCTCGTCTTCCTCTGCTTGCTAGAAGATCATCATCATCATCCTCCCTCAGGCTTCACTGAGATCTGAGCATGCTCAGGACCCTCTGCAGCTGATGGACAGGAAGTCTGGGTGTCGTCATGAAGCAGATGGTGAAGGACCAGAGATGTCATCTCTGGTCCTTCACCATCTGACAGCTCTCCTTCCTCCTCCTCCTCTTCCTCTAATCTTGGACTGCGATCGATGTGTCGGCGCTGGACCACAACTCTCTGATCTTCTGTCTGTCGGAGACAAATCCAGTTTAACTTTAGCAGCTCGTCTCCTACTGGTGGGAAGAGGGACCCTCAGAGGAAGAACCTCTGCTTACAATCCACCTGCTGCTGACGTTCACCAAGCTCTGCACTGGCGGCAGCATGGTTCCACAGCGCTCTCTGCAGGAAGAGAAGGTCCAGCAGCGTCTTTTCCAAAGCTGAACCACTCAGCTTTAAGTCCTAGATGGTTCAGAGAGCTGGACCATCAGGAGGCTGATCATGTCACTGAACCATCAGATCATGTGACTGAACCATCAGATCATGTGACTGAACCGTCAGATCATGTGACTGAACCGTCAGATCATGTGACTGAGCCGTCAGATCATGTGACTGAACCGTCAGATCATGTGACTGAGCCGTCAGATCATGTGACTGAACCGTCAGATCATGTGACTGAACCGTCAGATCATGTGACTGAGCCGTCAGATCATGTGACTGAACCGTCAGATCATGTGACTGAGCCGTCAGATCATGTGACTGAACCGTCAGATCATGTGACTGAACCGTCAGATCATGTGACTGAACCGTCAGATCATGTGACTGAGCCGTCAGATCATGTGACTGAACCGTCAGATCATGTGACTGAACCGTCAGATCATGTGACTGAGCCGTCAGATCATGTGACTGAACCGTCAGATCATGTGACTGAGCCGTCAGATCATGTGACTGAGCCGTCAGATCATGTGACCCGAGCCTTCCGGCCAATAATGCATTTAATCAATGTCAAACAGACTTTGATTAAAGTTGGGTTTTTTCGTGTCGTGCTAGAGGACATGTCTTAAGAAAACTAAGCTCAAAAATTGCATTTGCGAGTATTTCTGTAGCAGGCACCAAAACGACTGGATTTATGACGTAGCAGCTCCACTTTTAGCATAAATAAATTTGGGAGGATAATTTTTTATCATAATTAAATAAAACCAAACAAGACGACTTTCCAGGATAAAATAAAACGGGTATAAATGTTAGCTTTTATAAAATTTGATAGCTTATTCCAAATTAAGTCAGCGTGTTTGCAGGTCCAGAATATGTGCATTAATGTCTCTTCAGATTCTTTACAAAATGTACAGGATTTGTCTGGTTCTTTCATCAGTTACTGATTTGTGGGATAAAATCGACGTATAATTTTAACCTTGTTATACAAAAGATATTTGTTTGGCAGAAGCCAAACCTTTTCCCCCACATATGTGTCCTATGAATTGAATTGATGCTCCACCCGTTGCTTCTCCATCCATCTGATCTGGGCTGGAGTCGCCGACGGAGAACCACAACTTCCCTCCGTCACTTTGTTCTCTCAAATTAAATTCATGCAGCGAGTCAGAAAATGTGAAGCTGCAGATTTGCATCCCAAAAACCAAACGGAAGCGCACGGCTGCTGTGCTTCACCTCCTTCATCTTCCATCCTCCTCTCCATCTGTTCCTGCTCTGCAGCGTCTCCCCAGTAAAATCGGTCCGAGCTCGCTGGCTCCACGGCCGTTCCGTTTCCTCGGGTTC